>JANRMT010062823.1:24986146-24997924 GCA_026402145.1 Polypterus bichir lapradei | reverse complement strand
CTTAACTGGTCCACTGTGACAAATGCTAGATATGTCAAATAGCCATTTAGAGATATGACTGCAAAATTTTAAAGATCTCTTTGACATCTTCTGTTGTGACAAACACCTTGCCTAAGGAATGCTGCCATATGTATGCATGATATTATTAAAAGTTCTGAACTTGGATGGTCCAAGGCATTTGCCTGTCCTCTCTCTTTGAATTAATGTCACATTTTTGTTTGCTTATTTTGGGTTCAAATGACGCATCTGGTAAATTGATTCTGTGAAATTTCCATGTCCTCCCTGTGTCTCTATGGGCATTCCTACTGACATCCCTCTACTTAGAAGTGCAGGTTAGGAAAACTGGGGATTCCAAATAGGCCATGACTGTGTGTATATCAACGTGCCCAGTAATGGAGTGGCTCCTTGTTCAAGCCTGGTAACGACAATAAAAACTAACACATTGAGAACGATAACAAACACAACACCGACTACAACAACCACAACAGCCACCTTATCAACTACAACTCCAGGGATGACACCATCTACTGATTCAGCTCCAACATCACCAAGAGGAGACAACCTTAAGGTTTTGACCTAAAAAATCAACCATCCCATTTAGGGGTTGCATATCATATTTGTATATTGTATGTGTAATGTAATTCTATCTGTAATTTATATGCAAGCTCCAGCCCTACTGCACATTAATCTAGTGGTCTCCATCCCTCTCCACCTCCTCGACGTCACATTTCTCCCTGTGTCTCTATGGGCTTTCCTACTGACATCCCTCAAGAAATGTATGTGCATGAATGTGCCCAGCCATGGAGTGGCTCCTTAATCAAGCCTGGTAACTGCGTAGTGCCCAGTGCTGCTGCACCCCAAGTAACCCTAAATTGTATTAAATGGGTTTAAGAATGTTAAAATATTATAATCATGTGGTCCAGTGGTTAGAGCTCATGGCTTCATTGTCTTGGTCTCAAATCCAGACCCAGTTACTCTCTGTGCAGAACTTACATGATTTCCTCATGTCTCCATGGGTCATCCTCTGACATCACCAAAGACATGCAGGTTACGTTAATGGATTACACCAAACTGGCCCAGTGGTGAACTGGTGGGCAGTCCACTGCTGGTTTCTGTCCTGCCCATTGCTGTCTGCAGAGGCTTTGGCCCAGGTTTGGAAGCTGGTTTGAAAAATTTGTTGTAAGAGATGCCCAGCAGCTCAACCAGGCCGAGACGCCCCTGATATGGAAGGATGAGGGAAGGCAGCATTTTTTAGGACACTGCCTTCCCCCAAGGTGCTAGATGGTTGACTCCCCTGGAGTGTAGTAATAAACTATTTTAAAGTCCATTCCTTCCTTTTAAAGATCCCAGAGTACAATGGGAAAAGGATCTCTCAGTCAACATCTCAGAAAAGGAGTGGAAGGTAGCCATGCTCAGAATTCACTCGAGCTCCATATGTGTAAAGCATTCAATTATTCAACTTCAAATCTTTTATGGAGCACATCTGTCTCATTTGAAATTGTCCAAGATGTTTCCAGGGACAGAGCCCACCTGTGAACAATGCAATTGAGCCTCAGCTTCACTGGACCACATGTTTTGGGCAATGTGTATCAAATGAACATCATTTTGGACAAAAATCTTTAAATGTCTATCAGACAGCCTTGGTGCCCCAACCCCTCCTAATCCATTAACAGCTGCGTGTGGTGGGCTACCAGAGGGGCGCTTAGTGGAGAAGAACAAACAAACTGTAATGGCCTTTACTTCACTATTGGCGCGTAGACTTGTTTTGCTCAACTGGAAGAATCCTAACTCACCTCTGTTAAGTCAGCGGGTAACTGATGTTATATTCTATTTGAAACTGGAAAAAAATCAAATTCTCACTAAGAGGATCTGTGCAGAACTATTAAAACCTGGCAGGCCCTAATCAATAACACTGTAGAATAAGCATTTATTTTGTGGGGGTTGACTCTTCCTCTCTTTACTCCTCTTAACAGTTTTGCTCTGGTTGTTGGCCTTCCTCTCTTTCTCCAGGGGTTGTGTTGATTTGATTTTAGTTTTGTTAAGTTTGACTTCATTGTATGGAATGTTATACTGTATGTTTTCAATAAAGTCAATAAAAATTAAAAAGATTCATATAAAAGCTTCTGTATAAAAGCTTCATTTATACAGAAATCTTACAAAAGGTTACTTGCAATTATCAACACAATTCTTTTTCGTTCTCTCTTCTCCTCCACTTATCCCAGAAGAGCTCTGTCTGTCCTCCACACCCGACTCCAACTCTCCTGGATGGGGTCAAGCAGCTTTCATGTATCTTAGACCTGGGAGTACTTCTGGTGTTGGGGACTACAAAGGAGGGATCACATACCCCCGCAACACCCATGTGAACCCAACAAGGCTGCCCTAAGGAACTCCACTTCCCAGCATGCCTTGCAGGTGTCTGCACAGGTAGCGTCACCCAGGGTGGCTGCCACTTAACGTGTTGGGTTGGCATACAGACCTGCTCTGTTCTTTGCAACCCACTAGCCTCCCAGCTAGTTAAGAGATCATGCCGTCCATCACGATGTATACATTGCATTTTTCTTTTTTTTTTTAATTGGATTTTATTATTTTATTAAAATAAAATAACATTCCATACGAATAAGTCAAGTTTTACAAAACTAGGTTCAAAACAAATCAATGAAGCTTGCTAGGAGAAGAGTGGAGGCGGAGAGAAGGAAAAGAGGACTGTTATATGTGGGGAGCAGAGAAAAGCAAGGTGTGCCGTGTGACAACTCGTGTCCTGCCTGTCTGTGTCAGGGTCAGGGCAGCAGCTGTACGCACCCCGGTGGTCCACAATATACACACTGTATATATAAAGTGAATTATATATATTCAAATATATGTCTCCATCAATCCATTAATTTCTATTCCTGGTTATGCAGAGTAGGGTCATGGGGAAGCTGGAAACAATCCCAGCAAGGATTGTGTGGTGCAAGGCAGGAACAGTCCCAGGATGGAGTGCCAGTTCTTGGTAAATGTCTGCACGCTTTACACTCCTGGATTTGGAATTCAAGGTACTGTATTGGCTTGCCATTTTTGCAGGCTCCCCTGCAGATGGCGCTGAAGCTGCTGAATATGGCCTGCCAGCTCATACTGCTGCTAGTTTTGCACAGATGCCATCCCTGGCTGATGTGAGTCAGCACTGTTCCTCACATAGCCCTCCCTTTGAGTGGTCTGCTTGTGAAAATGCATACGCTCTTCAAAAGAGTGGTGTGCATTTCTGTTGCGGTTGTGTAGCTGGTGTTGAGGGCAGGGAGCAGCAGGGTGGTTGAGTGCTGTGCTGTCAGGTGGCACAGTCGGGGTCTTTATTTGTGGCCGGACGGACCTCCTTGTGTGCCGCAGAGGTGGTGGCCTCTTAGCCGTTTCCCTTCCCAAACTGACACTTCAACTGTTGTTCCAGGTTCATAAGAGCCCAGCAAGTCCACTTTTGGGGTGTCTGTGGTGCTCCCAACTTTTCCTGGTGCTCTTTTGCCCTTCCTGGTTTAAAGATCAAAATGTACTTTGGCCACATTTTCCATCCATCCATTATCCAACCCGCTATATCTTAACTACAGGGTCACGGGGATCCGCCAAAGCTAATCCCAGCCAACACAGGGCACAAGGCAGGAAACAAACCCTGGGCAGGGTGCCAGTCCACTGCTAGGCACGCACACATACACACACCAAGCACAATTTAGAATCGCCGTTGCACCTAACCTGCATGTCTTTGGACTGTGGGAGGAAACCCACACAGACACGGGGAGAACATGCTAATTCGACGCAGGGAGGACCCGGGAAGCGAACCCAGGACTCCTACCTGCGAGGCAGCAGCGCTACCCACTGTGCCATTGTGCTGCCCACTTTTTCCACTTAATACAATTGATTTCTATGGAAGTAAAGCAAGCCTTGTTATTTAAGGAGTGATCAACCCAGATGTGACATGTGGGAAAAAAAACACACGGCCGGAAATGCGGCTTAACTTTGTGTCATCTTTGAGGTGATTAGCTTCATCTCGCAATGACTTTCATCAGTCCAGACACACAGATGCTGAGCTCTTTAATAATCCCCACTCAGCTCAGGCTCAGAAGTGTGCAGTTTCGGTGTGTGCAACATGTAATTAATTAATATTAGCGCCCACTGTATGTTGTAACAGTCTTCACATGAGTGGGCTTTAAAGATTCCTTTGAGATTATTCACGTCTCTTTCTATTGGCTCTGCTAACCTTAAATTTCACTCGGCTCAACCTGCACAGGTAAACACAAAAACAGAAGCGGAGAAACGACACGTCAGTGGATCAATCTGAATGCAGTTTCTCAATTCTTCCAAAGCCCAGGTAAATGCATGCTTGAAAATTTTTAAGTTCTTGAAACCGCCTTTGCTTTTTACAGTGCAGACGACTAACGGCGCATCCCTTCTTCTTGTCTTCCAGTTACCTTTCAAGTGTGCAGGATGAGGCCTTTGATAGCTTTCTTGGTATTTGTCAATTGTCTTCCAGACACGGTAAGAACACTGGCGGCATGACGGTGTGTTGTTGGGCGCACAGGGTACACGTTTTACAGTTTGACTTACAGCTGTCAGGCACCACACACTGCAACCTGACAGACAGACAGACAGACAGACAGAAAGAAATAAAAGGCACTATATAATAGAGAGATAGATAGAGGGATGAAAGGCACTATATAATAGATAGATGGACAGGCAGATAGATAGAAATAAAATGCACTACATGAAAGATAGACAGACAGACAGAAAGATCAAAGGCACTATATAATAGATAGAAAATGCACTATATTATTAATAGATAGATGAAAGGCACTATATGATAGAGAGATAGATAGAGGGATGAAAGGCGCTATATAACAGATAGATAGATAGATAGATAGATAGATAGATAGATAGATAGATATGAAAGGCGCTATATAATACATAGATAGATAGAACTTTATGTGTCCCAAATATTATAACAAATACCAAGAGCATCTGCCAACATCAAGTGCATACCAGAATTACAAAAAAGAAGAACCCCTCTGACTTGGCTCGCCTGTGTATCGCTCACAGATGGCACCTACGGTTACAGCCTTGTAATATAATGATGCCTCCTCCAGGTCTACTCTCTACCAGCTGGGGTAAATCCTGTCTCCCCACATTAGTGCCTGTAAAAGAGTGTTTAGAAAGTTTCATTATTGTCTTTACGTTTAGACTCATTGAGTAAGCTTAGTGAGTGAGGAAAGTCGATGATCCCACAGACAATAAGCACATGAAAAATCTGAACCCAAGAAAATGGATTTTATTAATACAATTACTCCTCCTCCTAGTAAGTTGCAAGAAAAAAAACAAAACAAATAGAAATAGATAAGTATAAGAATGAATAAATGACGAACCAAAAACAGTAGGTAAGAA
This sequence comes from Polypterus bichir lapradei, assembly GCA_026402145.1. Lineage (NCBI taxonomy): Eukaryota > Metazoa > Chordata > Cladistia > Polypteriformes > Polypteridae > Polypterus > Polypterus bichir. The sequence continues at coordinate 24,992,527 of JANRMT010062823.1, read as the reverse complement.
TAAACAGAAATGCCCTTAAATAACAGAATAATAGAACAAGTGGAGTCATTATTCATGGATTTGTTTTCAAGTCCCTAATGATAAGTCTGATGCTACAGTTAGATGGCCAGAGAGGAAGAAGAACAAGAAGAAGAAATAAGAAACAGTAAAATTGAAAGAAGCTGTAATCGTCTCAGGTGTTACAGCCTTGAACCTTAAAAGTGCCATCTCCAGGTCTACACCACACCTGTTGGGGTACATCCTGGCTGCCCGTGGCCTCACCTCTACATGCGTTTCTAAGACATTTTTATGATTCTGTACATATTTAGGACAGGGTACAATCTGGGGTGGGTATATTGGCCTGGATGGAGCCTACCCTGGCAACACTGGAGGTGCACTTGCCACACACACACTGAAGCCCACCTGGCACTGACCCACCGACACTCACTGGACCGATTGAGACTCCCTAGTCAGTCTGACAAGCACAGGTCGAGGGGTGTGAGGGGAGAGCGGAGCAGCCACTCAGACATGGGGAGGACATGCAGACTCCACACAGACGACAACTGAGAGCAGAATTTGAACAGTAGACTTTGTGATTGCTATTATTACATCTGTTATGATTATTTTTATTGTTACTATGTCTGTTATTATTATAATTGAATCATTTTTTGTTGTTATTGTTCTTGTTAAACTCTCATAATGGATGGCTAACAACTTGTTTAAAATGTTTTTAGATTTGCAGGCCTCACCAACGAGTCATTCGCTCTGGTAGCCATGAAGTAAGCTTTATCTTAAGAACGTCTTTCTCTTATTAGTGCTTGTTTATTTATTATTGTAGTTCTACATGTGTTACCTTTTAAGAAATTTAGGCTGTGGCTTCGGCCCCCCTTGATGTCAATGATCAGATCAGATGCACTTCTTATTTCATTGTATTACGTACGTTACTTTCGTTAGTAGACACCAGTGTGTCTTACCCTTTTGATGATAAGAGATCGCAGTCAATGTAATCTAAGAATGACAAATGTAGAGAAAGCGCGTGTATTTAAAATGGTGCAGCAAACCCCAAAAGAAGGCCCTTTGTTTGTGCCGAGGCCACACATACCCTCAGAATGACATCTCAGATGGTGAAGGAGAAAACTTTGGGCCTGATTTAGCTCACTGTACACAGCTCACTGACGGCTGTAGGGCTCATGCAGGACCGGAGCGTGCCACAGTGTCAACTGAGGGGAAGAGCATTTCTGCCGCCCCTGAACTGCATAAGCTGATACAATAAATCCACACAGATATTTGTATTGCCATGCAGGCTTCACAGTGCAGCGACAAACAATAAATCAATAAATATTTGAAAAAAATATAAAACAATAAAACACAAAAGTAGGCATTAAAATCATTAAAATTCAAATGTCTGATTTGAAACTCGCCCCGTTTGACTGTCTTTCTTTGTTTCAAACGCCGTCCCGCAAACTAAAAGGCTCGGTGCAGACTTACTTTTAACAGGCATCACCTTAAACAGATTCCATAAATGAGCAGACTTTTACAAAATGGCACCACCAGCACGTACACAATAAGATATACAGTACAGTACAGTACATGTGTGCCAACCTGTCATAAAAGGCAGGCAGTGGAGAGCCTACAACATGTAGATTCTCATTCAGCAATAATAATAAAAGTTAATGATCCTCAAACTGGCATAGGAGACAGAGATGTGGAAAAGTTAAATGAAACAGGATGGCGAGTGCGGGCTTTAAAGGCGCTGGTAAAGATGGCGTTAATTTAAAGTGTAAAGGTTACCCACATTGTGAGGGAGTGTCAGTTACGGCACTATGGCCATGTCGTGTTATTCCCCAGAGGTCATCAGGCTCACTGTTGAGGACCCGAGCAGCTGGACCAGGCCAAGGGGATGCCCACCCAAAACCTGGTGGTCATTTCCAGAGGGTGGGACTGGACCAGTACAAGACTTACTATGAACTTCTCGTTTATGAGGGGGCAATGGTAAGACCCACTCCCATATCAAGGCCTACCCGCACCTCTGGGCAGCTCTGTGGGCAGACACAATAATGACAGATGAGTCAAAAGCAGACCTCTTGTTTGTGTGCTATTCAAAAGTAAGAGCATCAGACCTCCTAGAGAAGATGGCAGTGACCACCTGCAGTTATTGATCCCCAAAAGAGTCAAATGACCTGCATGGTGAAGGAGCACCAGTTACGGCACTACGGCCATGTGGTGTGATTCCCCGAGGGTGGTCCAGCTTGCAGAACCCTCATTATTGTAACACCTGGCTGCAGCAGATAGAGGGTCATTTGCAGAGGGTGGGACTGGACTGCGTGTGTCTGCCTATGCCAAGCAGGATCCCAAGCTGTTTTGTTGTGTGGTGGGTGTAGCAATGTGCTGTACCAGTGCCTGCTCCCCAACCTGACCTGACCCGATCTCTCAAATGCTGTCACCATCACAGTAAGCTTCCATTTCTGCTGATGGTTTAGATAGGAGAGAGCGCATTGCTGCACCTACCACATGACAAACCACCTCCCCAGTGCAGCCACAGCACCCCACTAGTTCAGATGGAATGGGACAGCATGTTAATGTGTGCTTTCCCAGTGCCCTGTGTAACATTTTGATGCCAGCCTCATATCATATCATAACAGGTAGCAATGGATGTCACACATAAAATGGCCGCAGTGAGAAACTCTCACATGAACTGGTGAATCTCACGCCAAATCAATGACCAAATCAAACAACAAGGTGATGTCTCCATCGGATCAGTAAAACAAATCCTGACATAATATTCCAAACTGATCAGAACCCATTGAGTAAATCCCACAACTTATTTAAATAACGAAATAAAGACAGTAAGTGATGGATGCCCTAGCCAGCATGGTCTGGAGTGGCACCTACAGAGACACTCAGGCTGCTTTAAACTTCCAGTGCATATCAAAATGCTGTGCTCAGTTGTGTGACCAATGAGGTGGTCCGCACTGTGACCCTTTCCAGAGAAGGGCACCAATGTATTGGGGAGGCGTATGTGTAGGCTAGTCGAGGATTGTTTAAACTAGGGAATGGGGGGGCAGGGAGTTTAGGACAGGCCAGATTTAGATCTATATATGGAAGAACAAACAATGGTGTAGAAAAAAAAATGCATAGTAATGTAAATTCTAAGCAAACACGTAAATGTAGAAGGATTAACACTTTAAAAATAGCTTGCCTTAATGCTAGAAGTATCAAAAATAAGGTAAGTGAGTTGGAGTTGCATGTAGCAGAGCATAATTATGATATTATAGCAATAACGGAAACCTGGCTAAATAACAAAGATGGAGATGAGTGTAACATAGAGGGATACACTTTATTAGGAAGGATAGACAGAACAGAAAAGGAGGTGGGGTTGCTGTTTATGTCAAACAGGGTTTAAATGTAAGTCCTCTTCAGTTGGATGATGAGCCCCATCTTAGTGAGGACATGTGGCTTCGCCTGGAAAATATTAGGGAAAGAGGTCTTATTTTAGGAGTATGTTATAGACCACCCAATTCAGACAATAATTTCAACACACATCTTTTTAGTAATATCAAAAAGGCAAGTTTACAGGGGGATATTATAGTCATGGGGGACTTTAATTATCCAAATATTAACTGGGATAACCTTGCAGATGGAGGAGCACAAGAGCAGGAGTTTTTAGAAGTAATCAGCGACTGTTTTTTAACACAGCATGTTAAAGTACCAACACGGGGTGAAGCCTGTCTGGATTTAGTATTTTGTAATAATCAGGATAGAATTGAGGGTGTAGAGGTGATTGAACCACTAGGGTCAAGTGACCATAATGTAATACAGTTCTCAGTATTTTGTAATAGTACGGATGCAAAGACTAAAATTGTTAAGTTGAACTTTGGTAGGGCTAATTTTGAGAAGATGCGACAAAGTCTAAGTAGGATAGACTGGGATAAGCTTTTAAGTGTGGAGACAGTCGAGGAGCAGTGGAACAGGTTTAAAAATGTTTTACATGTAATGCAGGACAGATACATACCTAAATTTGGAATTAATAGGAAACTAAAAAAAAACTCCACGATGGATTAATAAAGATTTAAAAAAGAAGTTGCAAAGGAAAAAACTGCTGTATAAGGCATATAAGACTAATGACTGCAAAGTGAATCGTAGAGCGTATGAAAATATGAGAGCAACCATCAAGAAGGATATCAGGGAGGCTAAAAGACAGTTGGAGAGGAATATAGCAGATAAGGCGAAAGAAGACCCCAAGAGATTCTTTCAGTATTTTAGTAGTAAAAGAACAGTCAAGGAGGAGGTCAAGTTCATCAGGAATAGTAAAGGGGAATTAAAAGATACAGACAATGAAATAGCAGATGCCCTAAACTTACATTTTTCGGAGGTGTTTACAAGTGAGCGAGTGGATAACCTCCCAGAGGTAAACGCAACTACTAAGGAGGTACTGAGGGATTTGGAAATTGAAGAGGGAGAAGTGCTCCTCAGATTAAATAAGCTGAAATCAAACAGATCACCAGGCCCAGATAATATTTATCCTCGTGTTCTTAAGGAGGCTAGTGAGTACAGATATAAACCCTTGACACATATTTTTAGGAAGTCACTGAGCACTGGAGAGATTCCGAAGGACTGGAAAATGGCAAATATCATTCCATTATATAAAAAGGGTGACAGGGCAGATCCAAGCAACTATAGGCCAGTAAGCTTAACATGCATCACAGGAAAATTAATGGAAGGAATTATTAAGGATAAGATTGAGCAACACATGGCAAGGACAGGAGTTATTCTGACCAGTCAGCATGGGTTCAGAAGAGGGAGGTCGTGCTTTACTAACATGTTGGAATTCTATGAGGTTGCAACAAAAGCATACGATCAAAGTGGAGCATATGATGTTATTTATCTGGACTTTCAGAAAGCATTTGATAAGGTGCCACATGAGAGGTTGGGCATCAAGTTAAAAGAAGTGGGAGTTCAGGGTGATGTTTTTAGATGGGTACAGAATTGGCTCAGACACAGGAAGCAGAGGGTGATGGTGCGAGGAACCTCATCAGAACTGGCCGATGTTAAGAGTGGTGACCAGCAGGGGGCAGTGCTAGGGCCGCTGCTATTTTTAATATATATAAATGATTTAGATCGGCATATAAGGAACAAGCTGGTTAAGTTTGCAGATGATACCAAGATAGGTGGATTAGCAGATAATTTGGAATCTGTTATACCATTACAGAAGGACTTGGATAGCATACAGGCTTGGGCAGATTTGTGGCAGATGAAATTTAATGTCAGTAAATGTAAAGTATTACACATAGGAAGTAAAAATATTGGGTTTGAATACACAATGGGCGGTCGGAAAATCGAGAGTACACCTTATGAGAAGGATTTAGGAGTCATAGTGGATTCTAAGCTATCAACTTCCCGACAGTGTTCAGAAGCCATTAAGAAGGCTAACAGAATGTTAGGATATATAGCACGATGTGTGGAGTACAAGTCCAAGGAGGTTATGCTCAACCTTTATAATGCACTGGTTAGGCCTCATCTTGAGTACTGTGTGCAGTTTTGGTCTCCAGGCTACAAAAAGGACATAGCAGCACTAGAAAAGGTCCAGAGAAGAGCGACTAGGCTGATTCCAGGACTACAGGGGTTGAATTATGAGGAAAGATTAAAAGAGCTGAGCCTTTACAGTTTAAGCAAAAGAAGATTAAGAGGTGACATGATTGAAGTGTTTAAAATTATGAAGGGAATTAGTACAGTGGATCGAGACTTGTATTTTAAAATGAGTTCATCAAGAACACGGGGACACAGTTGGAAACTTGTTAAGGGTAAATTTCGCACAAACATTAGGAAGTTTTTCTTTACACAAAGAACGATAGACACTTGGAATTAGCTACCAAGTAGTGTGGTAGACAGTAAGACGTTAGGGACTTTCAAAACTCGACTTGATGTTTTCTTGGAGGAAACAAGTGGATAGGACTGGCGAGCTTTGTTGGGCTGAATGGCCTGTTCTCGTCTGGAATGTTCTAATGAAGGCTAAAATGGATGATTAATACTCTAATGAAGGATGGTTTTTCTAATTCTAACCTGTTCCCAGTTTTGCTTTATGTTATTTTTTATTTTCCTCTCTCTTCTGAATACTTCATGAGTGATTTTCCTTCTTTTTCAGTTCAATTATTTCATAAGGCAGCCAGTGCCGTGTATGTTGTACCCAAGACCACCTCCAGGATATGCTCCTGTCTATTTTGGAGTGCAAAGACCTGTCATCAGATTGCCATTACTTCCCCGATTACTTCCAAGACCACGTCCAGTGCCCCCACCACAAATACCAACAACAACAACGACAACCACACCGACTACAACAACCACAACCAAACCGGCTACAACAACCACAACCACACCGACTACAACAACCACAACAACCACAAC
>JANRMT010062823.1:24927081-24986136 GCA_026402145.1 Polypterus bichir lapradei | reverse complement strand
ACAACAACCACAACCACACCGACTACAACAACCACAACCACACCGACTACAACAACCACAACAACCACCTTGTCATCTACAACTGCAGGGATAATACCTTCTACAGATTCAGCCCCAACGCCACCAAGAGGAGACAACCTTAAAGTTTTGAACTAAAAAAATCACCTACCCATTTAGAGGTTGCACATCATATTTGCATGAATTCTATCTGTCATTTATACGCAAGCTCCACTCCTACTGCACATTAACCTGGCGGTCTCCATCCCTCTCCACCTCCTTGACTCCGCATTTCTCCACGGTTCTGATCCAAGCACTGGTCTTAGCACCTTCGTCAATTCCTCCTCTTTTCACCATCTCCTTCTGCCACTCCACCACCACGAGGAAACAATGTCCATGTGGCAGATTAACAGATTAAATGCACAGATGTCTTGGGTAGGCATTTTTTCTAAAATATTAGGAAAGAATATTTCTAAAGAGTTTGATTATCCTGCTTGTCATTAACTCCTTTTCTCTTTTATAGTCAATTTACTTCATGGGACAGCCAGAATATTTCAAACCAATGATGCCTTATCCACAGCCCAGATTTGACCATGAAACACTCGGAATCAACATACTCCTGCCCACACTGCCTCTGTTTCCCAAACCAGCTCTGATGCCACAACCTGCAATGCCATCGAAGCCACTGGCGTTGACATCTATGCCGCCAAAAACAACAACAACAACTACAAAGATCAAACCCCCACTGACATCCACGTCTATGCCAACATCTACTTCAAAAGTGGTGTCAACATCAACTCTAAGTCGTGCCTCATCGCCAGTACGTAGCTCAACATATTCGTCTTCATCAGCTGTAACGTCGACAACAATTAAAACTACAACACCAGTGAAGACCACAACTTTAACTACAACCACAACACCAACTACAACACCAACAACCACAAGACCAACTACAACCACAACACCAACCACAACCACAACACCAACTACAACACCAACAACTACCACAACACCAACCACAACCACAACACCAACTACAACTACAACCACTAAAACAACAACCACCACTACACCGAGTCCATCTTCTGTTTCATAGACTGATGTACCTACAACAGAAGACTTCCCCGAGAGGAGATAACTTACAAGCTGCAGTTTAACAAAATCTTGCAGTCCTGACCGTGGTATCAACTTCCTCCATGTCTGCTGCAGTAACTCCATGTTCAGCTGCTGCAACTCTTACTCCTACAAAGGTTGGCACCAAATTCAATGACCAAGTGTTGATCAAGTCACCTAAAAGTTCAATTTTAACAAAACCTCACTATTTTGTTTGCTAGACCAGCACCACCTGCACACACTGCACTGAGTCCCTCCTCGACTGCTGCATTAGCTCCAAATCAATCCACTACACCATAGTTAACCACTGCTGTTCAACTGCAGCACTCTCCACCATCGCTTGCTGTGCCAACTGCTACATCAAATTAATCTTCAGCTCCTCCATTATAATAAACTCTCTTCACCTGCTACACCATCTTCATCTCAATTGCTGCACAAACCCCTTCACAGACAATAGCATAAACTCCATCCAGACATGACGTACCAAATTCATCTGCATCCTCTGTATTAAAGTCTGCTGCGTCTCCATTTTAAGCTGCTTCACTCCATCTGCTCCATCTTCTTCATCCTTTGTCTCATTATCAGCAGCTTCTATCACGTCAGCTTGTTCTACAACTGTGGGTAGAACTTCACCTTCAAGCACTGCTCCATGACAGCATCTACTCACCATCTCCTGTCACACAATCAATCTGAAATTCTACAATTGCACAGTTTCTGCATGTAGACACTTAACTGGTCCACTGTGACAAATGCTAGATATGTCAAATAGCCATTTAGAGATATGACTGCAAAATTTTAAAGATCTCTTTGACATCTTCTGTTGTGACAAACACCTTGCATAAGGAATGCTGCCATATGTATGCATGATATTATTAAAAGTTCTGAACTTGGATGGTCCAAGGCATTTGCCTGTCCTCTCTCTTTGAATTAATGTCACATTTTTGTTTGCTTATTTTGGGTTCAAATCACACATCTGGTAAATTGATTGTGTGAAATTTCCATGTTCTCCCTGTGTCTCTATGGGCTTTCCTACTGACATCCCTCTAGAATTTAAGGTTGAGAAAACTGGGAATTCCAAATAGGCCATGACTGTGTGCATGAATGGGCCCGGCAATGGAGTGGCTCCTTGTTCAAGCCTGGTAACTACAATAAAAACTAACACATTGAGAACAACGACAACAACCACAACACTGACTACACTGAACACGACAACCACAACAGCCACCTTATCAACTACAACTCTATGGATGACACCATCTACTGATTCAGCCCTAACGTCACCAAGAGGAGACAACCTTGAAGATTTGACCTAAAAAATCAACTATCCCATTTAGGGGTTGCATATCATATTTGTATATTGTATCTGTAATGTAATTCTATCTGTAATTTATGGTCTCCATCCTTCTCCACCTCCACGACTCCGCATTTCTCCACGTGTCTCTATGGGCTTTCCTACTGACATCCCTGAAGAAATGTATGTGCATGAATTTGCCCAGCCATGGAGTGGCTCCTTGTTCAAGCCTGGTAACTGCGTAGTGCCCACTGCTGCACCCCAAGTACCCCTAAATTCTATTAAATGGGTTTAAGAATGTTAAAATATTATAATTATGTGGTCCAGTGGTTAGAGCTCATGGCTTCATTGTCTTGGACTCAAATCCAGACCCAGTTACTCTCTGTGCAGAGCTTGCATGATCTCCTCATGTCTCCATGGGTTGTCCTCTGACATCACCAAAGACATGCAGGTTACGTTAATGGATTTCACCAAACTGGCCCAGTGGTGAACTGGTGGGCAGCCCACTGCTGGTTCCTGCCGTGCCCATTGCTGTCTGCAGAGGCTTTGGCCCAGGTTTGGAAGCTGGTTTGAAAATGTGTTGTAGGAGATGCCCGGCAGCTCAACCTGGTCAGGACGTCCCTGATATGGAAGGATGGGGGAAGGCAGTTTTTTTAGGACACTGCCACCCCCCAAGATGCTAGATGGTGGCTCCCCCAGAGTGTAGTGGTAAACCATTTTAAAGTCCATTCCTTCCTTTTAAAGATCCCAGAGTACAATGGGAAAAGGATCTCTCACTCAACATCTCAGAAAAGGAGTGGAAGGTAGCCACACTCAGAATTCACTCGAGCTCCATATGTGTAAAACATTCAATTATTCAACTTCAAATCTTTTATCGAGCACATCTGTCTCGTTTGAAATTGTCCAAGATGTTTTCAGGGAGAGAGACAACCTGTGAATGTTGCAATCGAGCCTCAGCTTCACTGGACCACATGTTTTGGGCAGTGTGTATCAAATGAACATCATTTTGGACAAAAATCTTTAAATGTCTATCAGACAGCCTTGGCTACCAGAGGGGCGCTTAGTGGAGAAGAACAAACAAACTGTAATGGCCTTTACTTCACTATTGGCACGTAGACTTGTTTTGCTCAACTGATAACTGATGTTATATTCTATTTGAAACTGGAAAAAATCAAATTCTCACTAAGAGGATCTGTGCAGAACTATTAAAACCTGGCAGGCCCTAATCAATAACACTGTAGAATAAGCATTTATACTGTGGGTGAAAGACTCTTCCTCTCTTTACTCCTCTTAACAGTTTTGCTCTGGTTGTTGTCCTTCCTCTCTTTCTCCAGGGGTTGTGTTGATTTGGTTTTAGTTTTGTTAAGTTTGACTTCATTGTATGGAATGTTATATGTTTTTAATAAAGTCAATAAAAATTAAAAAGATTCAAATAAAAGTTCCATCTATACAGAAATCTTACAAAAGGTTACTTGCAATTATCAACGCAATTGTTTTTCATTCTCTCTTTCTTCTCCTCCACTTATCCCAGAAGAGCTCTGTCTGTCCTCCACACCTGACTCCAACTCTCCTGGATGGGGTCAAGCAGCTTTCATGTATCTTAGACCCAGGAGTACTTCTGGTGTTGGGGACTACAAAGGAGGGATCACATACCCCCGCAACACCCATGTGAACCCAACAAGGCTGCCCCAAGGAACTCCACTTCCCAGCATGCCTTGCAGGTGTCTGCACAGGTAGCGTCACCCAGGGTGGCTACCTCTTAACGTGTTGGGTTGGCATATAGACCTGCCCTGTTATTTGCAACCCACTGGCCTCCCAGCTAGTTAAGAGATCATGCCATCCTTTACAATGTATACATTGCATTTTTCTTTTCTCTTTTTATTTGGATTTTATTATTTTATTAAAATCAAACAACATTCCATACGAATAAGTCAAGTTTTACAAAACTAGGTTCAAAACAAATCAACCCCCACCCAGGGAAGCTGCCACTTAATGTGTTGGGGGGGCATAAAGACCTGCCAGGTTGCCTCAGAGATCAGAACCTATTCTGACTGGGATGCCACTGCATACATGCCATCCATCACGATGTATATGTTGCATTTTTCTGGTTAGTTGGGATTACAGACATCAGTTAGCCCAGTGCTAGTGTGTCTAGGGATGGGGGGTGAGGGTTGAATAAGTGGTGATATTTTGGTTAAAATGGGCCTGATGTAACTGCTCAAGTGAAGTTTTACTTTCACTTTCTGTCCCAATAAACAAAGTGATAATGAATACTCACTAAAATTAAAATTTGTGATATTATCAAATCGGACCAATTCTATCTTTAATTAATTTATATTTTAACTAGGGGGCTTTGTCCCCTGCTCACTTCGCTTGCCAACCCCCGTGTTTGGTTTTCCAGATACACACTTTTAAGATATTTTTTTTCTTTGACTTGTTGCTATTTCATTAGTTTCACTTTTATTTCAGAACTTCTGTAAAAACAATATTTGGAATCTTTCGAGTCCCAATATACTGAATCTTTTAAATGAGGTCAGTGAGACATGTGTTTAATGATTTTGTACCATAATTCAGGATAGGTTTCTCTGTTTGGAATTTCAGCACAGACAATACGATCTTCATCATCAGCAGTTAATACTTTTTTTTGCAAAGTAACCAATAAATACACGTGAGGTAAACCCCGTTTTAAAATTCTCTGACTTAAACTTCAAAGCCTTACAATATTTACATACTTTTGACATATCACCTATGTCCATATATTTCAATGTCTATTCGCCTTTTCGTTATTTCTCAGAGTAATAATTTCTCTTTCTTTGCGCTAATGCGATCTTTACTTTCTTTGTTTTGTCGTTGTTTGCTGCTTTCATATTCTGTATCTTGCTCTGCGTGTGTTTCGCGCCTACGTTTGTTTTTCTGTGTCTTTTGAATTCCAGTCTTCATTATCTCTAACCTGTTCTGCATGTGTTTGGCCCCCTTGTTTTTTAACCTCTTTATGACGTTTTACTTTGTTTTCTACTTTGTCTTTTATTTCTGACCTCACTTTGCCCTGCTTTTATTTTAGTGACACCTGGTCCGTGGCGATTATTTTCCCTTTTTTGAGTAATAATTTCCGTTTGTTTGCACTACTGCGATCTTTACTTTCTTTTTTTATACTTTCTAATTTTCCTACTTTTATATTCTTTAACTTTCTCCACATGTGTATCGCACCAACATTTTTTTTATCCTTTCGAATTCCACTGCTTTCATAATCTCTGACCTGCTCTGCATGTGTATAGCGCCAACATTTGTGAACGTCTTTATGAAGTTCTACTTTGTCTTTTACTCTCTGTCTTTTAATTCTGAGCCTGATTGGACCTGCTTTTTTTTCCAATTCCACTTGTTCCAGGCTGATAATTACTGTCCTTATTTTCTGAATTTGCACCTAGATTATTCTTTTTCTTTTGTTTTTTTTTTCTTTCCAACGATTTTGAGTCTCTTTTCGCCGCACTGATTTCTTCTTCACTTAGTTGTCAACTTTTCATTTATAATGTATTGTCCTTATATGCTTTATATGCGCTGAGAGCCCTAGAACTGTGTGTGCTCAAAGCTTCCTTTACACGACTGAGTGTGTTGCTGCCCGTTCTCTTATTTGATATTGGTTGTAAGTAGGGCGTGTCTTGCAAGAATCTCATGTTCTACGTCATCGCGAGACGGTCCCGGGTCAACCTCTTTCGTCTTGCAGGTCTTTTAATGGAATGGAACCCAACAAGGTTTAACGTATAACCTCCAACAGATTTAACATATTAGAATACTGCAAGGTACAGCTGATGAAGGCCTCACACACACACACACACACACAACTGGAAGTACCTGTATCAGCCCTTTTGCAATGGGAGCTGGAGAAACTCTCACTGCAATGCCAGATGAAGCGCTTGACCCTCCTCAGGATGAGCCCTCCTTGTCCAGCCATCCATCTTCTCGCTCATTTCCAGTCCAACCTGCCACTCTGCTCAGCGCAGCTCCAGCTCCTGTGGCTTTGCCATCCTGCTGATTCTCGCCTGCGAGGTCCTCACACGTTATTTCTGTTGTAGGTCTTTTAACCAACAATGGAAGAGGAATGTAGACTGACTTCAATTTATTGTTTTTGGTATAAAAGACCAATTTAATCTTTAACATATAAATTAGTTATAAGTTAATGCCATATTTGAGTTAATTTGACTTGCCATTGTTTGCAAAACTTTTGTTTACATACCCTGAGAAAACAACAGGACTTTTGTTAAGAGTCACTCTTTGTCTGTAACCTCAGAAGTAGAACGCAGCTTAACAAGTGTGTGTGCTTTATAATGAAACCACAAGGGCTACATGGGCTACATAAATAACATGGCATGTGCACCGTGTTCTGATGTGCAACCTAAGAGGCAAAGCGCCACTCCAGAATAAAATATTAAAGACTATGCACCTCCGCCTAGCATGTGTTTCATTTAATTCAAAGCCTAATTATAAACAGACAATACTAAAAAAATTGAAATATTCAGACTGTGAACCTCAGAGGCTGAGCTCCAGTGTGTGTCCACAGTAAACGGCTCTATACCTTTCCAGCTTTAATTACAATAATCACAGGCAGATAATCAGCACGATAATTGACAATTTATGAATAGCAACCCAAAATTATATGCAGTGAGATCTGAAGAGACAAAAAAAGAGCGACTCTCTGTTATGAATTCTTCACATCAACAAGAACCAAAAAAAAAAAAAAATGCAACCCATGATAGGCAATTGAGCTCACGCATGGCGACATGCTACCATCTACTGGTACAGAGTGGTATGGCAAGTTACCTTTTTTTAAACTAGGCATTAATCTTATTGACAACTCCATTACATTTATAACTTCACTTCTCTGAAAAATTACTTTGGAATAGGAAGAGACAAAACCAAATGCACACAAATATGACCACACATTAGTGTACATTCAAAAATGCATTCTGGGAAATTTAATTTGATTTGATTTTAAAATGTGATTCTTCTGAAATTCATTTAAAAATCATATTTTACAGACGCACTATAATGACAGTTCATCAGCAGCGAAGGAATGCACATTACTGTCCAGTGTCCATGCTGCCAACGGAATAGCCACATTTTGTGGGTTTGACACTGTACCCCTGCTATTTCTCTCTGGCTCATCCCCATCTTTGACTCAAGACCCACCACACTTAGCCATCCTTTACCCTTCTGAGTCTTAGACTCTACTTCTAGCCCTCTATTCCTCTGCAGTTCACTCCGGCACTTCCTATCCTTGTCTGAGTCTCTGCCCTTAGCCATCCTTTTCTCTTGTATTTGCAGGGGCCTCACCTGTCCGTGTCTAAAATTCCCCCCATAACTTTCCTTTCCACTGCTCTTTGTTGCTGTCCCCTGTCTATGGATGTCAGAGAGTCTACCCCTACATTTCCTTTGTTCTGCTGTCTGCCTCTGGCTCCTCCTATCTTTGTCTCAGACTTCACCCTCTAACCCCACTTAGGTCTACTATCGCTTACTTCTGAACACTCTGTTTAGTATTGTGGGTGAACCGGCGCCATCACCCCAATAGGAATGGTCAGTGTCGGGGTTCAGATGTAAAAGCAGAGACTCCATAGGGCACTCAAGTCTGCAATAACCCTTTTTTACTAAGGAGATGGCCATCTTAGTGTGCAGTAGGTGCTGTTAACTGACAGCCATGATTAAACGAGGCTGAAGGCAGCACTCAGCTAATCTTTCAATTATACAGTTGTGCGTGAAAGTTTGTGAACCCTTTAGAATTTTCTACATTTCTGCATAAATATGACCTAAAACATCATCAGATTTTCACTCAAGTCCTAAAAGCAGATAAACAGAAACCAGTTAAACAAATGAGACAAAAATATTATACTTGGTCATTTACTTATTTATCCTGTTACTCTAAAACTGTATTAAAGACCCCCTTAACAGTGTTCCTCACTTATCTGACACTGGGGTCACAACCATTCGTCCAGCTACCCTTTGACTGAATTGTAGATAAAATCTGAAATGGATAATTTTGCCATTTTTGCCCATTTATCTATACTAGGGGTGTCCAACTCCGGTCCTGGTGGGCCGCAGTGGCTGTTGGTTTTCATTCAAATCCTTTTCCTCACAGCTAATTAACTATTTTTCCCTTCATTCTAATAGCCCTGTTTATAAAGATTCAGTCCTCTGAATTGATTTGTTTCAATGGCAGCCAACCAGAAATGGGACGTGAAACGAGCCGACTGATGAACGTCATATTCCAGCCAGTTTCACTCCAACTACTGTAGTTTCTTAATGAGAAGCCAATTTTTGCTGTTCATTAAAGCCATTACTGAATATCACGATTTGTTGCTGCTCTCATTCTGTTTTTTCTAAGACCACCGTCAAAATGTTTTGGTGGCCTGAGCAGATCTCCGCATGACCAAGACCTTCACCTTTCTTTATTTTCATGTGGCATCTTGTTTTGTGTTTCAATATTGTTTGGCTGCTCATTAAGTAAAAGAAACAACTCAGGGGTCTGAGTCACATCAATTAAAACAAAGGCAAAACAAGTAAATCAGCAGCAAAAATGGCTCACCAATTAAGAAGATGGTTAGAATGAAAACCTGCAGCCACTGTGGCCCACCAGGACTGGAGCTGGACATCCCTATTCTATACCAAATAACCCATAATGGCCAATTGAAGCCGTGTTTCCAGAATTATTTGCAAATTTATTAAAAATCACAAACTGAAATCTCCCATTCATAGATGTATTGAAACCCTTAATTCACTACTTTATAGAAGCCCCTTTGCCAGGAATTCCTGCTTCAAATCTTCTCTGTAAGGTTGGCATACCTGCATTGGGGCAGTTGATCCCATTCTCCCTGGCAGATCCCCTCAAGCTACCTTAGACTGGATGTTGGTAAAATGCCATCTTCAGGTTCCTCCACACATGTTGTATGAGGTTTAAGCTGAGTGTCTAGCCCACTCGCAGACTTATCCCAAAGTCACTCCAGTGTTGTCTTGGCTGTACGCTTTGCATTATTATTGTAATATTAGCTGAACCATCTGACCAGTCCGGAGCGGGTTTTCTTCAAGGACCTCTCTGTATTTGGCTGCATTCATCCTTCCCTTAATTCTCGCAAGTCTCCCTGTCCCTGCACCCCCATAACATGTTGTTAACACCACCATGCTTCACCATAGGGATGGCATTAGGCAGGTGATGAGCAGCGAGTGCCTGGTATTCACTGGAAAAAGTGCCTGGACCTCTGCCTAGCAAGTTCAATTTGTGTGTTGATCAAACCAGACAATCTCTTTCCTTACGTCCTCAGTGTCCTTTAAAATGTCATGCTTTATACTCAAAGAGTCTGGCCACTCTACCATAAATGCCTGATTAATGGCGAGGTGCTGAGATGGTCGTCCTTCCCATAGGTTCTTCCCTCTCATCAGAGTACTTCTGAGGATCTGTTACAGTGACCACTGGGTTCTTGGTCACCACCCTGCCCAGTCTAATCATGGCAGTTAACCACAGGTGGACTCCAATCAATTTCTGGGCTCAAGTGACCACAATTTGGAGTGCCAGAGTAAAAGGTCTGAATACTTCTAGGAATGGGAGGTTTCACTTTTTGATTTTTAATATGTTTTTAAACTTTTCTGAAGGCATGTTTACACTTTGTCAATAGAGGTTATTGAGTGTGGACAGGCGGGAGAAAATGGCAAACTGTCCTTTAAAATTCAATCTACAACACAATAAAATGTACAGAAAGTGAGGGGGTCTCGATACCTTCTGAATCCACTGTGACAGACAGACAGATATATGTGAAAGGCACTAAATAATAGATAGATAGATAGATAGATAGACAGATAGATAGATAGATAGATAGATAGATAGATAGATAGATAGACAGATAGATATGAAAGGCACTATATAATAGATAGATAGATAGATAGATAGATAGATAGATAGATAGATAGATAGATAGATAGATAGATAGATAGATAGATAGATATGAAAGGCACTATATGATAAATATATACAGTGCATCTGGAAAGTATTCCCAGCACATCACTCTTTCCACATTTTGTTATGTTACAGCCTTATTCCAAAAAGGATTAAATTCATTTTTTTCCTCAGAATTCTACACCCAACACCCCATAATGACAACATGAAAAAAGTTTACTTGAGGTTTTTGCAAATTTATTAAAAATAAAAAAACTGAGAAAGCACATGTACATAAGTATTCACAGCCTTTGCCATGAAGCTCCAAATTGAGCTCAGGTGCATCCTGTTTCCCCTGATCATCCTTGAGATGTTTCTGCAGCTTCATTGGAGTCCACCTGTGGTAAATTCAGTTGATTGGACATGATTTGGAAAGGCACACACCTGTCTATAGAAGGTCCCACAGTTGACAGTTCATGTCAGAGCACAAACCAAGCATGAAGTCAAAGGAATTGTCTGTAGACCTCCGAGACAGGATTGTCTCGAGGCACAAATCTGGGGAAGGTTACAGAAAAATTTCTGCTGCTTTGAAGCTCCCAATGAGCACAGTGGCCTCCATCATCCATAAGTGGAAGAAGTTCGAAACCACCAGGACTCTTCCTAGAGCTGGCTGGCCATCTAAACTGAGCGATCAGGGGAGAAGGGCCTTAGTCAGGGAGGTGACCAAGAACCCATTGGTCACTCTGTCAGAGCTCCAGAGGTCCTCTGTGGAGAGAGGAGAACCTTCCAGAAGGACAACCATCTCTTCAGCAATCCACCAATCAGGCCTGTATAGTAGAGTGGCCTTTTACTAAGCCACTCCTTAGTAAAAGGCACATGGCAGCCCGCCTGGAGTTTGCCAAAAGGCACCTGAAGGACTCTCAGACCATGAGAAACAAAATTCTTTGGTCTGATGAGACAAAGATTTAACTCTTTGGTGTGAATGCCAGGCGTCACATTTGGAGGAAACCAGGCACCGCTCATCAAAAGGCCAATACCATCCCTACAGTGAAGTATGGTGGTGGCAGCATCATGGTGTGGGGGTGGAACTGGGAGACTAGTCAGGATAAAGGGAAAGATGACTGCAGCAATGTACAGAGACATCCTGGATGAAAACCTGCTCCAGAGCGCCCTTGACCTCAGACTGGGGCGACGGTTCATCTTTCAGCAGGACAACGACCCTAAGCACACAGCCAAGATATCAAAGGAGTGGCTTCAGGACAACTCTGTGAATGTCCCTGAGTGGCCCAGCCAGAGCCCAGACTTGAATCAGACTGAACATCTCTGGAGAGATCTTAAAATGGCTGTGCACCGACGCTTCCCATCCAACCTGATGGAGCTTGAGAGGTGCTGCAAAGAGTAATGGGCGAAACTGGCCAAGGATAGGAGTGCCAAGCTTGTGGCATCATATTCAAAAAGACTTGAGGCTGTAATTGCTGCCAAAGGTGCATCGACAAAGTATTTAGCAAAGGCTGTGAATACTTATGTACATGTGCTTTCTCAATTTTTTTATTTTTAATAAATTTGCAAAAATCTCAATTAAACTTTTTTCACGTTGTCATTATGGGGTGTAGTGTGTAGAATTCTGAGGAAAAAAATGAATTTAATCCATTTTGGAATAAGGCTGTAACTTAACAAAATGTGGAAAAAGTGATGCGCTGAACCTTTTCTCTTTCTTTCCTAGGTGACGAAGCGGAAACGGAAGTAGAAGCAGACAATGGCCGACAGTGAGATGAATCGTGTTGCCGTCGTCGTCGAAGAACTCCAGGCACTCGACAAACAGATTCAGAAACTCCTGCCCAGACGAAGGTACCTCAGAAACTTGAAGGCTCGGCTGCTGGACAAACCACACTCAACAACTGAAGTCGGTGTAACATCAACCCCACCTCGTGCCGCTCAAGTCCAAGGGCAAGTAAGCTTCACCCTTACTTCACCAAGCTGATGAAGACCTCGACGGTTTTCAGCTTTGCAGGCGGGGGTTCAAGGCTAGAACACCTCCATCGGCACAGGCGAGCATTCCAATCCAGAACCGATTCGACCCTCTCCGCATCCCCAGTCTGCCTTCAACCCCGGGTGATGTAATCGTGGTAGGTGATTCGATTGTACGAAACCTGAATATCACGTGCCCTAATCGAAAATCCTTTGTTTCTTGTTTTCCCGGTGCTCGAGTTCGAGATGTGATAAGGCGGGCGCCGTCATTCTACGAGAAACACAAGAGGGCAATTGGATCCATTATTCTACACGCCGGCGTAAACGACATAAGGCACCGAGAGTCGGAGGTTCTCAAGGCTGACTTCGCAGCACTAGTTGAAGACACGAAGGAGAGGACCCCATCCGCAAAAATCTTCATCTCGGGTCCATTACCTCTCGTCAGACGATCGAATGAATACTACAGTCATCTGCTGGGTTTAAACAACTGGCTGAGAGGCTTCTGCGAGACTCAAGACATCGGGTTTATAGACAACTGGGATCTTTTTTGGGAAAGGCCGTGCTTCTACAAGCGGGATGGGCTGCATCCGAATAGATTTGGTGCCTGGGTCCTCTCCGAAAACATCGCTAAGGTAATTCGTCTATCTTGACTGTCTACTTCTACTTTTAACCCCTTCCGTAATGCTACTGCTTTGATAGGACATAATGGCTTAACAGAGTCTTCCGTTAAAGTGCACAACATTAATAATCTAATAACAAATCTTAATGCACGTAAAAAATCTAGGCAGTGCGGCATAAACACCAATAATTTAATTGAAATTACTACTTCAGATCAACACTGCATTAAGACTATAAAAACGGATTGTAGATTACATAAAAAATACACACAGAGCGGCATAAAATTCAGCTCTACCCCTCCGAAACATTAAATATGGCACTATTAAATGTTAGAGTCTTAACTAACAAGACATTTTTTATAAACAATCTTATTAGTGATAGAAAGATTGATTTTATTGCACTAAATGAAACATGGCTTAACTCAAATGGCGCGACTGTTTTAATCGAATCTGTGCCTCTGGATTACAGTTTTACTCGTGCAGACCGCCAGGGGAGAAAGGGGGGCGGATTGGCAAACATATACTCGAGCCGGTTAAAATGTAAAGATGTCAGTTTTGGTAAATTTAAGTCCTTCGAGTATCTCGCCGTTGTTATTCATGGAGATTCTCACGTTCTCGTATTATCCATGTATAGACCTCCAAAATATAACGCGTCTTTCCTTGAGGAATTCTCTGACTTAATGTCAATTTTAATTACAAACTATGACGCACTCTTAATAATCGGCGACTTCAACTTTCATATCGACAATCAGTGTGACCAAAAGGTAAAGGAATTCATGAACCTCCTGGACTCTTTTGATTTGAGACAGCTCGTTAATCAGCCTATACATAAAGCAGGTCATACGTTAGACTTAGTGATTGCTAAAGGGCTTAAAGTTGATTTAAAGCAGGTCATTGATATTGGTCTATCAGACCATTTCCTTCTACTATTTAATATAGAAATAAAGATAGATAACACTCATGAGAAGCATTTTGTTAAAAAACGCTTCTTTGACTCATCAGCAGCTTTAAAGCTTACAACTATTCTAAGCAATTGTTATTCCATGGAAGACCAAAAGAGTGTCTGATTTAAAAAGAACATGTCGTAGAGCTGAGCGTAAATGAAGGAAAACTAAACTAACTATCCATTATGAGATATTGAAGGCTAAATTAACAGAATACAATAACACTGTCCGTCTTGAGAGGCGCTGCTATTTCTCTAATATTATAAATAACAATGCTAGTAATCCCAGAGTCTTATTTTCTACAATTGATCGTCTGTTAAACCAGGTAACACAAAGGAATGCCCCCAGAATACTTCCAGTGAAACCTGTGAGAACATTGCTGTATTTTTCAATCAAAAAATTAATGATATTAGAGATAACATAGTATATCTCCCCAACACTGCAGAACCTCCAAAGCCCCGGTACTCCATTATAAACAAATTAAATGCTTTCACCAGGATAGATTTACCTGAATTACATAGTATAATTTCTCAACTGAAACCCTCCACTTGCGTCCTTGACCCATTACCAACAAGGTTTTTCAAAGAAATATCAGGCGTGCTAATTGACAATATTCTGGACATAGTTAATTCGTCATTAGATACGGGGGTCTTCCCAGACTGTCTTAAGACTGCTGTAGTTAAACCCCTGCTCAAGAAAAATAATCTTGACCCCTCTGCCTTTGAAAATTTTAGACCCATCCCTAACCTGCCCTTCTTAAGTAAAATTCTAGAGAAGGCAGTCATTTTGCAATTAAATGACCACCTCAATAAACCTGCTATTCTTGATAAATTTCAGTCAGGCTTCAGAACAAATCACAGCACAGAAACTGCACTTGTTAAAATAGTAAATGACTTGCGGGTCAATGCAGACAGAGGCCATTTATCTGTTCTCATCCTCTTAGATCTGAGTGCTGCATTTGACACCATTGATCACAATATTCTTAGAAATCGCCTTAGTCAATGGGTGGGCCTCTCTGGCAGGGTCTTAAATTGTTTGAATCCTACCTGACAGGGAGAAAATTCTTTGTGAGTTGTGGTAATTACAACTCAAAGATACATGATATCCGATATGGTGGTCCACAAGGCTCTATCCTGGGTCCGCTGCTTTTCTCAATCTACATGCTTCCGTTAGGTCAGATTATCTCAGGTTACAATGTGAGTTACCACAGCTATGCTGATGACACACAGCTGTACTTATCAATAGCACCTGATGACTCCGACTCTCTCGATTCACTAACACAATGTCTAACTGGTATTTCTGAATGGATGAATAGTAATTTTCTCAAACTAAATAAAGAGAAAACTGAAATTTTAGTAATTGGCAATAATGGATTCAATGAGGTTATCAGAAATAAACTTGATGCACTAGGATTAAAAGTTAAGACGTAAGTAAAAAACTTAGGGGTAACCATTGACTGTAATCTGAATTTTAAATCGCATATTAATCAGATCACTAGGACAGCATTTTTTCACTTAAGAAACATAAGTAAAGTTAGACCTCTTATATCACTGAAAGATGCTGAGAAATTAATTCACGCTTTTGTTTTCAGTAGATTAGATTACTGTAACGCACTCCTCTCAGGACTACCCAAAAAAGACATAAATCACTTTCAACGAGTGCAGAATGCAGCTGCTAGAATCCTAACTAGGAAAAGAAAATCCAAACACATTTCTCCAGTTTTGATGTCACTACACTGGTTGCCTGTGTCATTCAGAATTGACTTTAAAATACTGCTTATGGTTTATAAAGCCTTAAATAATCTCGCTCCATCTTATATATCGGAATGCCTGACACGTTATATTCCAAATCGTAACCTTAGATCTTCAAATGAGTGTCTCCTTATAATTCCAAAAGCTAAACTTAAAAGAAGTGGTGAGGCAGGCGGCCTTCTGCTGCTATGCACCTAAAATCTGGAATAGCCTGCCAATAGGAATTCGCCAGGCCAATACAGTGGAGCACTTTAAAACACTGCTGAAAACACATTACTTTAACATGGCCTTTTTATAACTTCACTTTAACGTAATACTGATACTCTGTATGTTCAATTCTTCATTATAACTATTTACAGTTGCTCCAAAATCTGTACTGACCCCTACTCTCTCTTCTGCTTCTTTTTCCGGTTTCTTTGTGGTGGCGGCCTGCGCCTCCACCACCTACCCAAAGCATCATGATGCTCCAACATTGATGGACTGAAAGCCAGAAGTCTACGTGACCATCATCATCAGGTCCTTCCTTGAAAACCCTAAATACAAAGAGGACTGTTTGATTTATGTTAGGTAGATTGCCCAGAGGGGACTGGGCGGTCTCGTGGTCTGGAACCCCTACAGATTTTATTTTTTTTTTCTCCAGCTCTTGGAGTTTTTTTTTTTGTTTTTTCTGTCCACCATGGCCATCGGACCTTACTTATTCTATGTTAATTAATGTTGACTTATGTTTATTTTTTATTGTGTCTTTTATTTTTCTATTCATTTTGTAAAGCACTTTGAGTTACATTTTTTTATATGAAAATGTGCAATATAAATAAATGTTGATTGATTGATTGATTGAATACTTTCCTTGCACTGTAGATAGATAGACAGATAGATATGAAAGGTGCTATAAGATAGAAAGATAGATAGATAGATAGATTGATAGTGTTCCCATATTAGATGAAAGGTGCTATATAAGACAGACAAACAGACAGACAGACAGAGACGACTTTTTCAGCTTACAATGAGTGTAACTGGTTTGCTCAACATCGCCCTCTGGTGATATTACTTTATACATTCGTCTATCTGTCTATTACATTTCTGTGATTGATAGATAGATGTGAAAGGCACTATAAAACTGATAGATAGAGAAGGCACCACGTACTACCCATCAGACAGTAAGGTAAAACCCTTAAGGTAGAAATCCCCCAACAGATATGAAGTGCTGGACTCTCAGACAGGTGAGGAGAAAGCGAAGCCGAGACCAAACAGCATTCATTCTCCTGGCTGACTAAAGCCAACGGCTATAAAAGACAAAAGCGTCGTGAGTCACGGTCCAGCACAGACTGTTATTACGCTGATGTGTTTTCACTTCCTAAACGTGTCACTCAGGCGGCGCTTTGTGCACTGATGCAATACATAAAGCACCGTCTGTCTGGTTTGGTAAGCCGTCCAGCATGCTAGACCTGACACAGCTAAGGATTTGCTGTTTTTGACTTAAAAGCAAAAAAACTTTCACTGTGTCAGCAAGCCCCACGTGAGCCATCTTGAGTCTGGGGGCTTTTTTTTTTTTTTTTTTTTTTTTTTTTTTTTACTCTTGCATTTCAAGTTCATGAAGTGCTTACCGTCCTCACTTTTGGGGTGTGATGAGAAGCACCTCCTGCCCGACCTTCATTCTCCCACCTGTGTTGTTTGTACCTGTCATGGCTCACCTGCTCCACTGGATGAACGCTCATCTCAGTCATTCTCTTCTGATCTCAGGGCAGAAAAGGAAGACGTGCAAGAGGTTGTGAAGAATATACTCCTTTCTCCATGTACCCTTCACATCAGTCCCCAAAAGTAAGCACTGACAACATGAACAAGACAGCTGCATGCCAGATAAGTAAGTGGTGCCAGTGGAGAGTAGGCCCTTGGTGGCATTATTAGAACATTTATCAACTGAAAGCACACTCCAAGAACGTGGCATAGACTCACAGACCCCTGCTTGTATGGCCCTGCATAATGCTGAGCCAAGAGACGGGCAGTAGGTTCGGAAGCGGTGCCATGGGCTAAAAACTAATGAGTTCCTTTCTTTATGTTATTTTACGAGGATTTGTTAGTTGGGCTCCACTAGTAAATACCACTGAACATTAATGGCCTACTTGGGCTGATTTTGCCCTGCCTCTCTACTTTGGGGTTGAAGTGAAACTGCACAATGCAGGCTTTCCAACTGGCTTGTGTACTGCAACCTGCAAACAAGCACTAAGAATCTGGAGTCATTACCCGCTGGGGCACCAAATGGGCAAATGTAGAAAATGGCGTTCCTGAAATGTAAGTCAGCAAGCAGACTCCCACCAAATTAAGAATTACAAAAATGAAAAACTCAACATGGTCTGCTATGATGCTATGTACAATTTTGTCTTTCACCACTTTTGCAAAATTACCATATGCAAATGTGTTTAATTTGCATAAATACATTGCCTGAGATGAAAAGAAAATAAAACCACAGCACCAGATGAGCCTGGCATGCTAAATGTTATAGCAGCTGAACCCTGACCTATCCTGTGGTCCATACCAAAAATTGTTCAATATTTCACATATATAGTGCCTTTCATAAAATGAATTATATGAAGCAAGCAATATTATACATAAATAAAAAAAAATTTAAAAAAGATTAGCATATATATCCAAAATGAAAAGGAAAGAGCAGGTAACTTATATGAGGAAGGAAGGACCAAAGTCATCGTAGATAAAGGAGAAAAGGGAAGAGCAGGTGAGGAAAAGCTGCCATTACAGGAGACGGAGAGATTTAAAAACTAGTCAGCCAATACAACCTGGAGAATTGTCTGATCCCAAGATGAGAATGAGCTTAGCTTCTCCAGTTTCTCTTTGAAAAGTGTCTTTGAAGTCCTGTGGAAGAACACAAACAGAGAGATCAGTATGACTGCAACCAAGAGATGTGAGGTGTTCTACAATGAGCTTTGATAGGGCTTTGATTTTAATGGCTCAGCTCTGCCAGCTGTCTCCCTGTTTCACTTCCTACGAGAGAGAGAGAGAGAGAGAGAGAGAGAGAGAGAGAGAGATGAAGTAAATATGAATTTTAGACTGGCAAGAGGCCCATTATTTACTGAATTTACCAGAGGGACCAGATACAAGGGGATGATTGGTGACATTTTTATAAGTGGTATGAGGAATGTGACTCTCCTCTAAGAAATGAACTGCGAACGAGAGGTTTGTGTAGGTTGGGTGGTTAAAAGATGGAGATCAAGGGAGAGTCAGGAAAAAGAGGCCCCTGTAGAAGGATCAGTCTGAAGAATGGGGACATTTTCTTTAATGACCTGTTGGAGATATAGATTGTCAGGTAGGACCAGCAAGATGAAGGTTTCATTATTGGGGTTCCTCTTAGAGCAGATGTTACAAGGTCTACTTCTGGCTTGTTTTCAGGGCCCTGTCCAAAATATGAGAAGGGTATCCTCTGTCAATGAAGAAACTCCTCATGCTGAATGCTTCATTACAGAAGTCCTTCTCATCAATGTATAGGTGGCGGACTCTAAGGAAATGTGAAAGAGGTAGAGAGTTTTGAGTATGCTAGGGGTGGAAGGTCACTGTGTGAGTCTGTTTGCTTGTAACTGACAGAGGTTTGAAGTCCAGGAAAGCTGATAGAAAGACTGATATCTAAAAATGGGAGAGTTACTTCAACTGTAAAATCGTTAATGAATTCATGTAGCTCGTGTCACACACACACGCCTGGGAGGCTTAATTGGGAGTGAACACACAGAGACGGGGGTTGCGAAGTGGTGCTAATGCCTTTCTTTCCTCTTCCCTAGACCAACAGAAGGAAAGCCCGCCTATGACCCGCCTACTTTGCCACGCCTACCTACAAGAACTCACTTCCTTCCGTGATCCCACCCCTTCCCATCTTCTTTCTATATACACAGAAGTCGTTGCTCCTCTTGTTTTGTCTTTATTTGGACTCGGTCTTGAATGATTACTTGTTTTGTTGCTTTGCCTTACAGCACACGGGGTGGAATCCCCAAATCTTTATCCTGTTTGTTGCGCTTTCTTTACACTCAGTTCTAGAGTAAGAGGGGGGTCCAACACAATCTCTGATAAATCTTTTGTGCAGGTCTGGTACAAAGCCTCGGCAGTTAGAAAAGAAACTCTCTTCCATCCAGCCGACAAAGCTGGGTCCCATTGTAGTAGACAATGCAACACCACTGACCTGGTGAAAAACACTGGTATCAAAAGAGGAGGCACTGATGGTAGGGAGCAGTTCTGCCACTCTGCTGCGGGGATCCTGGACTGGGTGTCTGCCTGAGGGACAAGAGACCCTCGTCATGAGGAATGGCAGTGTTCAGAGGGGTGATATCCTTGGTAAAGATTAATCAGTCAACAACTGGAGAGCCTGGTTAGTGTCTTTTAAGTATGAAGGGAGACCTTCAACCAGTGGTCTCATACGATTGTCGAGGAAAGCTGAAATAGGAGTAAGAGGACATTTGCACACAGAAGGATTGTCCGATTTGTGGAATTCGGGGAGAAGGTAAAAGTGAGATTTCCATGGGTCTTCAACATAAATTAAAAACTTTCAGATCCCAAGTTTGCCCAGTTGTTAGTGGTGTTCCCCAGGGCTCTGCCTTGGCTCCCCTTCTATTTATTATTTATCTTCTGCCCCTCATATCTTTAGGAAATTTAATATTCATTATGACTCCCAGCTCTGTCTGTCTACTAAGCCTGATTCTACTCTTCCACTTTCTTCCCTCTCTGACTGTCTGCAGGAAGTTAAATCATGGCCGTCTGCTAATTTTCTTAAATTAAATAGTGATAAAACAGAGGTTCTTCTGCTAGGAACTAAATCTGTTTTGGATAAATGTGATAATATTTCATTGACTGTTGATAATTTTCTAATCTCTTCTTCCTCCCAGGTTAAGAGCCGAGGTGTTATTCTCGATAGTACCTTAGTATTTGAGGCACATATTAATAATGTTACTCAGTCTGCATATTTCAGTCTACATAATATCAGCCCATCTCTTTCTGCTCCCAGCACTGCTATTCTTGTTCATGTTCTGGTCACAGCTCACATTGATTATTGTAATTCAATCCTTCCTGGTCTTCCTCACAAACTCCAGTTGGTTCAGAATGCTGCTGACGCTCGTATCATTAGCAGAACCCCTTCCATTGAACACATCACTCCTGTCCTTCAACAGCTTCACTGGCTCCCTATTAAATATCACACTGATTTGAAGATTCTGCTTATTACTTACAAGACCCTTCATAATCGGGCACCTCCTTATCTTTCTGATCTTCTTCACATCTCCATTCCTTCTCATAGCCTTAGATCTTCTTCCTCTGTCAATCTTATTAGACCTCCTGCTTGCTTGACTACCTAAACATGGCGGGAGTTTAGAGCTTTCAGTCGAGTGGCCCCTCACCTCTCCCACATGATATATCGACTCTTCCTACCTTTAAATCACATTGCTTTAAGATGGCTTATTCTGTCTGATAATTTTAGCTGATAAATGTATATTCAATTGTATTATTGTATTTATCCTGCTTTTATTGTACTGTAATATTTTATTAATTTTATGTATGCTCTGTAAGGTGTCCTTGTGTGTCTTGAAAGGCGCCTATAATTAAAATAAATTGTTATTATTATTATAATGTTCACAAAGCCACCTATTGCACTTTGGGGAGCCAGCATCAACTGTTAGGCAGGATCCAACACTAAACAGTCCATCACAGGGCCCACTTAGATACACAAACACCTTCCCTGCACCAATTCAGGGTCCACCTAACTCATCCTGTGCCAGTTGCTGCTTTGCACAGACTTGGAATGCTCGGCTACCCAATAATAAAATAATAAAGCATACTAGATGGATGGACTTACTAAGAAACTTCTGGAATTGAAATCACTCAGTGAAACTTTAATTTATGTAGCACCTGTGGTGGATGGCCAGGACACCCTAACTGTGGAGGGACTGGGAGGGAGAGATTATTTCCAGGACAGTTTCTCCCCAGGACCGACAGAGTGCAGCTCCTTTGGTTTCCACCAGGTCCACGGGTCTTGAGCATGGGACCTCAACCCTGCTGGAGCCCGTGGCCACCACCAGGGGCCGCATGGACATTTTCAGGGCCCTATTTGGCTGCACTTCCGCCACGCCCAGAAGTACGGCCAGAAGAAGCTCGTTGGGCACCTGGAGTCCTTCCAGGTGCCCCATAAAAAGGAGCCGGTTGCCAGAAGTCGAGGTCCTGAGTCTAAAGGAGGAAGACTAAGCTCTGGAGAAGGAGGAGGAGTGGAGGTGGAAGGACTGGTGGCTAAAGAAGGGACTGTGTGGTGCTTTACTGGGTGTGCTGGAAACCGTGTGTTGTGTGCTAAGTCTGTGGACTGCCTGTCTGTGTCGGGGTTAGGGCGACTGTACGTGCCTTGGGCATCACATACCTTTCACAAAGCTTCACAGAGTCAATCAAATAACAATAAAACATTAAAATAAATAAGAAAAAAAAACATTGAAATATTTTGGAAGTAAAGGTGAACTGATGGCATATAAGGGAAGATTAAAAGATCAGGATAGAAGGGGTCAATTAAAAAATGAAACACAGATTTGGCTAATGATAAAGTGAGATGCTCCAAGGGGGTGCTAAGACAGATTACCGAGACTCCCCTAACACACACAATTACAGATTTGCAAAAATATTGCCGGCGTAGACCCAATAACATAAGAATGAAGTGCTGGAATTGGATGAACTAAATAATACCCTGAAGAAACTGAAATCAGGCAGTCAGTCTTTATTTTATGTATATAGCACCTTTCACAAATCGTAATGTTAAAAAAATTAATAAGAGTTCAAAATGACAATACACATTACAATGCATAAGGAAAAAAAAATTTGGAAGTGAGCCAAATTAGACTTCGCACCCTCGGAACCAAATTACCTGAACTATTGTGGGAACATTTCAGTAATTATCTTTCTGATCATAAAATAGCTCATTACGATAGAAATTCTTCTTCTTCTTCTTCTTCTTTCGGTTGCTCCCGTTAAGGGTCGCCACAGCGGATCATCTTCTTCCATATCTTTCTGTCCTCTGCATCTTGTTCTGTTACACCCATCGCCTTCATGTCCTCTCTCACCACATCCATAAACCTTCTCTTAGGCCTTCCACTTTTCCTCTTCCCTGGCAGCTCTACCCTTAGCATCCTTCTCCCATTATACTCAGCATCTCTCCTCTGCACATGTCCACACCAACACAATCTCACCTCTCTGTCTGTGTCTCCCAACCGTCCCACTTGAGCTGACCTTCTAATGTCCTCATTTCTAATCCTGTTCATCCTCTTCACACCCAATGCATATCTTAGCACCTTTAACTCTGCTACCTCCAGCTCTGTCTCCTGTGCCACCGTCTCCAACTCATATAACATAGCTGGTCTGACAAGAAGAATTCATAATGGATTGTAGAATTACGGTATTTGAGGGTTCCTCTCGAGCGCCTCTTTCATGGGACCTCTAAAATTCGAGATCTGTTGAAAAACGAAGATCAAAATTTTTTATGAATTGAAAGCTTTCTCTCCTCCCCCACAGAAAACAGGTTATAGCTGGGGGGTAACAAAGCAAAAACTTTAAAAATATATTGTGGACACTAGGTGGCACTGTTGCCCTTTTAAACCTAACAGACAGACACTCAGGGCACAAGCTACAAGCACTAAGAAGTATTTTAATTCTTTTCTCTTCTCAAAACAGTGCTCCCTAAGCACAACAGCCACAAATAACATGCAAATAATACAATAATCGCTATTCTCTTCTCCTCCACACATCCCAGCAAGCTTTGTCCACCAACCACCCGACTCTGGCTCCCTGCTGGGTGTTCCGCAGTCCTTTATATAGTCCTTGACCAGGAAGTGCTTCTGTTCTTCTGTCCATGTGACGTGCCAGCACTTCCGGGTCAGATGGAGAATTTTTAATCAGCCTGGAAGTACTTTGGGGCTTCCATCCTCGTGACTTCCTAGTGCTTCTGAGCTATAAGGGAAGCATGACTCCCCAGGTCCTTCCACAGCAACCTCTGTCGGCACCCACGCCACCCTTCAAGGCTGTGATACTGAACTCCAAGTCCCAGGATGCCCTGTGGGAATCCAGGGCACCGCTACACTCTAGGGGAGCTGCCATCTAGTGTATTTGGAGGAGGCGTTTCTAAAAGTAGCTGTCTTCCCCAGTCTTCCATTCCCGGGATGTCCCGGCCGGGCTGCCTGTCTGTTACAGTATGCAAGTGAAAGTGATGGTACATAAAAGATTAACACATCAGAGCAGAAAGGCCAATTAAAAAAATAAACTTACAAGTATGGAGGGGAGACAGGATGGTACAGTTATAGTGTGGCTGCCTTGAGACAAGGATACCAAGGCTCATGTCCTGGGTGCTCCCTCTGTGGAGTTTGCATGTTCTTCCCATGTCTGCATGGGTTCCCTCACCCAATCCAAAGACATGCAGGTTAAATAAATGGGCCCGTGTGTGTGTGCACGCACCCTGTGATGAACTGGCACCCTGCACAGAGGATGTGCCCAACACTTGCTGAGAGGGGGTCCAGCTTCCCCGTGACCCTGCTCAGCATAAATGGGTTTGAAAAGAGATGGCTAGACGGACTTACAAGTATGGCTGATTATTTCTGGATCCTGACACTAAAAGTTGCAGATCTGAGTTATTTTGCACAAACTCTCCATTCAGCGCTGAACTCGGGGATGCCCTTTATGTCAGCGTTGTGTCTGCTGGAGCTCTGTATGCTGTCATTTGCAGAGCTTTGTGTAATGAGCACTTCTGGAGCCTAATGACATGTAGGCACGTCTCCTCAGCTGGAATGCAGCCCACCACGGTAATGAACAGTTGCATCACAGCCCCCCTCATTGGCTGCCTCTGCCCTTTAAATTGTGCCACCTTAAGAGGAGCTCTCCATTCAGACAATAAAGCTTCAACCCATCGGTCAAGTTGCCAAGTTAAGCGGGAGAAGCTCCACAAATGAAACCAACGCTCAGGTGTCTTGTCCAGATCAGAATGAGGACCCTCATCGGGCTGCTCTGCCTTCTTGAAGTCTCCTCGGCACTACCGGTTAGTAGCGAGTCGGCTGGTGACAGGGCACTTTGACTGAAGTCTGATAGGCATTTTGTCTTTTGTCTTCTCACAACAGATCCTGCAAAATGGAAGAGTGATTGGCAGCGCCAGTGCAGAGGTAAACACATACAATGATGTGGCTGTGGGCACCAGTGGTACAATGAGCTCTCTGTCTCTCTTCTTCCAGTTTCATTCTAAATTGTTTCGCTTCACATGGTGACAGCAGGCTATCTTTGCTCTATTCTCTGTTTATTCTCCTTACTGGAAAAAAGCCCACCGTGAGGCAGTGCCTGTCTTAGTATTATTAGGTGCAATGTAGGGTACAGGCCTGTAGAGGGCATCATTTTATAAAAGGCACATAGTGCAAAAAATGTAAATACAAAAACTAAACTTTAAAATGGGAGTCATTTTGCTTTAATTTAATATCTGCCAATAGGGTGAGCAAAATTGGCTTGACAAGATTTCTTAAATAAGCTACAAAATCGTAAATACAAATTTTTTCATACATCAATAATTCTTCCAATGGGGAAAACAAGATTTAATCTCATGGATAAACACTTTCACTTGCTTAGATTTCATTTTTCAGTGACGTCACCCACCCATTTCTGTGGATGTATGGAGCAGGTGCTCAGTGAAATGGGAAAAATGGGAAATGCTTTCACACCTGACCCTGAGTACCTGGGGTGTCTCATAAACTCAATTTCAAGATCTCTGCAGACATCACATCCTGCACGCTGTACCCCAGTGTACCTGATTCAAGTAGATAGGTTTATCTTTTGATTTTGTTGAACCTTGGCTAGTCTCAGCAAAGCCTATCTAGGGACATTATTCACAAGGTTACAAGACCACCCGACATATCGAGAAATGACAGCAAAAGCCAAATTGGGAATTGGGATACTTTACAAACCAACGGGTGGCGCTCTTATGTCAGTAATTCACTTTACAGATGACTGGGAATGGGGATTCCACAAAGTGAGTGAATACAAAGCAGAAGAGAATGTCATATATGTGTAACAAAGTTTTAATTTGACTGAATAGAGTGCCTTTCTTCAACACAACGTGGTTAAAAGTGATTGATATAGGAATCAAAAGGTCAAGAGGATGTGTTATTAAAAGTCAGTCAGTTACCTGAAATAATGATCCTGCACGCTTGACTCATCGAAAGTATGTTGCTTATTAGCAAGCTGGGGCTTAGTGCATTTTGGGTATTAAAGAAAGCGCAGAGCCTCATGACCTCCTCTTACCATCTCATCCTGCTATTGTTCCTGTAAAACGACACAAGCAGGAGTATGAGGAGAGTAAGTGACATACTGAACTGGCACTTAGGAACACAAAAGAAACTAAGAACAAGGCAGGAGAAGAGAGGGGGCAGGAGCTCACGGGAACAGAACCTGAGCCTTTAGCCAACAGAATCTCACTGATGGTGATGACGGTTTGCTTTGGGAGAATCTCCATGTGCTGATCAAAGACTGCACAGCATGTCTGACGATATTTACTCTGTTCGCTTCTTTGTAGATGATACAGCCTTATGGCTATCATGGACTGATGAACACGCCTCAGACTCCTCAGGTAAGTGTGCCCAGAAATACAATTCGGCATTAGACATAAAAAAAAGAAATTAAAAGACAGGTAATATAACAGTGATATAGCAAATGTGAAAGGCATTACGGTATGTAAGACAGATATTAATGTGAAAGGCATGGCGTAGTGTTAGGCGTTAGAGTTAGGGTTAGGGTTAGGATGCAGAACTATAAATACCTGGGAGTGCAGCTGGATGATAAATTGGACTGGACTGCCAATACTGATGCTCTGTACAAGAGAGGACAGAGCTGACTATACTTCCTTAGAAGGCCGGCGTCCTGCAACATCTGCAATAAGATGCTGCAGATGTTCTATCAGATGGTTGTGGAGAGCGCCCTCTTCTACACGGTGGTGTGCTGGGGAGGCAGCATAAAGAAGAGGGACGCCTCACGCCTGGACAAACTGGTGAGGAAGGCAGGCTCTATTGTAGGCACAGAGCCGGACAGTTTGACATCTGTGGCAGAGCGACGGGCGTTGAGCAGGCTCCTGCCAATCATGGAGAATCCACTGAACAGGATCATCTCCAGACAGAGGAGCAGCTTCAGCGACAGACTGCTGTCACCGTCCTGCTCCACTGACAGACTGAGGAGACCCCACACTATGAGACTCGGGGGGTAAACGTTAACATTATACAAAGTTATTGTCTGTTATACCTGCATTGTTATCACTCTTTAATTTAATATTGTTCTTTATCAGTATGCTGCTGCTGGAGTATGTGAATTTCCCCTTGGGAATAATAAAGTATCTATCTATCTATCTATCTAGTAGACAGACATGTATGACTCTATTTAATAAACAGATACAGTAAATAGATGGATACTTAGATTTGAAAGGCACCAAATAAAAAGAAAATTGATAGAAATAGGAAAGGCAGTATACAATAGACAGACATCTATGAATGGCACAATTCAATAGATATAGAACATAAATGGACAGAGAGATTTGAAAGGCATAAAGTAATAGATAGATATGTAGACAACTAGATGAGAAAGGCACCATATACTGTAATAGATGGACACAACAGATGCTGTAGATTGGTAGGTAAAAACTCTATTATAGATTGAAAGGTAAATGGATATGAAAGGCACTATATAATAGACACAGTAGACAGTTGGACTGATATATGTGAAGTAAAATGTTAAAGACATTATAGAGATAAATTCATTAGAAAGACAACTAGATGTTAAATGCACTATACATTGTGGTCGCTGAAAATCTTAAACAACAGGAAGCGGACACCAATAAAAAGTAAAAAGCAATTTCTTTATTCTTGGTGAATCAGAGAGGCTGCAGCACCTCTCAGCTCAGTGCCACTGACTGGTCAGATCAGACAGCCTGCAGCCTAACGTGGGGCTTCCCTCTTAATACCTAGTTTGTGTATTAAACAAAAAAAAAAAATATATATATATGGCAGATCATTTTGAGGTTATACATACATTACAATAGCTTGCGACTCCCTGAATTGGAATGTGCACATTGCTTCTTTCAGATAAAGAGGTTATCAGGGCACTCACAGTTGTAAGAAATATGCTCAAATAGTTTTAAGCAAGAATTCAGAAACGGTCACAACTGATTTATAATATCACAGGGTGTTCTGTTAGTATCAAGAGGTCAGCAGTTTCTCATAAAAGAATGCGAGTTAGTCCCTTATTCTGTGCAGAAGCTTAATTCTTTTTCTACATAAATTAAGAACAAATCATATAGCTTTTTTTTTTAGCATGATTAATACATAATGCGGTCCTTGGTATTTAACTACTTATAATCTTACTAGCAAAATACCCGCGCTTCGAAGCGGAGAAATCGTGTGTTAAAGAAGTTATGCAAAAGAAAAGGAAACATTTTAAAAATAATGTAACATGATTGTCAATGTAATTGTTTTGTGACTGTTATGAGTGTTGCTGTCATCAAGGATTTGATTAGCATTATTTCTTTCAATCGGGTTCGTATTTGGAGAACGTGTTGTGTTTAAGTTACATTCTGTGTTTGTCAACCGTTGTAAAGATAACAGGTTTCATTCATCAAAGTGTTCACTACCCAAATCGCTACTCGTGAATCTAAGATGTTTAACAGGCATTCCAGGTATTAACTTATGGATTTGCCTGCGAATATTTAGAATTTGTAGGATTGCCTGCGAGTATTTAGCGGCAGTGTCTCTATGAACTTGTGGATTTGCCTGTGAGTATTTAGCGACAGCATGTCTATTAACTTGTGGATTTTTCTGTGAGTATTTGGCAGCAGCGTCACAAAGTTGTTTCCGTCTAGCTGCACAGAAAATGTACCACAACGTCTGACACGTCTCCTTTTTATTGTTTTCTCACAGCTTGGATTGCTGCTGTCATAATCGGTTTGAGTTTCATGGTTTGTTTCATAAACATCAAAGTGTCCATAACTCAAATCGTCACCTGTGAATCTAAGATGTTTAAGAGGCATTGGTGGTTCTCCAAAGGTGTAAAATATTTGGCCATTTCGGTACACTTGAAAATGAC
Organism: Polypterus bichir lapradei; assembly: GCA_026402145.1. Classification (NCBI taxonomy): domain Eukaryota; kingdom Metazoa; phylum Chordata; class Cladistia; order Polypteriformes; family Polypteridae; genus Polypterus; species Polypterus bichir. Next base: position 24,957,424 of record JANRMT010062823.1, on the reverse strand, counting down.
AACCGAACAATTCAGCGGCAGCCATCAACTCACATGCAGAAGTATAGGTGAAGGGCTTAAGCATTTCACTCTTATAGTGCTCTTGTGTAGTATAATTACCTCCTGTATCGTCATCAGTCCACACCTTGAACCTGTCCCAGTCATTCAATACATAAGACACAATGTTCCTCCAGATATCAAGAGTGAGCCTGATATGGCCGTGCAATATGTAACAAAGAGAATGGAAAAGGTAGGTGCCATCTCCGGGCATGGAAACCACTCGGTCAGTGACAGTTCTTTGATCGATGGTGATCACCTCGATAGACATGTTAATGGGGGTACGGTTGGAATGGTAAAAGAAACGGGTACCTGAACAATGTAAACTAAGTCTAAAATACCTACACAATAACTATAAGCGTAATAAACAAACAATAAAACAGCAGAGAAGCCGTGGATTAAATAAAAAGGCTGCAGTTATCAGCAAGGAGACATGAATACCGTGGCAAAGCAAGGAAGGGAATGAAGAGACTGGAGCAATGGACGGCCTTATATGGGCAGGCAGCCAATTATGTGGGAGGCGTGGGGATAGGGGACCCAACACCACCTCACACAGCGACTGAGCTGCAGGCTATGGACGTATATATGTACGTAAGTAGGTTTCAGTTATGACCGTTACGTGTAGAATTTCAAAATGAAACCTGCTTAACTTTTGTAAGTAATCTGTAAGGAATGAGCCTGCCAAATTTCAGCCTTTTGCCTACACGGGAAGTTGGAGAATTAGTGATGAGTGAGTCAGTGAGGGCTTTGCCTTTTATTAGTGTACTAGCAGAATACCCGCGCTTCGCAGCGGAGAAGTACTGTGTTAAAGAAGTTATGAAAAAGAAAAGGAAAAATTTTAAAAATAACGTAACTTGATTGTTAATGTAATTGTTTTGTCATTGATATGAGTGTTGTTGTCATATCTATCTATATATATATATTCCGGTAGATAACATTCCGGTAGATTTTGCGACTTCTCTCATTTTGCTAAGAATCAGAGTTCGCTTGCAGTGACGATTTATTTGTGCTAATCCGAGAGAGATGCAGCGGGCCGAGGGGAGCGGAAGGTGGGACCCTCCTCACTCACGCACCAGTCTCGGGGGGTGTTCCTTATCTCCGCCCAGCTAGCGAACGAGAGAAATACTTAACGGACTTAGATCTAGTTCTTTTTTCTAAAATTTGCTTGAACATTCTGGTTGATTTTGCTACTTCTCTCATCATGCTAAGAATTAGAATTCGCTTGCAGGAGTAATTTATCCGCGCAAATCTGAGACAGGGGCTGCAGGCCAAGAGAGTGAGGAGTCGGGCAGGGCCCTCCTCCCTCACATTTAGCTAGCGATACCTGTTTGTTTATTGATTTTTAAAGTTTCTCCTCCGGAGGCACGGGTGATGGCTACTACCGTATAATGGACAGATAGGTAGGTGTGGTACTATATAATAAAAAACATAAATGACACTGTGCAGTAGATTTGTGTAAAAATTGCTATACAAGTTAGACAAACCACATGTCTTCCTCTATTTTTCTTTTTCTCAGATGCCACCATTCAGCCAACTGGAGTCACCTATGCAGATGTTTGCACCCCCAGCCTACTTCCAGGAGCCATTCCATCAGTCCTCAGTCCCTCTACTATACACACACCCTCAGGTAATTGCTCGACTCTTTAATTTCCGGTTGTCCACTTCATTCTTTGGACTTGTCTATGATTATTGGCTTTCCTGAAAATGGTCCCAGTTCCCCAGACAGGTTGACAGCGGGATTTTTGGGTGACTGTCCAGTTTCTGCAAGGTTAGGTGGCAAACAAAAGCAAGCAGGACACATTGGCACATGACATGATCACCAACAACCAAAGCCCCCGCCCCCCCAGCCAGTCCTCCTTTATACCCAGTTCCATGTTTTCTTGTGTCCAGTAATTTGACATTAGCTAAGAGGGGCACACATTCATGTACTTTCAGGCAAACCTCAAATAGATCTGATGAAGTTAAAATCGCAGGATTACACATCCTTCGCTCCTCTTGTAGTCGTATGTGTGCTGTATAGCTAGGGCCCCGACTACAGCTTAATCTTTATTTATATTTCATTATAGTGAATATTCTCAATGTGTTAAACTTACCATTTGTCACTTTTTGCCAGTTAAAAGATGAGCAAAACAAGGCAGGACAGAACTAGAAATGGGGCCAGTCCATTATAGGTCAATTAAACACACACACAAACACACACACACACGCAGCCCAGCAGACCACTTCAAAGCTGCGGTTCAACCTGATCAAGCTGACAGACCACTGTATGACCTCCAGGCAGGAGTCAGATTGGGGTCAAAATGGCTTGAGGCGACTACAACACTCGCTGTGCCTCTGAACCATCTGAGCATTACATTGATAACTGAACTCAACAAGTAAGAAAATGTCCAGATGGTGTAAGATTCAGGTGCATCTGGAGAATTATTTTAGAGATTTGAAATTTTTCAGTCACTACATCAAAGAGTGACTTACCACATTTTATTTTAGGAAATATTTTTGTAATTGTGAGTCATATTAAAACATAACAGTATAGAAGGTAATGACATAGGTTATTTGGGTACATAAAATGTTTTTTTAATACCTTTTTGCAATATCATGTAGTTGAAAAGTGAGACCAAACAGGCTTGTGGGAACTTCTATAAACAGCAGAGTCCAACACAAGGGATGTCAAAATGGCTTCACTTGATGTCTTATTCCTAGATGTTGGTTAGGAAGGGGCGGTAACTAAACTGCAGTTCAGATTTCTTAATTATAACATTTTTCAAGGTCTCCGACCTTGATTTAGAGTAGATAATTGTGTCTCATTGTAGATCAATTAAAGTGTCAGAGAAAAACTGAATCGTTACAAAGTGCAGGTAACGCAGCCGCAAGGCTGTTTGTAGCATAACGTTAGTCCTGAGCACACGTCTATTCACGGTAAGCACAAACTGTCACCAAACCGCGGTTAGGAAGCTCTTTTTCTCTTTCATTCAATTCTATACAGTGTAAATTGCTTGAATTCTATACTTTCTCGGTCACAAACATTACGCCACTTACCTTACCGCTACGAATAAAGTGCCGGAGAGGCGCGTTGTTGGGGCTGATGAGCGGGAATGCCGCCCCGCAGGCGCAGTAGTCGGCTTCAAGGAGCGCGCGCAAAATGTACGCAGGCGCCGTAGCCGTTTCCATCAAGTGGATATTATTGAAGTAGCGCGCGTGACATGTGCGCACGCGCAACAGTCGCCGCTACAAACCCGCCAAGCGCGGGTGACATTTACGCAGGCGCACTAGCTACTTCTGCAGATCAATTCTGAAGCAGCGCGCTCCTCTGAGGCTGATTCAGTTTTGTCCTCCGTAGCGGCTCTCGTACAAAAGTCGGGAATCTACAAAGAACACAAGCTGGAGCGACCTATGTCAAGGTAAATTTCAAACAGTAAACTAATCTGTAATGGAAGTCGCCAAAAATGTTCATCTGTTTTAAAACAAATGAGTTTGAAAAATTCAATGAGAGATTTTAAAATTTTAGAAGTTTGTTTAGCGTCCAGCATTCAAGAAATTTCCTTCATGAGTAAGTGGTCCAATTTTTATATTTGGAACCAAGATGTTTCATGAGTACAGACTGACATGGCATCAATAGTAGATGCTTTACAGGTTATGTACAAACGTACCTAAAAAGGATAAGGAGAAGATAAGAGTCTGAGAAGGCCAGGTGGACTCAACAATAGCATATTAATATTTTATTTAGAAAGTAGCTGACATTGAGCAGCTACTCAGGGACAAGCCATGAGATGGATAAGAAGAATAACCCACTGTCCCCTCACCCATGGAGATTTGGTCAGTGGTCTCATATACCTGCAGTAGACTTGCCTCCTGTCCATTGTCTGTTCCTGCTTTATGCTCAGTGCTACAGAGAAAGGCTTCAGCCTCCCTCCTTAAGCGAGTCTGATAATGCAAGGGTGGAAATGCTTATGGGTCCATTTTTATCCAATATAGCACCTTTCACAAAACACTTCACTATCTGCAAAACTGGAGGCTGTTTATAGAATGGAAAGATCTATGAAATAAAAGGAATGCATTCTGGAAGGTTTTGCAAAGTACTTTGAGAACAAATGAAGGAGATGAGATTTTGATAAACTGATCCACACTGACACCTTGATCTTCTCATTTTATTTTTCCTTTCAGTTCATCAACGTTGATCCCATTTATGGAAATGTGCCTCTGACACCCCAGTCCCCTCTGCAGCCGATGACTCCAGATCAGCAGCCTCAGGTAACACAAAGAATCCATTGAGTCACTGACGTCCCATTGAGTTTATGACATATGTTGAATGATAGAATAAAAAAAAAATGACCATAATCCCAATAATCTATAGACATGACTTGAAGTGTGATCAGGAATTGGAGCCACTCCTTAACTATGTGAGCACAGAGCTGTTTAAACTGTTGAGAGGTTTGATTTGATCAGTATTCCCTGAAAAATGAAAATGATATATTAGTCGGTTCATATTCACTTTCTGAAAGTATGGATTTGAAGGTTATGTTAGGGGGAAGGCAGGGAATGGAATTCAAGAGACCCCATATGGTGGATTTGAAGTCATAGGAGCAGACAAGAGATGCACATCTGCCCTATCAAACACATTCTATGGCACAACTGGAGCAACTGCAGGTTAAGGACTTCGCTCAGGGGCCCAGCAGAGTAGGGTCTCCTTTGGCAGTAATGGGGGATTCAAACCGGCAACCTTCTGAATACCAGCGCAGATCCTTACCCTCAGGGCCTCCACTCTGCCCTGGTATTTGAATTTCCAGGTAGTAGTATATACAAAGAGGAGGATATAGATGGGAATACCGATCAGTAGTACAGATGCATGGTATGAATAAATATAGATATATGAAATGTTTTTATGTGCAGAATAGATATATGTGAACAGGTGAAAATGTGCATAGAGTACAGTCAGAAGTTCTTCTTCTTCTTCCTGTTAGGGGTCGCCATAGCAGATCATCTTTTTCCATATCTTCCTGTCCTCATCATCTTGGTCTGTTACACCCATCACCTTCACCACATCCATAAACCTTCTCTTAGGCGTTCCACTTCTCCTCTTACCTGGCAGCTCTAAACTTAGAACCCTTCTCTCAATATACCCAGCATCTCTCCTCTGCACATCTCGCCTCTCTGACTTTCTCTTCCAACCATCCAACTTGAGCTGACCCTCTAATGTCCTCATTTCTAATCCTGTCCATCCTCATCACACCCAATGCAAATCATAACATCTTTAACTCTGCCACCTCCAGCTCTGTCTCCTGTGCCACCGTCTCCACCCATATAACACAGCTGGTCTCATTACCATCCTGTAGACCTTCCCTGTCACTCTTGCTGATACCCGTCTGTCACAAATCACTCCTGACGCTCTTCTCCACCCACTCCACCCTGCCTGCACTCTCTTTTTCACCTCCCTTCCACACTCCTCATTAGTCCCAAGTATTTAAACTCCTCCACCTTCACCAACTCTCCTCCCCTCATCCTCACCACTCCATTGACCTCCCTCTCATTCACACACATGTATTCTGTCGCAGTGGTCCTACTAACAGTCAGAAGTTATTGATCCTTAGAAATGCCTGTCCTTCAAGACACTTCCATATGGTTTGCTTATAAACACAAATGTAACACAGTTAACACAATTCTAGTCAAGTCACTAAATGACAGGAGTTTATACTGTGACAAGTTAAAATACGTGATGTCAAAAGTCTCAACACACAAAAAAGTTTGGGGCAGCCACCCATTTATTATCCCTGGCTGGCTACATAAAGGGTATTGAATATGAAGTATACACGTTGAGTTCCAGATTGAACTGATCTGATATGCAAAAAGACAGCGGCTTCAAAAGCCAAAACAGGAAGTGATGTCATTTATGGCCGGAACTGACATCAGTCTTGGCTCCAGAACTGGAGGTGACGTCAGTCTTGGCGCTGGAAGTGACATCAGTCTTGCCACCGGGGCCAGAAGTGACATCTGTCTTGGCACCGGAACCGGAAGTGACATCATCAATGTTGAATCAGATAGGTTTCCCCTATTTGGCCTGCAGAGACAACAGATGTAGGTTTAGCGCACCCTGCCAACCCCTGGCCTGGCAGGTAATTACCTTCACTTGGTCCACTCAGTTTCCTCCTAATCGCACGTGTGTGACACTGTTGACATTGAAATGCCATTTGATGGCTTTGTAACTTATTCCACCAACTCCAGTTGAATGAGCACTGAATGGGCAGGTTGAGAACATTTATTGTTTTACACAAGACCCCTCACACACCTATACAAATTTCACCAGAGTCGAGGGTCATAGGGAACGCTTAAAAAGCTTGCAGTAAAATTTGTTAAATCTGCTTATCATTCAAGGAAAATGCACATCTTAAGGTGTTGTGCCAAAAAGATGCCAACCTCTCCAGCCAAAAAGACCCATTGGTATACTTGTTTTCTGGGTCAGAGGTGTCTGTGAATGCCCCCCAAACACATGGTAGGCACATCAAAAGGTCCCCGGTGAGTTAATGTAAAAAATGCCAGATACCCCAAAGGAATCAGTGAGCCTCCTTGGCACCGGACCTCCTTGTGCCAGCCCGGAATGAGCTGATGAGTTTCTGGTTGTGTCACCCGTCTCCTCTTGAGTTAACTCCACTCTCTGCTTCTTTTGACAGCCTTCAGCGCCTCTCAATTACATCCCCGCACCTCTGCCCCCCCAACAGCAGGTAAGCCTTTCCTTCATCTTTATTTTTATTTTTAAATTGTCTTTTCACTTTGTGCTTTTACCATCTTTACAATTACATCCCCTAAACTAGGGGTGGGCACAGTCATTCCTGGAGGGCTGCCATGGCTGCAGGTTTTTGTTCCAGCCCAATTGCTTAATTAACAAGAAGCATTTATTGCTCAAGTGACACATTGTAGTGGTCTCGCTCGTTAAGATTTTGAACCCTTATTGCTTATTTTCGTCTTAAACAGCTGGATTTATTGTTTTAATTACTCTTTTGTTAACAATAACATGCAAATGACTAAAGAAACCTTTCTCCATTTATCTTGTTTTCACTTACAACCTGTGTGTATTTTTATCAGGCACTATTGGGTTTAATTAAATACTTGGAAGGAAAGTGAAGGACTGAGAATTAGTCCTCCATTTTCGACTTCAAATCATTTTTATGATATCCTTAGAAAGGGAAGGAAAAAAAATCAAAGATATGAGGATGACCTGACGTGGCAGAGTTAAAGCACTAACAAGGGTGATGGATGGCCGGGACGTCCAAATAATGGAAGGATGGGGGGAGGCAGCTACTTTGGGACACTAGATGGCGGCTTCCCTGCAGCATAGCGGTGCCCCGGATTTCCCGCAGGGCACCATGGGATCTGGAGTTTGGCTTCACCGCCCTGCTGGGCACCGTGGGTGCCACCAGGAGGCGCTGCAGGGAGACCTGGGAGTCTCTACTTTCTACATCACCCAAAAGTACTCCAAAGTTACGGGGATGGAAATCCCAAAGAGAATGCAATCAATCAATCACAGTTTATTGTCATCTGCACAGTAAGGAAACGCGTTTCCTTGTACAATGAAATTCTTTCTTTGTTGTCCACACCAAATGCCAACGGTTAACAAACCAACATAGAAAGGTAAAGATAAATAATAAGTAGCAATAACTAATAATTAACAAAGGCAGCATAAAGTATAAAAACAGAATAGAAGTATAAAGTGTAACGTGCAGGCAGGTGTGTGACAGACAAGTCAAATACAGTTGTGTGAGGAAGACAGAATGAGGTAGACCACGGTTATAAACTCCAGTCAGTTATTTAGGAGTCTAATGGCCTTGGGGAAGAAAGACTTCTTTAGCCTGTTTGAGCCACTAGGGGGCCTACTGCCACCCTAACCCAGATACAGACAGGCATGAGACAAGTTTTGCCACACTCCACACGTTTATTTACAGTTTACAATACCAGTAAACACAACGCAACACACCAACACCATTCAGTCCCTTCTTGCCGCCAGTCCTTCTCCCTCCACTCCTCCTCAGGCTTTGTCCTCTCCTCCCGACTCTGGCCAAGTTATGGAGTGAGGTGGCTCCTTTTTATAGGGCACCCGAATGGACTCCAGGTGCCTAACGAGCTTCTTCTGTGACCAAATAAGGCCCTGGAAAAGGTCTATGCACCCCCTGGTGGTTCCAACAGGGTTGAACCCCCATGCTCATAACCCGTGGCCCCACTGAAAACCAAGGGGGCTGCCCTCGATCAGCCCAGGGAAGAAACTGTCCCCACAACCCTTTTTTCCCCAGTCCTTCCACACTTTGGGTGTCCTGGCCGGGCATTTCATACTTCTATACCTCCTACCTGAAGGTAGAAGTGTGAACAGTTCATGTTGGGGGTGAGTCGAGGCAGTTCTCCTGTGGACTCTGCAGTTTTAGATGCTCTGCAGAGAGGGCAGTGGAGTCTTGGTGATCTCAGCAGGTGTTTGCGGTCCATAGCAGTAGTGTAGCCGTACCACACGGTGATGCAGCTGGTCAAGATGCTCTCAACAATGCAGCTGTAGAAGGATCTTAGTTGACATACCAAACTTCCTCAGCCTCCTCAGAAAGTGTAGCCGCTGCTGGGCCCTCTTGATCAGCTCTGTGGTTTTTAATGTCCAAGTGAGGTCCTCACTGATGTAGACGCCCAGTTATTTAATGCCGCTCACCCTCTCCACTTCAAGCCCTCGGATGAACAGTGGCCAGTGAGGCCTCCTCTCCTTCCTCATGTCCACTATCATCTCCTTCGTCTTGTCTGTGTTGAGGGTGAGGCTGTTGTCCTCACACCATGACACCAGACTGGCCACCTCCCTCCTGTAGGCCCGCCTCGTCCCCACCAGTGATGCATCCTATCACTGCGGTGTTGTCTGTGAACTTTTGGATGATGTTATCTTTATGGGAAGTGATACCAGTCGTGGGTGAGCAGGGTGTTGAGGACGGGGCTGAGGACGCATCCCTGTGGGGGTGCAAGTTCTCCATCTGACCCGGAAGTGCTGGCAAGACACAGGAACGGAAGGACAGAAGCACTTCGCGAGTCAAGGACTATGTAAAGGACTGCTGTAAACCCAGCAAGCGAGCCGGAGTTGGGAGGCAGAAGACAGAGCTTGCTGGGAGGTGTGGAGGAGAGAATTGTGTTTAATTAGTCAGTCAGTCAGTCTGTCTGCTATTATCCAACCCACTATATTCTAACCACAGGGTCACGGGGGTCTGCTGGAATAAATCCCAGCCAGCACAGAGCACAAGGCAGGAACAAATCCTGGGCAGAGCGCCAGCCCACCGCAGGGCACACACACACACACACCAAGCACACACTAGGGGCAATTTAGGATCACCAATGCACCTGACTTGCATGTCTTTGAACTGTGGGACACGGGGAGAACATGCAAACTCCACGCAGGGAGGACCTGGGGAGCGAACCCTTAAGGGCCTCCTTACTGTGAGGCAGCAGCGCTACCCACTGGCGTTTAATTATTAGATTTCTTATTATTACTTGCCTGTGTGTGGTGGCTGGGGTGCTTAGTGACACTATTTATAAGAATGAAAAAGGACCTCAAATACCTGTTAGTAATTTTACCTGCGGTTCTGGACGTCTGTTGGTCAGGTTAGAGGAGCGACAGTGTCACACAAGCCATGACATTAAATAAGGAGAGTTTGGCAAGGATTGGTTTCTAATTAAGCAACAACCTGCAGCCACTGCGGCCCTCCAGGAACAACTTTGCCCATCTCTGCCCTACACCATCACGGACTGGTGACCCCACCTAATAAAAGGTAAAGCCCGAGTGAGCCCACGTATAATGGGGAGCAGTGCGTCCGTGCTGCAGAGTCTCTCCCCGTTTCCAGTGAATCGGATGAAAGGGTTTTCAGGCTCATTGATTAGAATTCACCTGTGCCTTTAAACTGTCCATTTTCTAGTGGTCGGCTGTGGTGGGCTGCAGGTTTATTATTTAAGTCCCTGCAGGTTTATTATTTCAGTCCCTGCGTGCTACACCTCCTTAGGCTGCGGCTGTACAAAGCGACTCGCTGAGATGCTACCCCTGGACAGCACCTGGAGGGGTGGACTTTACTATGTCAGATCACGATTGTCTGTCTGATTTTCCATTGTCTCATTCTGCCTTCATTCTTCTCTATTAGCAAACTCCATATCACCCAGCGCTGCAACTCCTCACCCCGATGGCTGACACGGATGTGCCACAACAAGTAAGTGACCGATTAACAAATGGGTGCCCTTAATTCCAAGGATCAAGAATCAAAAATAACATCACATTCGTAATCACTGACTTTGAAATAATCGAAAACGATTCCCCACCTGCTTATGTTTGAACTGTGCTCTTTTGAACCTTCTGAGAGTGGCTGTTGGAGGGAGGCTAGGACCACCAGTAAAGCAAAAATGTTATCGTATTTGTAATCGACATCCTCGAAATATCATAAAACTACATCAATACCCATTTGGTCAAAGTTTTGTGAAAAGAAGTAATTTGGACCCCTCGTATGCCACAAGGGCTGAACCCCGGGGGGTTGGTTGATGTGGTTTGTATACCGTCATGTCCTTCTGATTATTTTGATTGAATACACCTACTGTATTACTTCACTCTTTATCATAAGGGTGCGCTTTCATACACTAAAATGGCCTAAAAATGTGTGTTTTTGGGTCTATAGGACCAAACATGGAGAGAAGCCCCCCAAAAGATTGACATCTAGCATAACTAGAAATGAATAGGAGTGGAATATTATGTCATAGGTGGGGGTATGGAGCAAAAAAATAAACTCAAATGATTTCAAAGTAGTAGTAAGTAATCCTTATGAACACAAATAAAAGTTAATATCATTTAAAATTCAAACAAAATGAGGTGCGGAGAGGTCCAGTGCAGCCCTAATGCCATCCATCCATCCATTATCCAACCCGCTATATCCTAACTACAGGGTCATGGGGGTCTGCTGGAGCCAATCCCAGCCAACACAGGGCACAAGGCAGGAAACAAACCCCAGGCAGGGTGCCAGCTCATTGCACACACACACACACATTAGGGACAACTTAGGACCGCCAATGCACCTAACCTGCATGTCTTTGGACTGTGGGAGGAAACCCACGCAGACACGGGGAGAACATGCAAACTCCACGCAGGGAGGACCCGGGAAGCAAACCCGGGTCTCCTAACTGCGAGGCAGCCGCGCTAACCACTGCGCCACCGTGCCGCCCGCAGGCCTAATGCCTGATGGTAAATCGTCAAGTTGGACGTTGCTTCGCAGAAGATCAGCATTGCCATCTAGTGGACAATACTCACACATTCTGGTGTCTCCAACTCCAGAATTGAAAAAAAAACCTCAATACTCTTCTTCTGTTTTGCATCCCAAATCTGCAAGTAACAGAAGTTGTGGTAATCGCCGTCCAGTCACGTGTACAGCGCACCGTCAAATTGTTACTTGCATGTGCAACCGACAAGAACACTTCGACCTTCTCTGGCGCCACAATAAACGGGAATGTTATGACAACACAAACCAGTTTACGTGAGGTGGTAAGGTTGCCATGCTAACTGCAGATGGATTGTTTCCACACTATATTTCACAAACTGACTCTGTGGTCACCCACCTAAATATTAATCCACCTGCCCATAAAAATAGTGAAGCTGAAAAGGCCCTCCTTCATATTTAACTCTCCATAGGTCAGTGTGACGATCATCACCAATTTGGATTCACTTTCTCAATAACCTTATGTAACAAGAGAACGGACAATTATAAAGGGTCTGGGGCACCTTGAAGGCAAACCCCGTGTATTGAAATGGCACAAAAGGCGCAAAATAAACTTGTGTGAGGCACAAATCAGTTGTCACTTCGTTGCGAGTTCGCAGAGTTTGTTCAAGATGTCTGCACTTCTAGTTTTGATGGTTCCTAGGAGGAAGAGGCGGGTCCAGGTGGAGCGACGCCTGAAGCGATGTCAAGGTTGGAGGCCCATCAATCTTCCTTTCTGTAGAGGGGAGAGGAGAAGAGAAATTGTTATTGCTTAGCACCCTTGTGTCTTCTGGGGGAGCAATACAGTCAGCCAATCCCACCATTTGACACCCTGAGATGATTGAAGGATATGGAATAGGCAGGCAGTGAATCGTGTCACTCGAGTCAAAGTCCACTAGGCGCTGTCACACCTGATCATTTGACATGGCCGGAGTGAATGTGTGTTGTCAGGACTCCCGTCTGTCTTTTGATTGTTTGTCCTGTGCGGTTGAGGTGACGACTCAGGAGGCACTTTGGTCACAGTGGCCTTTTCCTAGAAGAGTAATTCTTTGAACATTATGAAATAGTAGTAAAATAAAAATGAACGTTAAGCATGAACTGCCTAAGAGTTACCTGTTTTATATGCCGCCTGTAGTACTGTGGGAAATACTTTTGTTTTATAATTTTAAAATATTAAACTACAGGTCACTCTGAACATCAAAAGAGCACATGTCCATATCAAGAAGAGAGGGCAGAAGCTGATACCGGGATTCCGTTTCACGTATCGTATCTGTGTATATGCTGATGATGTTCACGTTGTGAAGTGTTTTTAATTTCATGAATGTTATTAAGGGGTCCGTCAGAGCTACGACGTCAGTTACATGTCTCTGGAGTTTAAAACATGCAGATTTAGTTAGAAAGGGCAAGCAGGACGCTTTGAAAACTGCAGATTTATATAGCGAAGTGAGCCGGAAGAGGGGAGCATTTCATTTAACTGTCGCAAAACTCATGGATGTCATTGATGTTGTTTTCCCATTCCGATTTTGTTTTAACCCTTTTGATTTTTTTTTCCACATTATTCCACCAGATAATATTTTTTATTATTTTGCCCGTCATCCCAAGCATGTGCTGCATTGTGGGAGTTTTATATTGTCAAGCCTGTGTCTCGATAAGTATTATACGTGGATTACGCATATCAGCTCGTGTCTAGTAAGGAAATGTGCCTGGCCTCAATCCGCTTGATTTAACACTCCGGCCCTGTGTGTGTAAGGCAGGCAGGTTAACATGTTCACCCCTTCTTGACAAGTAACAATGTGCTCTCTTTTACAGGTGTACGCCATATTCATCCAGCCACAAATAGTAAGAGCTCCTCTTTTTCATTTCTCATTTTTAACGGATGTGTAGCCCCTTTCCGGGGTTCAAATTCCACGCCTGTGTGTGCTCTGTGTGTTCTCCCTGGGTCTCTCTGTGGTTTCTTCAGGCACTTCATTTTATTCCTCCCACATCCCTAAAGCCACACTAACTGGATCTTCTTGTGAGAGTGTGGGTGTGAGTGGGCCTGGGATGAAGTGGCCCCCCATTCAAGACTGCCTCTCTATTATTCTTTCTTTATTTATAAAGCACTTTTCAAACGATATGCACAAAGTGCTTTACGACGACAGAACAAGTAACCATTACAATATTTCATATACAGGTGGTCCCCGAGTTACGGACGTGACACAGGCTCCTGAGTAACTGCCACTCCATCATCTCCGGCCTGGGGACGCTGCGAGCGGTGGTTGGACAGAGGTTGGAGGGGAGCGGTTTCGCTGCCCGCACAGTGTAGTGCCCCTCGGGCGGCTCCGGTTGATGAATGGGGCGGTGGGGGCCGCACCCCATTCATTCTCAGTGGGCGGCTGGGTGCGCGGCAAGCGCTCGTGTGTAGGATGGAGGCTTGATGGTGCAGTTCACTGCTCGCCCACCAAGCCGCCGCAGCTACTGGTCCTGACTGGACGGAGGCTGGTTGGGGCGTTTCACTGCCCACCCACCACACAGCCTTGCAGTTTCCCTTTGTTCTCGGTGGGCGGCTGGTGATGCTGCCATCGGTGACCCGGTTGTGGCTGAATGAAGGCCGTTGAGGGTGAATGGGGCGGCGGCGGGCAGCATTGTATAGTGTGCCTCAGGTGGCTGCCTGTTGAATGGGGGTGGTGATTCACTACCCGCCTTTAGCCGTACCGTGTTCGTTCTCAGTGGACGGCGTACTGTAGTGGAGGTGACTGTGAGGTGGGCAGGTGGTGAAGCGCCCCTCGCCGGCCCCATTCATTCTCAATCGTAAGCCTGTTTGTTCAGTTACGCACATAGCAGGAAGTTGTCTCTTGTCAGTACGTCAGACGTGTTGACGACGGGTGCCTTCCTGCTGTGATAACGTGTGCAGTGATGTGCAGAAGAGCTCATCTGAACCTTCTGTCTTCACCCTTCAACAATGTCTCTGAAACACAAATCTGATGCAAGTGCTGGTGATACAGGAAAGAAGAGAAAAACCATCACCATGGAAAATAAAGTAGAAATAATTAAAAGATCAGAGAGAGGTGAAACTCCTTCATTCATTGGCAGAGCACTTGGTTACAGTCGGTCAACAATAGCATTTATTAAAATAATGGACCTGTTTTGACTTACATACAAATTCAACTTAAGTACAAACCCACAGTCCCTGTCTCGCACGTAACCCGGGGACGGCCTGTATAAGAGTCCATCTCGCCTGAGGAAGGGGCCCGAGTTGCCTCGAAAGCTGGCATATTGTAATCTTTGTAGTTAGCCAATCAAAGGGGTCGTTTTGCTTGACTTCTCACTCCGTTCATAATGGCGAACAACACCCTAGTACTGTATATTTCATATAAAATCAGATCAACAACCAAAAAGGAAATAAAATTAGCAAGCCATCATAAAAACAGATAAACCAGTAAAATACGCGATGAAAATGATATTAAAATAAACTAACAAGAAAGAAATCCATCCATCCATTATCCAACCCACTACAGTATATCCTAACTACAGGGTCACGCGGGTCTGCTGGAGCCAATACAGGGTGCAAGGCAGGAACAAATCTTGGGCAGGGCGCCAGCCCACCACAGGGCACACACACACACACTCACACCAAGCACAATTTCGGATCACCAATGCACCTAACCTGCATGTCTTTGGACTGTGGGAGGAAACCCACACAGGGAGGACCCGGGAAACGAACCCAGGTCTCCTTACTGCGAGGCAGCAGCACTACCCACTGCGCCACCCCAAGAAAGAAATGCTTGTCTAAAAATAATATGTATTTAATTGTGATTTTAATTTAATCACATAATTCGATGTTCTTATAATGGGGAGCGAGGCCATTCCAGAGTTTGGGGGCCATAACTGAGAAGGCTCTGTCTGCTTTTCTCTTCATCTGCAGCGTGGAGTGACAAGTCAGCTCTGGTCAACCAGCACGGTGGCACCTCTCTCAATGTTATACTATATATACACACACACACACACATATAAAGATATATGCACACTAGCTGTCACCCACAGCTCCGCCCACGTGGTAGTGAAACGGGACATTAAAGAGGCCCCGCCCAGCTCCCCACTCCTGACGTCACGCTCCCCTCGGCCCGCAGCCTCTGTCCCGGATTAGCGTGAATATGTCGCTCCTGCAACCGAACTCTGATTCTTAGTGCGATGAGAGAAGTTGCAAAATCAACCGGAATGTTCAAGCAAATGATAGAAAAAAAACTTAATCTAAATCCGTTAAGTAGTTCTTGTGAAAAGTGGGCAGGCGGACAGATGTTGGATTTGAACTATATAGATAATACATTATTAGAATGTGTAACTTAACTCCTGCTTATATTTTACTCTTTAGGCTCCCAACTTCTGAGGTCCCGACTCCCCCTCCCCTCGGCCCGCTGCGTCTCTCTCGGATTCGCGCAAATACATCGGTACCACAAGAGAACTCTGATACTTAGCACGATGAGAGAATGTTCAAGAAAACTCTACAAAAAAACCCAATCTAAATCCGTTAAATCGTTCTCTTGTGAAAAGCGGACAGACAGATGTTGGATTCTCTATAAATAGAGATATACTGTATATCTAGGTTTCACCTGGCCACTCTTAGACTGACAATGCCACCGAGGTGCCCAACACACTCATACCAACATTTTTTGTAACATAAAGGACAACCCAAGAGCAGACAAATCCAATTGGCCCTCCTAAGAAATGACTTTGTTTTTTTTCTGGCCAGAAGAGGGCAGTATACAACAGCCCAGAACCCTCCTGCCATCTTCTTAACTCGGGGTGCCCATCAGAGCCCCTTAGTAGAGACCTTCCATAACAATTAAACAGTCACTAACAGTAAAGACAACGACCCCATGGTTTTATTTATTTGTCTTCTGGCTGCAACCCTAGAGTGGAAAAATCAGGTTCACAAAAAAATAGACATTTGGGTGCAAACTGTACAGAGTGACCCCACTTCATTTAATTTAAGGACCCCGAGCTTGGTGCTCACCTCATGCCGGCTCATTTTACAGTCACTAGTCACCCAGAATTTGAGCCCAAGTCCCAGTAGGAATGAGGGAGCAGCACTAATCACTGAGCCACCAGGTGACATGTGACATGCAGGTTGGGGGGCTTGGCGTGACCACATAGGTCTGTTAAGAGGTAACAGTTGCTCACTTTTACCTTGTCGTCTCCTCCCATCTTTATTCTTTTTCCATGGCTGTCCTCCTCCTCTGCCAGCTTTCATCTGAACAACTGAATTATTAAAGTGAAGGGCTGACAGAAAGTGAATGGCGAGATGCCCGCCCGTCAGTGACCTTGGCTTTCAGGCCAGGTGGGTTTATGGTCGATCCTCTCATTCTGCATAAATTGAAACCCTGACATGACCACCATATTGGTGCCCACCAAATTCAGCTTTGGCCACACCATCAGTTATCGAGAAGTTGACTGGTGGCTCCTGGTGCTGGCGTGGCTCTCTCTGTATCACTGGTGCCCCCACAAATTGCCAAAGCCCCCAGGCTAAGTGAAAGAGAAAAACCCCTAGCCATACGAGTCCTCAAGGGGTCATGGGCGGCATGTCCAGTCTGGGATTGGGACTCCTGATTCTTCTTGCCAAACTGACCAGCTGCTTTTGTTTTTTAGGTGGGCTCAGCAAGTTCAGAGGAGGCACAGCAGCAGCGTGTAAGTGTCTGTGCCCGCTCCGCCTTGTGCTTCTCTGATTTTCTTTCCTTCCATTAATCTGCTCCTCGTTTTTGTCCCTCACAGCCTCCTGTCATCACCGGCTTCTACCTGCCACTGAGCCCAGGAAGTGCAGGGATGGGCATGAGCCCGGTCCAGCCTGAGCTTGAAGTGCCACTCCCTGAAGGAATTCTACCACAGCCAGCCAACCCCACATCTCCAGATGGCACCACGGCCACAGAGGTAATGCCTGCCCATCAAGGAAGCACCCCGCCTGAACACACTGGCACCGTTCCCATCCCTGTAGGAAATGAAATGCCACAAGCTGGCACGGGGCTGGCTGGCGTGCAGGGAAATGCAGCAACTCCTGCAGCAAAGGCGTCCCATAACAGGGGTGCTGTGCCATCTTGTGGTAAAGGGGCAAAGCCATCGGGGGTCAAGAAAGCGTCCACACCCCCTCCAACTGAAGTGACTTTTGTTGAGCCAACAAATGCAGCATTTACAGAGCTGAAAAGCCTATGGCAAGATGGCAGGGCAACCAGAACAGGTGTGCCAGCGGGCACCCGAAACAAGAGTGCAGTCCACCGAGGTGACCTCAGTTAACGGGACATAAAGCCAACTTAAAGGAGTCCACGTGAGGGCCTGGAGAAGGAGGAGAAGGTGGAGATGAAGCACTTGGACCAGTAGGTGGCAGCAGAGGGTCACTCTGGAGGGAGGAATGGGCATCAGAATCAGGACACGGGCAGCCACACTTACTGTATAACTTCTCACTTATGCTGATTTATTTCAATATTTAATCACATTGGTAACAGGAGACGAAGTCCACCCAAAATCAGGACCAGCAGAAATGTACTCCTCTGTGTGTGCCCATGCCAGTCTTGTGTTTATAACCCGGAGCTGAACTCAAAGCTGACAGTTTCTGTTTCTCCTCCGTGTTCATTTTTAATAAACAGTCGAACAACAACACAACAAAAAGTTTCTCTGTCCCTTTCTTTCCTTCCATTTTATTTGACTCCATGGGAATGGGATGACACTGTGCTTAGTGCATATGTAGGGTCCTGGGTTCAAATGCCATGCCTGGTCCCCATCTGGGTGCACTCTGCATGTTCTCCCTGTCCCCATGTGTGGTTTTCTTCAAGCACTCAATTTAAAGACACAATGATTAGTGTGAGGGTCTGTGATGAACTGGCGGCCCATCTAGGACTGGTCCCTGCTTTGTACCCAGTGTTGTCAGGATAGGCTGCCACCTCCTGTGACCCTGAACTGAATTAGACAGCTGAGAATAAGTGAGGCTCTGCTAAGGGATGTGGAGGTGTGGCCCTCTAGTGGCCAGGAAAGTGAAGTGACTACAGCTGGCCCTCTGGAACCGTCACTTCATCATCCATCCAATTAGTAATCTGGTCATCTCCCAAACCTGCTTTATCCTGATTGGGGATACAGGGAAGCTGCAGCCTGTCCTAGCAAACAGAGCACAGAAGGCAGGAACAGACCCTCCGCAGGACGCCAGGCCATGGCAGGACAAACACACATACAGTATATCAAGGACCAGTTTAGCACTGCCAGCCCACATGACCTGCAGGTCTTTGGACTGGCAAGTAAACAATGGAGAGAACACGCAAATCCCACACATGAAGGACCTGCTACAGGTGAGGTGACTATCAGTGGCAGGACTTGAACCCACAACCTCAGGGCTGGAGGGCCACAGCCTTAACCACTATGCCACTCTGGTCTCCTTGTTGCCCGTCATCAATGCTAACACTGCACTACTCATTTTCTAACTCATTTAATGATTCCAAGGTCCCAATGAATTAGTGCCTATGCTGGAGGTACTGGGCACAACACAACTGACCACCACCGGACGGGGTGGCAGAGACTCGCCAACTTTAACTCGTCCTGAGCCAAGGCAGAGTCGTCAATGGACTGCACATCTTTGGAGTGTTTGAGTTCAGGTTTACTGTCAGTCAGACTCCGAAAACTGAAATTCTCACTGGCGTGTCTGTCTCTGCAGGACTGTGACAAAAATCAAAAACCAGCAAGAGACACAAAAACACGCAAACAACATACAATCAACACGGATATGGAGAACGGAACACAAGACATATTAGTAACCGGGGGGGGGGGGGGGCCCAGCAGTGGAGACAACAAGGAGACCTGGAGGATCAGAAATGGGGGCTCCTTCTGTAGAGCTGGCATCTTCTCCCTGTGTTCTCATGTGGGTTTACTCCAACTGTGCCAGCTTATTACCACAGCCTAAAGACAGGCAGGTGGCCAAGGTGTGTGTTTACCTTGCCATGGGATAGAACCCTGGGACACACAGATAGATACATAGATAGATAGATAGATATGAAAGGCACTATATAATAGATAGATAGATAGATAGAACTTTATCTATCTATTATATAGTGCCTTTCACTCACCTCATGTGGACATTTGACGTACTGCAGTCACTGCTTTTCCTCACTTGCTATGTATTATCAGTCCTTGCTGGTCATCTTATCCGTATTGTCACTCCTGTCATTGAGCTGCCATTCATCAGCCGAGAGTCTGAAAGTCAAAACCCAAATCCAAAGGCAGGCAACACAACTTAATGACTCACATCAGCCACTATGGACAGAGGGGCTCACCCTGTGGTGGGACAGTCAAAGTCCAACTCACTGTCACAGTTTCATCCACCAGTTTCAAAAAATATTTTGATTGTCTAGTAGACCAGTAGAAGAAAATCAAATCAACACACAAATGACCCCCCAAACCAGTGCTTGAGATGGTGGCACTCTGTTAAACATTCGATAGAAGAGCATTGGGAGGGGGTCCCCTTGAGCCCCACAATACACTGGCATAATAATAAAAGGTGCCATTGCTCCCAAGTCAAGCTCTGCTTTAAGTCTGTCGAATGAAATCATTAGTGAATGATGGGCCTGTGCCCCTCCAAACCCCAACCCGAATCTTGCGTCCTGGCTGATGGTCACCAAGGCAGGAATACCCGGATGCTGCAGGTGCTGCTGGTAGACCTGCAGCTGGAAAGAAGGACGTTTGGTCAGCAACGGTACGGAGGAACAGGACGAGGACAGAGGCAGTAGGGCACTTACTGGCATGGCCCACGTGGTGCCAAGGGCACAGATGAGCAGGATGGCTGCTTTCATGACTGGTTGAGCTGCAAGGAGAGACACAAGAAAACAATGAGAGGGCTCTGGTCAAGCAGAGGGTCATGATGGAGACCACCAGTCTGTAAGGCTGGCAGGCATCAAGTGAGGATTATGGTAGAGTTAGAAAAGTAGTGAGAATAATAAAAATAAAGAGAAGGGATGTGAAAAAAAATACAAAAAACGCTAACAATCCACCTTAACTGGACTGAGTGCAGAGGGTACAGACCTACAAATACCTGGGAGAGCCGCTGGATGATAAACTGGACTGGACTGCCAATACTGATGATCTGTACAAGAGAGGACAGAGATGACTATACTTCATTAGAAGGCTGAAGTCCTTCAACATCTGCAATAAGATGCTGCAGATGTTCTATCAGACGGTTGTGGTGAGCGCCCTCTTCTACACGGTGGTGTGCTGGGGAGGCAGCATAAAGAAGAGGGACGCCTCACGCCTGGACAAACTGGTGAGGAAGGCAGGCTGTATTGTGTGTGCGGAGATGGACAGTTTGACATCCATGGCAGAGCGACGGGCACTGAGCAGGCTCCTGTCAATCATGGGGAATCCACTGAACAGGATCATCTCCAGACAGAGGAGCAGCTTCAGCGACAGACTGAGGAGACCCCACACTATGCGACTCGGGGGCTAAACGTTAACATTATACAAAGTTATTGTCTGTTATACCTGCATTGTTATCACTCTTTAATTTAATATTGTGATTATCAGTATGCTGCTGCTGGAGTATGGGAATTTCACCTTGGGATTAATAAAGTATCTATCTATCTAATTAAAGGCCAAGTGTCTGTGTATCTTTCTGTCTGCCTAGTTGTTGTGTCTCTGTTATTCCAACAGATGGTGCAAATCAAACATTTAAAGTATAAAAAGCATTGCATTTGTCATTCCAACAGATGGCACATCACAAACATTAGCAGGGGCATGTAACACAGACATAGGCACGTGTCAATTTAAGGTTCTATAATATTAAGGATCTATTATAGTGCCGTCCCCTCTAGATATCTATTATATAGTGCCTTTCACTCACTCTCTCTATTATTTAGTACCTTTCTCTCCATCTATTAGTGCCTTTCACTCTAGATATCTATCGATCACCATTTATTATGGAATGTATGTAAAACGCATTGAACTTGTCTTTCCACCAGTAATAAAATGCATATATACTGTATACGTTGTAGCGACCTCAACGTCAGACTCGAAAAGAAAGAAACAGAGAAAGACGAAGGAAAACTGAACAGTTTTGTGGAACACAAAAAAAAAAAAAATGGAAGAGTGAAACAAAAAAAAAAAAAAAAAAAAAAAAGAACTACTTTGAACTTGAACTATTTACAATTGTCTATAAATCTCTCATTGTTGTGGCCGCGACAGACGCCGTTAATTAACCCAACAGAGCAACAGCACAAAAAATCGCCGATTTCGCATTCATCAACACCTTCACAACCCTCTCCCCGCCTTCCTTCTCGTACCCTCTCGAAAACGGAAAAAAATGAAGAAAAAACCCGCCTCCGTCCAGGGTACCGCCCTCTATTCCTCCCCTTTTACTGTCAATCATACCCCCGCTATTACTTATCCACGCCGTTCTCCTCCCTCCCTCCCTCCATCCATCCATCCATCCATCCATCCATCCATCCATTGATCCAACAGTCACTTTCCCGTCTGGACTTCAACCTGGCCGGGACGCTACGATATATGAATGAGATTGAATACCTGTTAAATAATGCGAGGAGTACACGTCACGTGTTCGCCCTATTTGGGGCTCATCAGGTGTACGCACTTTTGCTTCCGATTGCGGAGAGCGCACCTCTGACGTCAGCGTCCGAAGAGAAGCCTCTTAAGTTGCGCCGCGGCGCCAACCGCCAACCTCCGTGGCGCAACGCAAGCAGCTTTTCGATCCCCGCAATCGGAAGCTAAAGTGCGTTCACCTGATGAGCCCCAAATAGGGCGAAACACGTGACGTGTACTTCTTGTATTATTTGGCAGGTTCTCTCTCGCATATCTGTGATGTGTTTTTTCGCAACTGAGAAGACGTGGCGGATGCTGGCCGACCAGCCGCAAGCATCACTTGTTAACCATCCAGATAATCAGATTGCGATTTTCACATAGAAGCGAAGGTCTGTAGATAGATGTGAAAGGCACTATATAAACAATAAGATTAAATACGATTTAAATGGCCCCAGAGTAAAGAGCTCCCCTTCTGCTTGGCCGCTTTTAAATTTACCCAGGATGTCTGCATGCCCTCTAGGTCAGCTTCTTTTATGACCCCAAATATGTTGGCATCTCCTTTAGTTTATCACCTCAGAACCCAAGATATTGGCTCCCCCTTCAGGTTAACCCCCTTTAAATTCACCCAGCCCTCAGTTTCCCATTCAGTTTAATGCCCTTGAAATGTACCCAAGGCATTGACACCTCTGCCCAGGTCAGCTCCCCTTAAATATATACAGTATATTTTCACTCACATCAGGTCAGCACCCTTTAAATGCACCCGGGATATTGGCACCCCCTTCATTTCAACTCCTTTTAATGTACACAAGTTTTTTTTGCCTTTTGCCAGCCAACTGCTTTTACTGTAAATGTGCCCATGATGTTGGCGCCCCCTTCAAGTCAGCTCCATTTAATGTGCCAAACATATTAGCATTCCACTCAGATCAGCGATCGAATCGAAATATTAGCATCAAGTCAGTGCCCATTAAATGCATCCAGGATATTGGAGCCCCCCTCAGGCCCACTTTATTTTTTAAAGATATTGGCACCCAGCTGAGTGCTCCCCAGAACTGGTGTGATGCCCCACTCTGGTCAACTCCTTTAAATGTATTTAAGATATTGGCACCCATCTCAGGTCACACAGCCCCCCCGACCGCATACACAAACACACACATACAGCTAAGTTAATGGAGCCCTCATCAGGTCAATTCAACCAAATGCCCCCCCCTTCAGATTAGCATCCTCCTAATAGAGCCAGGATACCAGCATGCTGTTCAGTTCAGGGCTCCTTAAATGTATCTTAAAATATCAGCGCCCCCTGCAGTTCACTTCCTTTCAATCTACCCCAATATTGTTGTGTTTTTAAATATACCAAAAATCCATCCATCCATCCATCCATTACCCAACCCGCTATATACTAACTACAGGGTTATGGGGGTCTGCTGGAGCCAATCCTAGCCAACACCGGGCACAAGGCAGGAAACAAACCCTGGGCAGGGTGCCAGCCCACCACAGGACATGTACCCAAGATATTGAAGCCAACTCCAGTCAGTTGAGGTCTCTTTAAATGTGCCCAACATATCAGTGTCTTCCTCAAATGAACTCCATTCAATGCACCCTGGACACTGGCGCCCCCTTCAGGACGGATCCCTTTTAACTGGACACAGCATATTGGTGCCCCCTTCAAGTCAGCATCCTTTTAGTGCACTCAGGATTGTGGCATTATCTTCAGGTCGGTGCCACTTCAATGCATCTAAAGGTATCAGCGCCCCCTGCAGGTCAGTTTCTTTGAATGTATCCAGAACATGATTTTGTTTTCCGTTCAGCTGCTTTTCAATGTGCAGTACAGAAGATGCTGGAGCCAAGTAGGGTCAGGTCAGGTGCCTTTAAATGTGCCCAACATTAACATCTCCCCATTTAATGCACCCACGATAGTGACACTCCCCTCATGTCAGACCCCCTTTAAATGTGCACTTGCAGTCCAAGATATCAACAGCGCCCCCTTCATTTCAGCTCCTTTTCCTGCACTCAGGATGTTTTTGCCTTTTGCCAGTCAGCTGCTTTGAAATGTGCCCACGATGCTGGCGCCCCCTTCAGGTGAGCTCCATTTAATGCACAAAAGAAGGTACAGTATATCACTCTACTCAGGTCAGCTCCTTAAATCGACTCAAAATAGTGGCGCCCCCTTCAGGTCGGCTCTTTTAATGCACCCAAAATATTTTTTGCTTTTTCCAGGTCAGCTACTTTTAAACATGTCATGTCAGGTTGGCTCAGGTCTCCTTAAATTCTTTTAAATTTTTCCTAGGGATTGTCCCACACTGTTCTTCACAAGCCCCTCCACTTGGCACTGATGCATCACATATGTTCCTTATGTCGGTCAAGCCACCATTCCTTTGGCAGTCCCAGTGGTCTTCATCCTTGGGGGGTTTAAGGTGTAGTGCTGTCCCTGTTGCTTCCCTTTGCCTTCCATGTCCTCCTGCAGCCTCCACCCATTTCCAGATGTCATCGTTCAGGACACGGACCCACTGATTGTGACCCAGTGACCACCAGAACATTCACATCTCCATGACATGCAGCGCTTGCTTGTGCTTTGTTGTCACTGGCCAACCTTCTGATCCATAAAAATCAACCGGGTGAGCAATGGACTTGTAAATCTTCCCCATTGGGTCACAGCGGTGCCACTTAACCCGTGTGGCATTAATTTGCACATGAGCATCAGGGACTGCGTCACTGTCACTACAAATCAGTGAGCTGAGATGTTTCTGTTGTGCGACTTCCTTCAGATCTTCACTGCCATCCATTTGGGGTCCTTACACTCGTCATAACCCATAGTCACCTCGCCTTGCCATCCATTACCGAGTTTGTCATTACACTTCCCTTAAAAGTTGGTTCCCATGGAAGATGTCATCAGCGTAAAGGAGTGTCCAGGGGGCACAGATTGAACAGGAACAGACAGGAACCAAATAGCCTGGATGGGGATGCCAAGCCCACCATATTTAATTATTTAGACCCATAAAGCCCACATCACATTTGTGGGTTTCAGTGCCTACCCATTAGACATTAAGGAGATATCAAGAGTGGCAAAAGTGACAACCCTTTATGTGCTCCTACCCAGATGGCAAAAGATGCTGAGGTTCTAACTGGGGAACGGACGACACTCGAAAAGACGGATTCAGTGAATGTTGGCTTCAGGGATGCTGTACCAGCGTAACACATGCCACTCCATGCCAATCAACTGCCTTCTCCAAGTCCAGAAAGGTCTTGTCCCTCTAAATGTGCCCATGGTATTGGCACTCCCTTCAGGTCAGAGCTATTTTAATGCAAAAGTAAACATTGGCACTCCACTCATGGCAGCTCCTTCAAATGGACTCCCAATACTGGTGCCCCCTTCAGGTCAGCACCCCGTGATGTGCTGGTGCCCCCTTCAGGTCAGCACCCCGTGATGTGCTGGCGCCCCCTCCAGGTCAGTACTCTCTGATGTGCTGGCACCCCCTTCAGGTCAGCACCCTGTGATGTGCTGGCACCCCCTTCAGGTCAGACCCCTATGATGTGTTGGCGCCGCCTTCAGATCAGCCCCCTGTGATGTGCTGGCGCCCCCTCCAGGTAAGTACCCTCTGATGTGGTGGCACCCCCTTCAGGTCAGCACCCTGTGATGTGCTGGTGCCCTCTTCAGGTCACATGGCGCCCCCTTAAGGTCAGCACCCTCTGATGTGCTGGCACCCCCTTCAGGTCAGCACCCTGTGATGTGCTGGCACCCCCTTCAGGTCAGCACCCTGTGATGTGCTGGTGCCCCCTTCAGGTCAGCACCCTGTGATGTGCTGGCGCCCCCTCCAGGTAAGTACCCTCTGATATGGTGGCACCCCCTTCAGGTCAGCACCCTATGATGTCCTGGTGCCTCCTTCAGGTCAGTACCCCCGATGTGGTGGTACCCCCTTCAGGTCAGAACCCTGTGATGTGCTGGTGCCCCTTTCAGGATAGCACCCTGTGATGTGCTGGCGCCCCCTCCAGGTCAGAACCCTGTGATGTGCTGGTGCCCCTTTCAGGATAGCACCCTGCGATGTGCTGGCGCCCCCTCCAGGTCAGCACCCCCCGATGTGCTGGTGCCCCCTTCAGGTCAGCACCCTATGATGTGCCGGTGCCCCCTCCAGGTCAGTACCCTGTGATGTGCTGGCACCCCTTTCAGGTCAGCACCCTGTCATGTGCTGGCACCCCTTCAGGTCAGCACCCTGTGATGTCCTGGTGCCTCCTTCAGGTCAGTACCCCCGATGTGGTGGCACCATCTTCAGGTCAGCACCCTATGATGTGCCGGTGCCCCCTCCAGGTCAGTACCCTGTGATGTGCTGGCGTCCCTTTCAGGTCCATGTTGAATGGAGGCTGGCAAAGCCTGGCGTTTGTGGGCTCAGTGCTAACGTCTTAAATTTTTGCCCAAAACTGCCAATATGCACATTTTTTCAGGTGACACTCACTTTGGCCAAGACGTGTAATTGTTACCCTCTGGCAGGCTGACGCTATCATTTGAAGGAAATTACTTAATCATCTTTTGAGTCCTAATTGTTTAATGTCTGTGCTCATTTGGGGTTACGGCTTACTCTGTCTGGCATGAATCTAGACATTTGCTTAGTGTGTTACGTAATGAAAAGCAAACAAAAAAAGCTGTAATGATAAGCACGGCGGGATGAGACTAAGGAGGAGTGGGGTGGGGGGGTCCGGCATGCCATTCGGAAGCTCCTCATCTTATTGTGCCACAGCAAACAGCAAACAATCAAGGAGACTCACGTGGCGTTCCACAGTCTGAGGTCCTCCTTTACTGGGCCCTCAACTTTGTGTCGATGTCTGCAGGTCGACAGTTGGGGGTTTGGATGGGTCAATCGGTGGGCATGTCTTCTGGTGAGCTGGCATCTTGTTCAGTGTTGTTGGTACCACCTGGTGCTTGTTGTAGTGAGTGGCAGGAAGGCTGTAGAGAGATAAATAGGCAGAGAAAGCAAATGGGCATTGGGTGTTCACTTAGAGCTCAACTGATGAAGCTGGTGCTTTCTGATGCCAGGGTCTGGGAGGGTTCATGGCCAGCCTCTCCATGTGAGGACAGGAAACTGAGTGGAATGTAGCCCTGGCACAAGTGGCAATGGGATAGGCTGAAGCCTCCATGACCCTGAAGTGGATCATCCAGTTTAATAAAGGATAGATGAAGATGAATGTGCCCTCTTATAGACTGGCATCCCATCAAACATGGGACAAGCCCTAAAGCCCACAAAGACCATGTAGGTCTTGTGGGTCTTATCACAGTTGTGTAACTAAATGTGGACGGGTTTGTCCCCTGATGGACTGGTGTCCCCATCCAGGTGCATCGGTCCCTGGCTTGTGCCTTACCTGAATGGGATGAGCCTCAGCAGGTTTCATAAGAGGTAGTGGGTCTGTTAGTGCACCCTCTAGTGGACTGGCATGCCATGAAAGGGTTGTCCAATAAAATATCTTGTACGCCCCTAACCCAATACTTATGTCACAGTTTTTTTTAATAATGGATGGATGAGAGAGAGCTAACAGGTCTGTAACAGTGCCATCTGATGGACTGGCATCCCATCAAACATGGGACAATCCCTAAAGCCCACAAAGACCATGTAGGTCTTGTGGGTCTTATCACAGTTGTGTAACTAAATGTGGATGGGTTTGTCCCCTGGTGGACTGGTGTCACCATCCAGGTGCATCGGTCCCTGGCTTGTGCCTTATCTGAATGGGACGGGCCTCAGCCCCCCAGACTATGAAGTGCATTAAGTAGATTTCATAAGAGGTGGTGGGTCTGTCAGTGCGCCCTCTAGTGGAATGACAGGCCATGAAAGGGTTGTCCAATAAAATATGTCGTTGGCCCCCAACCCAATACTTGTGCCTCAGTTTTTTAAATAATGGATGGATGCTGTAACAGTGCCCTCTGGTGGCCTGGCATCCCAATCAGCATCATTGGATCTTGCTTTGAGCCTATAACAATGACCAGCATGACATTGGCTTCATAACCTGATGGCTCAGTGACAGTTCATGGCTCAGTGACAGTGCCCTCTGGTGGACTGGCATTCCATCCAGGACTTCTGGTTCCTGTCCAATAATGGGATTGGTGAGAAATCCACAAATATGACGTAGATTTCATCACGTATGAGTGAGTTAATATTGGGTGAGGTTGTGGGCACACCCTCTAGTGGACTGGTGTCCCCATCTAGGCTTATCGCTTCCTGTCTTATGCCATACATGAACAGGTTAGGCCTCAGGATTAAGCAGCTTTCATAATGGATGGCTGAGTGAGGGTATAATGGTCCTGTAACAGTGCCCTCTAGTGGATTGGCACCTCATCCATGGTTGTTGGCTCCTCCC
This sequence comes from Polypterus bichir lapradei, assembly GCA_026402145.1. NCBI lineage: Eukaryota > Metazoa > Chordata > Cladistia > Polypteriformes > Polypteridae > Polypterus > Polypterus bichir. The sequence continues at coordinate 24,929,282 of JANRMT010062823.1, read as the reverse complement.
TTAAGTTCTGTGTGATAGGGCAGCAACCCTCAGAGCTGTGAAGTGGATACAATGGGCTTGTCCTTTAGTGGACTGGCATCCTGTCCAGGTTTGCTGGTTCCTGCCTCGTGCCTGACCCAGTCCCCTTAACCCTGATGTCATCTTAGCAGCTCTCCTAATGATTGGTGGAATCTGGGCTGGCAGGCCAATGAGGGCGCCCTCTGCTGGACTGGCCTTGCTGTCAAAGACTGGGCGCTGGCTCATTATAGCCATGTAAATGGGATCATGAAATGGAAGGCTGGATGGACGGACCTAATTGGGGTTCTTCAAAATTCTCCAAGGAAAGAATTCCTTCAATGAAAGTGTATGTGAGGACACCTAGTGGACACTAAGGAGAATTGCATTTAAGACTAAAGCAGAAGGCTCTCCTTCACAGAAGATGCAAATCTGGAAGCCATGGAGTTGACGGCTTAGCTCATGAAACACACAACGGCCGCCCTTTTGCTTGTCCTTCCTTTGCAGGGCAGCAGATTGGCCTTGAGGGGGCGCCCTTTTGAATGTCACGTCCTCTCACTTTTCTTCTTTGGCACCCCAAACATTTGCCATGAAGTCTCCTCGGTGTGGGACCACAGCCCCCTCATGCCCATCTTGCTGGGAACCCCAAGGCAAACGAGAGCAGCTGTACAACGCCAAGGCAGAAGAAAATCCCCTGAAAGCCTCAGAATGCAAAGTCGTGTTGTTGTTTGTTGTGCGGCACGTGCAGCCTGCTACGGGAAGATGACAAGGTGCAATTACACGTAATGACGGCCTGTCTGGGGCTCCTCATTCCTGCGTGTTGTGAAAGCCGAGCGTCTAGGAGATCATCGCCTCGCCCCCTCCTGATTGGCTCCTCCGCCCAGATGTGGGCCTTTAAATGTCTCCTGGGCTCTCGAGGTGACCAAACAGACAGAGAAGACGCTCGCCGGAATCCAACCCTCCATCTCTCTAACAGCGGAGCTTGTGCCCAAGGTAACCATACGTCTCGGCTTGGCATGACTGGCATCAGGTGTGGCTGTGGATGTGCCCTCTGGTGGATTTCCAGTGCATATTGTAGAGTTGCTCGGAGCAGCTGGGTGGCTCAGCGGTTAGCACTGCTGTTTCACAGCTTCTCCATCCCGACTCAGACTCGCTTTTGGATGTCTGTTGCCTTTCTCTTCAGGTATTTGAGTTTTCCATCCAAGTGGACAAACGTTAATCAGCCCGTTACTGGTGGGATAACTCGAAGACCCCGTACACCTCAACTGGCTTGATAATGGATGGATGAGCGTGACAGTGAAACTCGTAAAATGTGGAATTCGTTCTTTCTTATTCGTTATTTTGTAATAACGTCAGATTCTAGCGGAAGATCCGAACTCCTCCCGCGGCCTTCCTTTTTCTTAGGCCGATTTGTCCATTAAGGGTTTGGCTGCTGTCCTTCCAGAGATGTCCCCCGTGACTTTGAACTGGACTGGGTGGCTTTCCGATTGTCATGCTTTGTCACTTTTCATTCTTATTTTGTATTTAGCTGTCCCACTTGACCCACACTGGCACCAGGTGGTCTGTTCTTTCTTCTCATTGCCCGCCATTGCACGTTTTAAATAAAGTATGTCAGCGCTAGCGGCTAACGATGGTGGCCTTGCAGTTCATTTATGTCATCTTAGCCAGTTGGTGGCAGTTGGTGACGTGCTCTCGTGAAGACAATCGTCTAATGTGACATCCCCAGTGAGTGTGCCTGGCACGGGTAAAATCAAACTAGTGTGATCATCTCATTAGAAGGAGGCGTGGCCTCTTTACATGTGGGCGTTAAGAACCAATCAGCATTCAGCTGGCAGTACAATGCATAGAATGTGGTGACAAGGTAAGGAAGACGCGAGCTCAGAAGCAAAGGGCGTCTCTCTGATGTCTCGTCTTTAGTGTTCAAAAACAGAACAGAAAAAGAAAAAGAAAAAAGAGAAAAGGGCAGAGATTACCCTTCGTAGAGTGCCACGCAGCACCCTATTAGCTTCCAGAAAGAGGGGTGAGAACAACTGTGCAGAAAGATGGCACTCGGCTGTTAAACGTGACTCGGGATGCGATTTTCTCTTGTGTAATTTGACACGGGGTAGTCAACTTCTGACTAACGTGTGCTAATCGGTGTGAGATAAATAGATAGATAGACATAAAAGGCACTATATAATAGATAGATAGATAGATAGATAGATAGA
>JANRMT010062823.1:24904640-24915745 GCA_026402145.1 Polypterus bichir lapradei | reverse complement strand
CTTTCACATCTATCTATCTATCTATCTATCTATCTATCTATCTATCTGTCTGTCTGTCTATCTATCTATCTATCTATCTATCTCCTCTATAGCGCCTTCTGTGTCTCTAGTTTTTGTCACTCCACTTTGAGGACCCTGTCCATTGCCCACTCAGAGTCTCCATCATATAAAGCTGCTTTGCCTTCAGCCGAGCCACAGGGGCGCTGGTGTCTCTCCCATCAAGCACAGTGTGCACGGCAGGTGTAATTCCTACACAGGGTGCCTGTCCTTTGCAGGGTGAATACACACACACACCACACGCACACACGAGGGCTCAGTCAGTCATCGTTGTCAACTGCTGGATGCCACTTCTTCCCTCTAAAAATATGAACTGTTTTTTTTTAATTTTTTTATTTTTGTGCCCAGTGCCTCTCATCTGTCTTTGGGTTACACTCGAGTCCTTTACAGTCACCCATTGGTTTGACTTGAAGAGAACATGAAGTTGGACATTTTGCTGTTTTGCAGTAGTTGTCATTGTCACCTTATCGTGTCCATTACCTTTCTGATATTTTCTCATCATGGGTGCTGACAGCCTAAAGTGTCATGAAGTGCTGTGTCTCTCCCTTGCACTCTCATGACTCCTTCCAGGTGGCTCTGCCAAGTCCAGTGCCCACACATTCACGCTGGCAGCTCCGTCTCACACGATCCCAGCCAGGATCTTTCCCTGGAGCTGGTCTCATAAGTGTTGCTGCTTCATCGTCCATCATACACACACACTCACACACACTCACACACACACATAGCTACCGCTTGGGCTCCGCCTTCTCAAGATGACTCCGCCCCCTTCACAGCACCTCTCTCCGGGGTCTCTGTGGCCCCACCAGACTTTTGATGCCACAATGCCACTGTTGCTGAGTGGAAGGCAGGGACCATCTCTGGATGAGAAGCCCGTCCATCACTGTGCCCACCTACCCACTCACACTCGTCCTCACACATGATTGCCATTCAGCCTTTATGGACGTGGAAAGGAAAAACAGGATCACCAAAAACAAAACACACATCAATGCAACCGGCAACTCCACAACCAACTGATTCCAAAAGAGGTGAAGATGAAGTTAGTTTACAATTGTGGAGCACATTGGCATCATGTGCCCACCTCAGACCTCTGATTAAGAACTTTACCAGGAAGGTTGGTCTTTAGCCAATTAAGGGGTCTTTTATATTCAGTGGTTGTGTTGCAGAAGCAGCTGACTCATAACCCAGTGGCTGCCTTTCAACCTTAACAGACGGCGGGCACTGCCCATTACTGAGTTTTTTTTTTCTGTCATTCCAGGCTGGTGCCATTGGGAGCGTCAGTTCTGAAGAGATGCAGGTACGGCCATTTTATCAGTCCTGAGGGCTCTTTATTCGCCAGTAAGGTGCCACCATATGTGACCTGGCATTGCGTTTATGAAGATGCCAACATCTCTGTTTCCTCTCTCTCTCTCTTAACAGCAGTCAGCTGGAGACATGTCACCTCCCATGGCTGGCTTCATCCCTGGCTTTGCCACGCCCACCTTTGGAGGTGGCTTCCCCAACTTTGTTGGAAGTGGGCCAGCAGCAGGGGGCACCGTGCCAGTAGCAGGAGGCATCCCGACAGCGCAAGGAACCCAGCCTGGAGTCTTCCCTGAGGTCAAGCTGCCGATACCAGTCGGTCAAGGCGGCAGCCCCACCATCCCTGAAGTCATTCCCGTTGGTCAAGGAAACATGCCACCTAAGAACGAAGGAGCAGTCCCAGCTCAGGGAGGCCAGCAGCCTTCACCTCAAATGAAACTGCCCAACATGACACCCGATGGAGTCCCGCTGGATGGCCCCGTGCCACCTGAGGGCACCGTGCAGTCATTTGTCCCAGGAAGCACTCAGGACACCATTGGTAAAAAATCCCCAACAGCGGCGCCCGACCCTGCCACCGTGCCAAAGGCACAAGCTCCCACGCCGCCAGAAGTGGAGATGCCCGACCTTGACGACTACACAGCAAACTTCTACCTACACCCGTAGAGACGCGCCAACGTGGCTCTCACTGTTGTGCTCTTCCACTCGGTCCTCGATGAGCCCACCCTGACAGGCTTGATGGACTGAATGGTCCCCCCTTGTGTGTCCTCCTGTTCTTCTTCCTTTAATCCTGCTGAATGACGTGGCGTCTCTCTGTAGTTCTCAACCTGACGCCATGTTGGCCATTAAGCTGCAGTATGTTACTGTACAGGACGGGGAAATGGGGACGATTATTTAAATAAAAGGCTCTGAAAGCACTTTGTGTGTCTGTGATGACGAGAGAAGACAGCGAGAAGGGGCTGGGGACCCTCGGCGTACGGGAGAGGGGCGGGGCTCTTATAGGCGGTCTGCAAGAAGAGGCGGGTCTGTGAGGACGTGAGGTCAGTAGGAGGGCGGGGTCTGGACAGGAAGTTGATGCCGCATTAGCCGGGCTTCACTTCTGATGATCTGTTTAAGGGGGAGAAAAAGAGGGTTAGTGCGCTACATCAACCCCCTGAGCCCTTTGACTGCCTGCTAGGCGCACGTGTGTGTGACGGCGTCTGACGTCCTCGTTTGGATTAACTGGGTTCAAAAATGAATGAATGAATATGAAGAAGACAGCAGGTGAATTCTACACACGTCAGCCTGGCAGTGTAACCTGTCACTTTCACCCATCGAGATACGAGAGCTTCGTGATTGGCTGAGTAATCTAAGATGGGGGAGGCCCCGCCTCCAGCAGCTGCAGTCTCGAGTAATCGAGCGACGAGCCACAGGATAGTCCAGGCGAGCAAAGCACACTTGCCATCCTGCCAGGGATGTTAACTGGCAGGCCACAAATTGATAAAGGAGTGGAAGATTAAAAAAAATGATTTTTCAAAGCCGGGAATCGAACTAACAAAGCACAACAGCTAAGCACCTTTAGAAATTGGACTTCCCTACAGTGCAGCCAGAGGTGGGTCTACCATCAGGGGGTTCTGGGTGGGTGCCCAGGGTCCACCCATGCCACTGTACAGGGGAGGACCACCATAGGGTGTCCATTAATCACTGGATGCTGTGTTATAAGGGCTTGGGGGCTTATCACAGTGGAATGTGGGGGGCACTGCCCTCCACTGGTGTAAGTGCCATCTGTCTTGGTCACGCCAATCACACGAGGGGTTCCTCGCGGCTCTGCTCTCAGCCCTCTTATCTTCTGTATCGACTTGCTGCCCCTTGGCTACGTTATTGGGACCCTTGGGCTTACGGGTTATCGTTTTTTTTTGCAGATGACACTCAGGTCTGTCTTAGACCATCAGAGCTTTGTCAGCCCACTGGACTGAGAAGAACTCTTTAAAATGAAAGAGCTACAACAGCAAAGTCCCGCTGCTTGGCACTAAGGCTCAGCTTAAGTAAATGAGCTCCACTCCACCAGGCCTCCATCTTCTGTTAGCAATCTTGGTGCCATTTTGGATTCCTCCCTTTTTTATTCTACCCACTGTGACCAGTAGGGGGCGTAACAGGAGTACTTCACACCAAGCTTCTTACATGTTGGGTCATCACAAATATCCTTTCCTTTTCTTTCTTTCTTTCTTTCTTTCTTTCTTTCTTTCTTTCTTTCTTTCTTTCTTTCTTTCTTTCTTTCCTCCACTCCTCCCAAGCCAGTGTTGTCCGGCTCCTCTCCTGACTCCAAGTCACCTGGACGATGTCGAGTGGCTTCCTTTATCTTACACCCGCGAGTGCTGCCTTCACTTGGGCACAGCCTGACACAAGCACTTCAGGGTCAAGTGGAAGTCCCCTAAAGTAAGGATCTCAAACCCTCATAGCACCCTCTGGTGGCCCCTCCAGATTCCAACAAGGCTGTGCCGTGGGACTACAGTTCCCAGCATGCCTTATGGGTGTCTATACAGGTATGCTGCCACCTAACATATTGGGGTTGTGGTTGTGTCTCCCTGGTTCTTCTATCAGTCTGACCCTGCCAGGATGCCAGCATACCCCGTTCCAAACTGGCATCTCCTGCCATCTTCCTGGCTGGGCTAGGAAACACCTAGGCTTTCCTCTTGAGCTTCCAATGGGCTGGCCTTCTGTCCAGGTAAGGAACTTTGTCCCCAGCCCAACCGGGATGCCCATCCAGGTAGGTGCGTCGTCCCTCACACCACATAAACCACATTCAGTAACTTTCTTACTTCGACATCCATAACGTATCCCGTGTTCACTCATCCCTTTACCTTATGGTGGGTTTCTTTGCAATTACACGACATCGGTGGTCTCAACCCCACTCCCACTTCCCAGTTTGTCTGTCTCTGCTGACCAGTTGTGGAGTGAGGTGATGAAACTCAAGGCTGTTGCTAAAAAATACTAAATAAAGCCTTTCATTATATATGAGCTCCAAACATGGCCGTCCTTTAGACCTACGGGTGGAGTCCCACCTGCTCCTGGTATTGCAGCAGGTCAGACTGAAGAAATCTAAGAGAGCACGTCCTTTAGTCAGCTGGCTTCATTTACATACAGCGACTACCAATCAGCATACAGATAAATGGTAGGGTCCAGAAGCAGACCTCTGCTATCAGGTGTTGTGAGAAGTCCCACCAGAGCTAATTGTGACGAGTTACAGGTGACACTTGGTGAACAGAAATGTGGCCGCTTATGAGAAGTTGACCTCATTTTCTAATGTGAATGTGTGGGTAATCAGGCAGGCTGTTGCTTGTTCATTTCCTTCTGATAAAGGCGGCAGAGCCTGATGATGGAGTAGACCCCATGGTGCAGTTTGGTGGGGTCCCTCAGCACCTCTTCTCCCTTTTCCTGAGTTTATAGGAAAACTTCATGTGTGGCCCAGTGACAATGAAGTGGGGGGGGGGTTCCAGTTTAAGAACTTTAGACCAGTTGTCTTCCCTTCCTAAATTATGAAGACCTTTGAGAGAGTGGTCCTGATAAAGCTCAAAGCCCTGGCCAAGGACCATCGTGATCTTCTGCGGTTTGGCCACCAGGCCATGTAGATGTCATAGATGCTTCCATGCTCTGCAGATCCGACTCCCATCTGGTCAGGACTATGGTCTTTAATTTGTCCAGTGCCTTTAACGCCATTGTGGTTCACAGACATGGGTACAAGTTAGGGGTTATGAACCTTGATGACCACACCGTCTGGTGGATCATGGACTGCTTGACCAACAGATTTGTGAGGTGCAGAAATAGTGCAGGGGGGGCTCAGAGGACCGTCCTGCCTGCCCTCCTCTTTTACACCCTCTACATGACAGACGTCAGGCTGTTGCCATCTTGAGAAGTTCTCAGGTGGCTCCTCCATCACAGATTGTACTGACAATGAAGACAAATCAGAGTACAGCAGGCTGCTGGAAACCTTTGTCTTGTGATGGAGGTGCAGATGAACATTTAAAAGAGTAAGTGGTGGACCTCAGATAAGCCAAAGAGCCTCTGACTCCTTTCACCATCAACAGAGAGGATGTGGACCTGGTGCAGAGCTACAAGTACCTGGGGGTCCATAGGAGCAGCAAAACTGGAGTGGTGCTGGACAAGAAGGACCAGAGCAGACTGGACTTCTGATGTGTGCAGCAAGCTGCTGGGAATGTTCTACCAGTCCACTGCAGTCAGTGTGTTGTTCTACACTATGGTCTCCTGGAGAAGCAACCTGAGGTTTAGGAGATGCAAAATCGCTGAACTTACTTACCAGTTAAACCAGCTTCATCACGGGACTGACTCTGGGTACACTGGAGGTGGTTCTGGAAAAGAGATGGTGGCAAAAGGGGATGCCATCATGGACAGTTCTGTCCATCCCATCCTTAGCCACAGGCTCATTCCTCCACGGTGTAGCAAGAAGCACCTCTGGGGGTCTTTTCTGCCTGCAGCCATCAGGTGCTTCATCTTGACGTGTCTTCATTCACTTCAGCTATTTGTGCAGAAAGTACACACTTACTACTTCTCTAGCATACTGTTTATTGTATCAAGTCTTTTATTATTATTATATTGTGTTGATATTTTGAGTTGACAATTGTTTTTTTGTTTTTTTTTTGCAAATGGAGATCAGAAAAATCTATTTAATCTAATCTAATGGTGAGATGTGTGTCCCTGCTTTTACGATATCTCACATTGACTGCTGGAAATCCCTCCTGGCAGGTCCCCCTTCTAATCTGTTATCACAGCTGAGATGCATTACTACAAATGTTTGTGATGCGCCATCTGTTAGAATGACAAATGCAATGCATTTTATTACTGCAAATGTTTGTGGAGCACCATCTGTTGGAATGGAAAGGGTAATGCATATGTCTTTGTTATATGCCATTTGGTATGGGATTCATAAAAGCAGTGTTAGTGTTTGTGATCTGTTAAAGTTTATGATCTGTTGGAATGACAAATGAAACGCATGTCTTTTTTAATATGCCATTTGGTATAGGACTCACAAAAGGCAGTTTTCATTTTTGTGATGTACCATCTGCTGGAATGGAAAATGAAACGTGCATGTCTCTGCTATATGCAATTTGGTATGAGAATCGTGAAAGCAGTGTTAGTGTTTGTAATCTGTTAACGTTTTTTGATCTATTGGATTGACAAATTCAATGAATTTTAATACCATAAATGTCTGTGATGAGCCATCTGTTGGAGTGACAAATGCAAGCATTTTATTACTGCTAATTATGGGGTGCAACATGTGTTGGAATGGCAAAGGTAATGCATATGTCTTTTTTAATATGCCATTTGGTATGGGATTCATAAAAGTAGTGTTAGCGTTTGTGATCTTTTAAAGATTATGATCTGTTGGAATGACAAATGAAACACATTTCATTAATACAAATGTTTGTGATGATCCATCTGTTGGAAGAGAAACTGTAACACAGATGTCTTTTTTAATATGTCATTTGGTGTGGGACTCGCAAAAGGCAGTTTTCATTTTTGTGATGCACCATCTACAGTATTGGAATGAATGAAAATGCAACGTGTCTGTCTCTGCTATATGCAATTTGGTATGAGAGTCGTGAAAGCAGTGTTAGTGTTTGTAATCTGTTAACGTTTTATTGGATTGGCAAATTCACTGCATTTTAATTCTATAAATGTTTGTGATGAGCCATCTGTTGGAATTGCAAATGTAATTAATATGTCTTTGTTTTATATCCTGCGGTGGGCTGGCACAATGCCCGGGGTTTGTTTCCTGCCTGGTGCCCTGTGTTGGCTGGGATTGGCTCCAGCAGACCCCCGTGACCCTGTAGTTGGGATATAGCGGGTTGGATAATGGTTGGTTGGTTGGTTGTTTTATATCATTTGGTATGGGATTCATAAAAGCAGTGCTAATTTTTCTGATGTGGCATCTGTTAGAATGAAAAATGCAATGCACTTTACCACTATAAATGTTTGTGAGGAGCCATCTGTTGGAATGACAAATGCAATGTGTGTGTCTCTGCTATATGCAATTGGGTATGAGAATCATAAAAGCAGTGTTCATGTTTGTAATGTGTTAACATTTTTGATCTATTGGATTGACATATTCAATGCATTTTGTTACTATAAATGTTTGTGATGAGCCATCTGATGTAATGACAAATGCATGTATTTTATTAGTGCAACTTTTGGGGTGCAACATCTGTTGGAATGGCAAGTATAATGCATATATCTTTTTTAATATGCCATTTGGTACGGGACTTGCAAAAGGCAGTTTTCATTTTTTGTTGTGCACCATCTGTTGGAATGAATGCAAATGCAATGTGTCTGTCTCTGCTATATGTCATTTGGTATGAGAATCATGAAAGCAGTGTTAGTGTTTGTAATCTGTTAACGTTTTATTGGATTGACAAATTCACTGCATTTTAATACTATGAATGTTTGTGATGAGCCATCTGTTGGAATGATAAATGCAATGAGTATGTCTTTTGTTAAATACCATTTGGTGTAGGTTTAGTAAAAGCAGCGCTAAGGTTTGTGATGCGCCATCTCTGGGAACGATAAATGCAATGCATTTTACTACTACAAATATTTGTGATGGACCCTCTGTTGAAAAGACAGGGACAAAGAAACCAGACGGGCACACATACAATAATATCCAATTGCAGAGGCGCAGCGTAGTCACCGCAGGTCTGGGCCAGCAGTTCTACACCCGTAGGTTAGATGTTGATGTGGTTAGCGTGTCATTTAAATGGTTAAGGTTGCCGGTTAGTGTGGTTTGCGTGTCATTTAAATGGTTAAGGTTGGGGGTTAGTGTGGTTAGCGTGTCATTTAAATGGTTAAGGTTGCGTGGTTAGTGTGGTCAGCGTGTGACACAGACGTGCAGGGACGTCACTTCCACACTGTACTCCTACCGGTGACGCATGCTGCTGTGGCTCTGCAGTTGGACCCTCTTATCCACTTGTTACGGTGGACAGGGTGCCCTCACTCTACCCTGCCAGGTAACGAAATCCCCTGTCAATCAATCGCTGCGTCGTTATCCTGTACGTTGGAGTCTTTCTCTCCCAGCCTTTTCCAGAGATCTGAAACCACACAAGTGGCTCGAAGGCGTCCCGCTAGGCGCAGGATCAGTGAGTTTGCTCTCGTGTGCCCCGTTCCTAAATGTAAATTAACCGAGCTAAGTAATAAGCAGAGCCACTCGGGTTACCTCTGGCGAGATGAAACGTTTAATCATCTTCTCGAAAATTGCATTGTAAAAGAATTCCGAGCTGAGATTACATTCCCACAACCTCTAATAGAGGAAGAGGAACGGCCGCCGCCTCCTGCCCTTTCATCTGAAGACGCCAACGACTCCAAATTCCGCTTTACAGTCTTGTTACCTGTAAGGGATGTGGAAAAAAAAAAAAAAAAAAAGTAAAATCGGCTCACGTTTGCCGTCTTCTCCTGGCTGTTCCCTTAGGTGACCCCTGGATATTCACACACGGGAGGGTCTGAGAGCGAAGAGGCACACGGCTGTTGTGTGTCCCTCCCTTCTGAAACGAGCGTCTCTGTGTGGTCAGACCTGTCATAAAACGTTCATCAAGTGTGTGTGTGTGTGTGAGAGACAACCTGAGTGGGCCACGTCAGGACTCCTTGGCAGCGTTTGACACGGACTGCGCTCACTTGCAGTGTCACCGATGAAGCCTTCTATAACTGGCAGGCGTCACCTGTCCCTGTCACGCAGGGTGCTCCTCGGGGCTCGGTTCTTGGCCCTCTGGGTGAGATTATTAAACGCTGTGGTCTGGGATTCTAATTTCAAAGTAGATGGCGCTCAGATCTTTGTGCGCTCTAAGCCCACCTCTGATTGCCCACCAGACTCTCGGGTCACGTTGATTCTGGGCTTCATGGAGACAAGGCAGAGGTGCTGCCGGTAGGTGCCAAGTTTCTCGCGACTCTCCATTCAAAGCTTTAGCGTTGACATTAATGGCTGAGCGCCGTCTCTCCTTCCTCAGACGTCAGGCGCCTGGAGGTTGTGTTAGATTCCTGTTTGTCCTTTGAGCCTCGCCTGAAGAGTGTCACCTCTCAGCTTGATTGTCACAATGCTCTTCTCTTTGGTGTCTCTGGCAAAGTTCTAAATGGACTCCACCACCACGTTTAGAGTCAGGCAGCCTTAAATGTGAGACATGATAAGCGAAGAACCCCACCACTGGTGTCCTTGCACTGGCTGCCAGGTAAATATCGGATCTCTTACAAGATTCTTCTCTTGATATTTAAGGTTCTTCACGGCCTAACTGTATTTTAAATATACACCTGTGACAACCTGAGGCCATCGGATGTTGAATTTCTTGTTGTTCTGCAGACCAAATCCAAGTCACTGGGTGTCACTTCTGCGGTGCCCACATTCTGGAGCTTCATATGAGGGCAAAGTAAAGGCAATTTGAAAATGAAGCGCTAACTGCAACAAGATAGAAGTTGATGCAATACAAAACGTTCGTGATGGCTTCTGGGTAATTTGAATACACACAGTGCAGGACTCCACCGTTAGTCTGGTTGAAGCCAAGCTCAAATGAACATGGACGTTCAGCTATGGGATGGCACCGACGTTGAACAACATGTCGGAGTGAGATGTTTTGGGCAGAGGCAGTGAGACCTGCTGAAATTCACCGACTTGAAAAGAAGTGAAAGTTTACAAAAAGGGTAGAACGGGTTAAAGTGGGAAGAACATGTGGAGCCGATGAAGTTCCAGCTGGTTGACCGTCAGCATTGCGGACACACAAGTCCACATCGACATGCCGTGATCAGAGAAGACCAACGGATTACTTTGTCCGCTGTTGCTGCACATTTGGATTTCAGTTATGGATCTGCACATGCCCAGAGTGCACGATACCAACCTCTGTGCAAGATTGGGCACCCAAAAAAAGTACCGATCTGCACAAGCCAACATCCTTCAGTGCACTACCACTGTGCCACCATGCCACCCTTGTAACAGAAACATCCACGTTATTAACAGGATAAGTGTCTGTGTGTCTGTCCAGTTGGTATGCCTCTGTCATTCCAACAGATGGTGCATCACAAACATTAATACTAATTTTACGAATCCCATACCAAACAACATACAACAGACACACATGTGCATTTCATCCAGCAGCCAACCACCTGCACAGGCGTGCAGCTAATAAGCATGTCCAGGCCTGGCCAGCACTTGGGTGGGAGACCATCAAGGAAAAGTTTGGGTTGCTGCTGGAAGAGGTGTTGGTGAGGCCATTAGCCATGCACTTACCCTGTGGTCTGAATGTGGATCTCGATGCCCCAATGTAGTGACGGAGACACCGGGCTGTAAAACTGTGACATAAAACTGAGGTCCTGTCATTAAAGATTCCTGGGCATCCTTCATAAACAGCAGAGTGTATCCTGATGTCCTGGCTAAATTGCCCCCCAAGGCCTAGTCATTCAGGCCCCTTTAATCATCTCTAGTTTCTAATTGTCTCTCTCTCTCTCTCACCCCTTCATCACCTAACAGCTGATGTATGATGAGGGTCCTGGTGCAAAAATGGCTGCCATCGCATCATCCAGCTACACATTGGTGATGGTTGACGTGGTTCCTCTTTGTTTAAGCACTTTGAGGGGTGAGAAAAGCGCTATATAAATGTAAACAATTATTATTATTATTATTATTATTATTAATATTATTATTATTATTATTATTATTCCAACAGATGGCGCATCACAAACATGTGCAGTAAGAAAATGCTTTGCATGCCATTTTTCATTCCAACAGA
>JANRMT010062823.1:24885614-24899337 GCA_026402145.1 Polypterus bichir lapradei | reverse complement strand
ATCTATCTATCTATCTATCTATCTATCTATCTATCTATCTATCTATCGTGCCTTTCACATCTGTCTATCTATCTATCTATTTATGTCTCTGTTATATACCTTTTGGTATTGAATTTGCAAATGCAGTGCTAAGCTTGGTGGTGCACCATCTGTTGGAATGAAAAATGTGATGCATTTTATTACTACAAGCATTACAAAATAGACTCCATTAGATGGTGCCCTCCAAACGTTAGCACTGTTGGTTATTTAGATCTCAGCCCATCTCAGATGTCCAGCTATTATACATGTAATGTATTGTAACTATCACATAATTCAGTATAGAACATATTGTAATTAAATGACTGACTAATGCATTGCTGTAGTTACACATTTCTCTCATTCCCTCATGCACCGTGAAAGGCACTACATAAAAGCACGATTAGCCCAGAGTGTAATTCCGGCACTGTTTCCTTCCCATTATTTGATGATGTTCAACGCAGAAGGTGCTACAGTATATACTGAATAATTAACGCACTGCTTTATTTCATTTATTGAACGTATTTACTTTGAACAATGCTTTTCAAAAGAACATTTTCTTATACTGCATTTTCTTTTCCATTAATTCATGGTAGCCACAATGAAGGGCACTGCATTAAAGAGTCATTAGTATAATATTATTTCATTTGAGTTATTTCATTCCCATTAATTGAAGCCTCTTGATGTGACGGATGCTCTAGAAGTGAATAATCAGTCAGTTCTCTGCTGTTTCATTCATATTAATGGATGGCAGTCGCAATGAAGGGCACAATAGAAAAGAACAATCAGTGTCCCTAATTTGCTTCAGAGTCGTTTCCTTCCCGTTTGCTGACGGCGGTGCTATTCAAATGAGTTCTTAGCAGATGGTTTTATTTAGAAGTTGCTTCATTCCCAATAATTGATGGCATCCCCTATGAAGGGCGCTGTATAAAAGAATCATCCATCCATCCATTATCCAACCGCTATATCCTAACTACAGGGTCACAGGGGTCTGCTGGAGCCAATTCCAGCCAATACAGGATGCAAGGCAGGAAACAAACCCCAGGCAGGGTACCAGCCCACCGCAGGGCACACACACACACACACTAAGAACAATTTAGAATCGCCAATTCACCTAACCTGCATGTCTCTGGACTGTGGGAGGAAACCAACGCAGACTTGGGGAGAACATGCAAACTCCACGCAGGGAGGACCCGGGAAGCGAACCCAGGTCTCCTAACTGCGAGGCAGCAGCTGTACCCACTGTGCCAGCGTGCCACCCTATAGAAGAATCATTACTATCTAATTTAATTTTAAAGTTGTTTCATTCCCATTAATGGATGTCACTCAGGTGAAAGGTGCTATTTAAAACTGAGATTTAGTAAAGTTGGTTTCCACAAAGTCAGAGAGCTCGTTTTCCACAAATCCACAGTGTTGTTCCTCCTCCTCCTCCTTCTTCTTTCCTTTTCCTGTTTGCAGTTTCAGAAGTCTTTGTCTGTTTTTTTGTCCCTCAGGTTGACATCATGTACTCCACAGCCCTCCTCCTGTGCCTTGTTGGGACAGCCTTTGCCTTGCCAGTAAGTTGAGGAAAATCCTGTGGGTGCTGGCGGGGTGGTGGTGGTCTGGGCAGTGGGCAGGGTGGGCTCCCCCTTGCCTTGCCTTGCCTGTTTATTTCCTGCTACTCGTGTCACTCACTTAGCCTTTGATTTGTCCCGGTCCTGCCCACCCTGTGAACGTACGCAGGCGCCGTGCAGGCCCGATTTGTACGAAGCTGTCAGGTCTCAGCCAGGGGGTTCACATTCGTCTTTTTTGTCTCTTTTGTTCATTTTTGATTCTTTTGATGTTAATCTTGCACATCTTTCTTTATTTTTGGTTCTATTGATGTATAAACTGCCTTTGTTATGTTTTGTGGGTGGTCCCCCAAGAGGCTGGCCTACCTGCCAGTCACCACCAGGCACTGCCCACTGCCCTATAAATCCGGCGGGTCTCCTGGCAGTTCAATGGGAGCGCATTTGTGTTTAGGAGGATTTCTGTGAATTACCAGAGCTCTGGTGTTTTGACTTTTTGCTCTGCTTTTTAACTTTCCTTTTTGGAATTTATTTTAGGACTCGTTTGATTTGAGTTGCCTTTGTGATTTTTGTCTTTGTGCTTCATTGCATTTGGAATGCCTTTTGTGAAGAATCCATCTTTTATTTTTTAATGATTTGCCCTTATTTGGCCTTATTACAAGCCGGGGTTTGACACTGACATCCCCCTCTAGTGGTGCTCTTTGGAATTCTTTCATGCTCCCAGTTCAAGACAGATATGAAGCACACAATGCTCTTTAGGTCTAAGTGAAGCGGGTCCTGCTGACCTGTCCAGTCAAAGGGCCTCTAGACCTGCTCCATCATCTGTCCCCTCGTCCTCACACCCCTCATAAGCCCGTTCGGATACCCATACCCCCCAGTACGTCAGTCCTCCCTCAAAGACAGAGAGTCACCATTCCTGGCACACAAACCCAGAGAACTGGACCGTTAAACTCCACTTGGTCTTCCAGGACCTCAGTCGTTGATGGAGATTCCAGGTCTTTCAGAAGCTTTGATATTCGTTTAGATGACCAGACATACAAAGAGAGACTGAGGGGTCTGAGGGTCTGGGCTTGCGAGGGTCCTGATAAAAACAGAGCGCCAGGCCTTTAATGACCTCTTGGGCACGGCCATCAGCAGTGTGTCTGTCTGCAGAGAGAATGTCGACCTCGTCATCGAGAGTTTTACTGACCTCGGCCGAGACACTGGCTGACTTGTCCTTTGAAGTCAGTAGACGGATTGGGAGACCATGGGGGGTCATGAGGTCACTGGAAATGGGTGTGTGGCGCTCCTAATATCTATGCAAACGTCTTTAGAGTCCTGGTGCTCCCTGTTTGTGAGACATGGACGCTGTCCAGGGACCTGAGACGAAGACTGGACTCCTTCATGTGTGTCTCTTCAGAGGGTCTTCAGGTATCACTGGTCTGACTTTGTGTTGCTCACAGAGTCCTGACTGAGGCACATGACCTGCATGGTGAAGGAGCGTCAGTTTTGGCACTATGGCCATGTGGCGTGATTACCCGAGGGTGATCCGGCTCCCAGGACCCTCATTGTTGAGGACCCGAGTTGCTGGACCAGGCTAAGGGGACACCCACATAACACCTGGGTGCAGCAGATAAAAGGTGGGACTGGACCGCGTGTCTGCCTGGGGGGTTGCCAACCAGGATCCCAAGCTGTTTTGTCATGTGGTGGGCACCACAACATGCTGTGCCAGTGCCTGCTCCCTAACCTGACGTGACCTGACTGACTGCACCCAAAGTGACACTTGGGCCAAAATCCACACAGCCTCGCCTCCCTGGGGACCTCCATTTGGCCCATCCTAAGCTCCAGACCCTGTGCTGAAGGACCGTCTCTGTATGTTCAAGGCAGGTGCCCGTTGATGGTGTGCAAGTCCCCCAATTGGGCCGGTTACTCTTCCCCGACCTGATCTTGTGAGGGCATTTTCATGGTATGAATAACCAGCCATCTGTCTTCATAACCCGCTAATCCTGGGCAGGGTTCCAGGGCAGCTGGAACAATTAATGGTGTACAAAGCAGGAGCAATGCCAGGACAGGGCATCAGGGCACGGTTTGATATATAGAGGGACACAGAGGCGTCCACATGCAACCATCTTCATGTACTTTTGAATTAGGATTCCTTTAATCTGAGCACCAGGGTGTAATAAACTGGACCTTTTCTGAAACGGAGCCCCCGTGCCCTCCTTAACGTCTCTCCTCTTCTCTTCTCTTGCAGCTGAACTCCTTCAATAATTACGAACAGCAGCGGGTAAGCCTTTAAACTCTGGGACGGGCGCCGTTTTTGGAGTCCTCTAACTCTATACTTCATTCCTGAAAAATGAGATGCCATTTGTAGAGCGGGGGGGGGGGGTCCACACTGGGCTGGATGGGGTCAGTCATCAGGCAGTGAGTCAGACTGGCACCCCAGAACAGAATCCAACAGGGGGAGCACCGGGCTCAGAGAAGGTAACCCGTTTACTCCATCCCACCACTAGAGGGCGCTGGCTGGAAAGGGGTGTGTGGCGCTCCTGTTATCTCTGCAAGAGGATGAAAGTCCAAGCCTTTAGAATCCTGGTGGTCCCTATATGGTGGTGAGACATGGACGCTCTCCGGTGACCTGAGATGAAGGCTGGGCTCCTTCTGTGTCTCGTCAGAGAATCCTTGTGTTGCTGTGATGGCTGATGGCCTCCCCCTGGCATACCCCCTTTGATAGGTCAGTCAAACTAGCTGGGTTATGGCTGGTGCCAGAGCTGTCTTAACGAATGGGCACACTGGGCAGAGTTGCCCCACGAGCACAGGGTCCCACGTTTTTTTCTGACGCCCATGTATGCTTCTGGTTTGCTGTCAGAACAGGGGTCCCAGTGCTCTTCTTTGCCCAGGGGTCCTATGATGCTGTTAAGATGGCCTTGGCTAGTGCCACAGATGTACTGTAGGTGACCTCATCATCTTCCTTTCGGATGTCCTGACTGATCGCTCCGTGCCCAGCCGTGTCAAAAGCCTTCATGGAGAGCGCACAGTCTTAACACGGCCTTAACGGGAAGATTTAGAAAAATCTGCAACCTCAGACCCCCTGGAGACGCAGGACTTGCTGTTGCCTCCCTGCTGCTCTCCACGCTTTGTGTTTGCTCCCTGTGCTCATCCCTCCCCCTTCTATTCTTGATGCGTTTTTCAAGTCATTTTAAACAAACCTGCAGGACCCTCCCCACCCCGTTAAATGACCCGAACCCAGAAAGTCACTTTAACAGTCCAGTTAAAGAGTCAAATAAATAAAGGGAGGGTGACAGACGATGAGGACATCGGGGTCGGTCTGAACACAACAGGGCTAACCTCCCCAGCGACAGATGTGATGGCCCCCTCGGCTCCATGCTGGTCTGACTGGAGAGGTAGGGGGTCCTGGGAGCAAATTAAGTGCCATTCAAGTTTGAGGGGACGCACCTCAGGGTCACACCAAAAACTACAATTCTGAGGAGGATCGCCGAGTCCTGCTGCTGCCACCTAGTGGCCTGGGAGTGCACAGCACTTTTATAGCACAGTATTCCCTGCTTGGCCTTCATCCGGGTGGATCTCTGCTCTATTCAGCATTTCACAAGCTTATTGTAAAGTTAGATTTCAAAACTTCTCCCGTTTCATGAAGGAACTGCTAGTAATGAATGCTGTTGTCTTCTCCTTTCAGCCCGTAGATCAACGAGCAGCCATGACGAGACCAGCAAGCATTGAAATAGTAAGACATCTTCAAAAACCTTCAATAACACGTTAAACATAGAAAAGACGTCAAGGTGGGGGTCCGGGTTGTATTTGTGTACAAGTTTTGAGGTTTTCAATGATTGGCTGAACCTAAAGTGTGGCCCCCTAGTGGCACCAGTGCAATGAGCTGCCACTGACTCTTTACCCGGTGACCCCACCCTTGGCTGCCCGTCTCTCACGTTGTCCCCTTTTTCTTTTGTTTTGAAGACCATGCCTTATGGATTTGGGCTCAATGGGTTTGGAAATCCTAACTTCCCCGTGAGGCAGAACGTTGAGGTAAGGAGGGTCTCGCCATCCTCCTGTCCACTTGCTGCTGATCCCCACCATGACGTGTTTGACCATTTTGTAAATTTGTCTTTACAGATCGTCCCCTCCTTTGGCTTCTCCAACCCATTCATGCAGCAGTATCCCGGGATGACAAGCATTGAAATCGTACGTTGGCACCTGGGCAAGGGGGCAAAGGTTACCCAGTGGGGGGAGAGCTAGCAAAAAAGAGTTGTTGGCATGTTGGGCGTCTTTATATCAGATGGGTGAAAGTAAAGAAAGAAATGAATGGCTGGCGCCCGAGTCTCTGTGCTCTAATGGGGTCTTTGTGTCTCTCAACAGATGTACCCCTATGGATACACACCGCAGGTCCAGCAGCCGGTAAGAGCAGTCGAGACCCACGTGGGGGCATTAGGAAGCTTAGGGGTATTAGAGGGCATATTACAAAGTGACAGGTGACCTAAGTGATGTGGGGGCATTTGGGGGCTTATGATAAACTGACAGGTGACTATAAACTCAAAGACACATGAGAACATTAGGGGGCTTATGACAAAGTGACAGGTAACTGTAAAAGATGAGACACGTGGGGACATGAGGGGGCATATGACAAAGGGACAGGTGACTCAATACTCTAAAACACCTGGGGCATTCATTTGGGACTCATGACAAAGTGGGCTGGTGACAGTAAACTCTAAGACATGTGGGGTCGTTGGAGGCTTTTGACAAAGTGACAGGTGACTTTATACCGTAAGGCACATGGAGACATGAGGGGCTTGTGACAAACTGGTGGGAGACCACATACTGCAAGACACGCGGTGAGTCTCACACACGTCTGATAAAAAAGACATGAGGGGGCCATGAGGGGGGGGGACCTGGATGTGAAAGGTCTGATGCCTAAGACTCTGAATCCCCCCCACCACACACACACACACACCACGACACCACTGGTCTTATGATGCAGTGACAGATAACTAAGACACTTCTAAGACACTTGGGGGTATTAGGGGGCCTATGAACAAGTGACAGGTGACAGTAAACTCTAAAACACATGGGGACACTTGGAACTTAACACATAAGGTGGCATTTGGGACATGTGTAGGCATGGGAGGGGCTTATGACAAAATAAGAGGTGACAATATACTCTAAAACACTTGGAGGCATTAGGAGGTATATGACAAAGTGACAGGTGGCACTACTAATGGCACCTTCATTCATTCTCCCAAGTGGTCCCACCTGAGTTTTATTAAAAAGCACCAAAACCAAAGCAGCTCCCCGGCCATTTACAGGCAGGTTGTGGGGGGCACTCAATCGGGGGGTCACACGTCATTATGCAAATCATCAAAGACAGGGACCACGATGTGACATCAATTTAAAACACACTTGTGGTCCATCTGGGGCACAGATCCCGCCCCCCCCCCCCCCCCCCCCCCCGGCGGGGGGTGGCACTAGAATGCAGTCACCTGAGGGGACCTCAACAAAGAGAACAAGACACCTCGGCTGAGGCCTTAATGTTGATAGATAGATAGATAGATAGAGTGAAAGGCACTATATAATAGATAGATAGATAGATAGATAGATAGATAGATAGATAAGTGAAAGGTGCTATATAATAGATAGATATATAGATAGATAGATAGATAGATAGATAGATAGATAGATAGATAGATAGATGTATACTTTATTAATCCCAAGGGGAAATTCCCATGTTGAGACGTTCTCTTTGTTCTTTTCCAGGCGGCCCCATACTAGTGGAGTGGCAAGCGGCACAAACCGTAAGTACGGCAGACGACTTCACGGCTTTGGGTTTGGGGTCCACTTTGGGGTTTTTTTTTAACGTGAGCAGTAAACTGCTTAGTGACACTCCCAGGATTCCTTTGGTTGCTATGGTGCTGCTGGGACGGCAGGGGGTCTTTAACGCCCGTCTTTATGTTGCAGGGGAACGATGACGAAGGCAGCCCAGCCTTTCAGAACCTGGAACGACCACAACACACACCCCCGTGTCCCTTGTCACCGTGTTGTCCCCAGAAGTTACAGACAGCGGCGACGTGTTTTTGTTTTTTTCCTCAATGATTAGATATGTATAGCTGTATATGTACGACAGTCACTCATCCTAATAAACTTTATGTTGCATTCTATTTGCTTCTCTTTATTTTTAAGTGTTGTGCTTTGATGTGGGGGGGCGTTAGCTCATTCTCGGGCCCCTCTTTATATAGCACCTTCCACAATGTGCTGCATGGCCTGAGTGGCACTGGGTCACAATATCCCTCAGTCTTCTGCGCCCCAATCCATTAAGTGACAACGTGATTCATCAGGGGGCACCATTTATGAAAACGAGGGGGCACTGATTCATGCTTGTGCCATCCCACCACCGAGGGGTGCTGTTCCGGTAACTCAAGGGATTCACATTTTGGATACTCGGGGGGTGGGGGGGAGAGACGCTCCCAGCCAACCAGCACTGACCCCCAACTTCAGCATCATAAATGTGAAGACAATTTTATAAGTTAGAGCCCCCCTTGGCAGGGAGCCAAAGCCTAGTCCTTTTATTTTAATTTGATTAGTTTTGGAATAATAAGGCAAACCCCCTCCTTGAACCGTCACCTTATTGTGGTGGAGGGGTTTGCGTGTCCCAATGATCCTAGGAGCTATGTTGTCCGGGGCTTAATGCCCCTGGTAGGGCCACCCAAGGCAAACTGGTCCTAGGTGAGGGATGAGACAAAGAACGGTTCAACAAACCTCCAATGAAGAATAAAAACTGTGGACAACGTTTTCCCTTCCCCGGACGCGGGTCACCGGGGCCCCCCTCTGGAGCCAGGCCTGGGGGTGGGGCTCGATGGCGAGCGCCTGGTGGCCGGGCCTGCACCCATGGGGCTCAGCCGGGCACAGCCCGAAGAGGTAACGTGGGTCCTCCTTCCCATGGGCTCACCACCTATGGGAGGGGCCAAGGAGGTCAGGTGCAGTGTGAGTTGGGTGGTGGCCGGAGGTGGGGACCTTGGCGTTCTGATCCTCGGCTACAGAAACTGGCTCTTGGGACATGGAATGTCACCTCTCTGAAGGGGAAGGAGCCTGAGCTAGTGCGCGAGGTTGAGAGGTTCCAGCTAGATATAGTCGGACTCACCTCGACGCACAGCTTGGACTCTGGAACCAATCTCCTTGAGAGGGGCTGGACTCTCTACCACTCTGGAGTTGCCCCCGGTGAGAGGCGCCGAGCAGGTGTGGGCATACTTACTGCCCCCCGACTTGGAGCCTGTGCGTTGGGGTTTACCCCGGTGGACGAGAGGGTGGCCTCCCTCCGCCTTCGGGTGGGGGGAAGGGTCCTGACTGTTGTATGTGCGTATGCGCCGAACAGCAGTTTGGAGTATCCACCCTTTTTGGAGTCTCTGGAGGTGGTGCTAGAGGGCATACCTTCTGGGGATTCCCTCGTTTTGCTGGGAGACTTCAATGCCCACGTGGGCAATGACAGTGAGACCTGGAAGGGCGTGATTGGGAGGAATGTCCCCCCCGATCTGAACCCGAGTGGTGTTTTGTTATTGGACTTCTGTGCTCGCCACGGATTGTCCATAACGAACACCATGTTCAAGCATAAGGGTGTTCATATGTGCACTTGGCACCAGGACACCCTAGGCCTCAGGTCGATGATCGACTTTGTGGTTGTGTCGTCGGACTTGCGGCCATATGTCTTGGACACTCGGGTGAAGAGAGGGGCGGAGCTGTCAACTGATCACCACCTGGTGGTGAGTTGGCTTCGATGGTGGGGGAAGATGCCGGTCAGACCTGGTAGGCCCAAACGTGTTGTGAGGGTCTGCTGGGAACGGCTGGCAGAGTCCCCTGTCAGAAGTAGCTTCAACTCCCACCTTCGGCAGAACTTCGACCACGTCCCGAGGGAGGTGGGGGACATTGAGTCCGAATGGGCCATGTTCCGTGCCTCTATTGTTGAGGCGGCTGACCGGAGCTGTGGCCGTAAGGTGGTCGGTGCCTGTCGCGGCGGCAATCCCCAAACCCGTTGGTGGACACCGGCGGTGAGGGATGCCGTCAAGCTGAAGAAGGAGTCCTATAGGACCCTTTTGTCCAGTGGGTCTCTGGAGGCAGCTGATAGGTACCGACAGGCCAAGCGGAAAGCGGCTTCGGTTGTTGCTGAGGCAAAAACTCGGGCATGGGAGGAGTTTGGAGAGGCCATGGAGAACGACTTTCGGACGGCTTCGAGGAGATTCTGGTCCACCGTCCGGCGTCTCAGGAAGGGGAAGCAGTGCAGTGTCAACACCGTATATGGTGGGGATGGTGCGCTGCTGACCTCGACTCGGGACGTTGTGGGTCGGTGGGGGGAGTACTTCGAAGACCTCCTCAATCCCACTAACATGCCTTCCAATGAGGAAGCAGAGCCTGGGGACTCTGAGGTGGGCTCTCCCATCTCTGGGACTGAAGTCACCGAGGTGGTCAAAAAACTCCTTGGTGGCAGGGCCCCAGGGGTGGATGAGATACGCCCGGAGTTCCTCAAGGCTCTGGATGTTGTAGGACTGTCTTGGTTGACACGTCTCTGCAACATCGCATGGACATCGGGGACAGTGCCTCTGGATTGGCAGACTGGGGTGGTGGTCCCCCTCTTTAAAAAGGGGGACCGGAGGGTGTGTTCCAACTATAGAGGGATCACACTCCTCAGCCTCCCTGGAAAAGTCTATTCGGGGGTTCTGGAGAGGAGGGTCCGTCGGATAGTCGAACCTCGGATTCAGGAGGAACAGTGTGGTTTTCGTCCTGGTCACGGAACAGTGGACCAGCTCTACACCCTTAGCAGAGTCCTGGAGGGTGCATGGGAGTTTGCCCAACCAGTCTACATGTGCTTTGTGGACTTGGAAAAGGCGTTCGACCGTGTCCCTCGGGGAGTCCTGTGGGGGGTGCTCCGGGAGTATGGGGTACTGGACCCCCTGATAAGAGCTGTTCAGTCCCTGTACAACCGGTGTTAGAGCTTGGTCCGCATTGCCGGCAGTAAGTCGAGCCCGTTTCCAGTGAGAGTTGGACTCCGCCAGGGCTGCCCTTTGTCACCGATTCTGTTCATTACTATTATGGACAGAATTTCTAGGCGCAGCCAGGGTGTTGAGGGGGTCCGGTTTGGTGGACTCAGGATTGGGTCACTGCTTTTTGCAGATGATGTTGTCCTGTTTGCTTCATCAGGCCGTGATCTTCAGCTCTCTCTGGAGCGGTTCGCAGCTGAGTGTGAAGTGGCTGGGATGAGAATCAGCACCTCCAAATCCGAGACCATGGTCCTCAGCCGGAAAAGGGTGGAGTGTCCTCTCGAGATCCTGCCCCAAGTGGAGGAGTTCAAGTATCTCGGGGTCTTGTTCACGAGTGAGGGAAGAATGGAGCGTGAGATCGACAGGCGGATCGGTGCGGCATCCGCAGTGATGCGGGCTCTGCATCGGTCTGTCCTGGTGACAAAGGAGCTGAGCCGTAAGGCAAAGCTCTCAATTTACCAGTCGATCTACGTTCCTACCTTCACCTATGGTCATGAGCTATGGGTAGTGACCGAAAGAACGAGATCGCGAATACAAGCGGCTGAAATGAGTTTCCTCCGCAGGGTGTCTGGGCTTTCCCTTAAAGATAGGGTGAGTAAGCTCAGTCATCCGGGAGGGACTCAGAGTAGAGCCGCTGCTCCTCCGCATCGAGAGGAGTCAGATGAGGTGGCTCGGGCATCTGATCAGGATGCCTCCTGGACGCCTCCCTGGTGAGGTGTTCCGGGCACGTCCAACCGGGAGGAGGCCCCGGGGAAGACCCAGGACACGCTGGAGGGACTATGTCTCCCGGCTGGCCTGGGAACGCCTTGGGATTCTCCCGGAAGAGCTGGAAGAAGTGGCTGGGGAGAGGGAAGTCTCGGCCTCTCTCCTTAAGCTGCTACCCCCGCGACCCGACCTCGGATAAGCGGAAGAGGATGGATGGATGGATGGATAATAAGGCAAACATCAGTGAAGACCCCACAGACACACACACACCGCATGGCCCACTCAAAGCCCATCCCTTGCTCAACGGCTTCTTCAAGTCCTTCCCTTACAAATCAGTTCTCCCACCATAATCTACTTTAATCCATGGCACCTCATTGCGTGATGATTGGACAGACGAGGCGTGACAATGTGACGACTGTACGGAGGGCCAGCAGAGGGCGCTGTCCTCAACTACAAATCTATACTGGATGAGCAAGTCCTTTGTTCCCCACTACTAAGACTGACTGGGTGGGACCTCCTCTTGCCCTCCAAACCTCCCCAGTTCTTCTTGGCTTGGATTCATCAAGATGTTGGAATTGTGGTCCAAGCTGACATGACCTCATCAGGGGTCTCTGTAGATTTGTCACTGGTGACTGGGGAAGGCCGCTGCAGAACACTGAGCTCATCGTCACATTCATGAAGCCGGTTTGTGACATGCTGGGTGGAGGAGCCATTAGAAGACATGAAGGCGGGCATGAGGGTACATGAAAGAGTAAAGGCCATTTTAGAAGATTACGAGGTAAACCCAGGAGACAGCAGATGGCACGATACAACAGGCTCCCAGTGGCTCATGGGTAGTTTGAACCCACACCTTGCCAGGCATAGGAAGAACGGACCATGACAACCAAACAATAATTGGGATGCCAACTGGGTCATTCTGTTTAATTCCACTTCTGGTGGCAAGAGCAAAGTGGCACCTAGGGCAGCAAAGCAACACAAATAAGAGGAGTCTGCATCGCCAATGCCCTCCCAAGAGGGGCTCTGGGTCAGTCAGGCCTCAGTCTCAAAGGGCACCTTGTGAGGACCAGAAGGGGCGGGGCTAAGTGCCCTCAGTGGGTGATTTCTCAAAGCTGTGGAGACAGAGGGAGAAGACATAGTTAGTGACAGTGCCCCCTGTCACCCCGGGGGGTTACCGCATGCCTTGAGTGAGCCAGCAAGGAGACCAAGAGTGACACTTAACTGAAGCCGACGTCCAATGAACATGTTGAACCCTAGTGAGATTTCTTTGGACAGAGCGAATGAAACCATCCGATGGACGCTGGCTGGTGCAGGTCAGTCAGCTGTCTGGGTGCCCATCTCGGGCAAAATTTGCAGCACCCCAAGTCATCACACACTATGGGAGTGAGCAGCAGATCCATTGCTGATACCCAAAAGTGCAGCAACAGCGGACAATGTAATATGTCGGCCTTCTCTGATGAAGACATTTGACGTGTCGATGTGGGCTTGTGTGCACGATGTTGACGGCCCACCAGGTCGAGCTTCGTGGGTTCTGCTTGTTCTTCCCGCTTTAAACCTTTGTACCCCTTTGTAAAGTTTTCGTTGACTTGCTGTTTTTCACTTGCATACTGAGCCAACGGCCTTCGGTGAATGTCAGCGGGTTTCATTCCCTGCGCCCACAGAAATCTCACGATGGCGTGTTCTTCTTCAGCGGTGAAGTGGAGCATCCCTGGCCTCAAGGAGGCTAACGGCAGAGCTCTGTGCCGCACTGCGCTGTGGGTGTTTAATCTACCCATAAGCCATCGTGAGCTTGTTGTGATGCGCCAGCGTCGTTACGCAGAATTCTCACATTGCCTTTACTGTCTGATTTACCGTCATTCATAATCACCACAGTACTCAAAAACGCCATGCCGTTCGAGCGGTGATTGATTGGTGTTGATGGTCCCAAAGTGTGCCAAGAGAGCATTTCCCGTACCACTAGAGCACCAGCACCAGCCTGGACCTGAATGCATTCATGCTGTTGGTGCCAACCATTTGTGGGCCTCATCAGAAACTGAGATTCATCAGACCAGGCTGTGCTGTTCCAAGTTTTGGTGGCCACTGCAGCCTCAGTTTTTTGTTCTTGGCTGACGGGAGTGGACTTTTTCTGTCATAGCTCATGACCACCAGGGGGCATCACAGCACCCCAAAGCCTAACCCTAACCTCACAGACACAAGTCCCAGTATAAGTAAAAGTTTGACAAAACACAGGTACACCTTACACAGAGGCTTCCAAAGAACTCGAAGATAAACTTGATCTGCTCCTGGTGATTTGTTTGATTTCAGCTTATTTAATCATCACAGCTCTTCTATAGATAGATAGATAGATAGATAGATAGATCGACAGATAGATAGATAGAGTGAAAGGCACTATATAATAGATAGATAGATAGATAGATAGATAGATAGATAGATAGATAGATAGATAGATAGATA
>JANRMT010062823.1:24863170-24876265 GCA_026402145.1 Polypterus bichir lapradei | reverse complement strand
CAGACTGAAGCCAAACTAACCAATCAGACCAGAGTGAAACTGACCAATCAGACTAATTAGACTGAAATGACACTGACCAATCAGAATGAAGCCAACATTCTGTTAGCCTTCTTAATGGTGTCCACTATGACTCCTAAATCCTTCTCATAAGGTGGACTCTCGATTTTCAGACCGCCCATTGTGTATTCAAACTTCATATTTTTACTTCCTATGTGTAATTCTTTACATTTACTGACATTACATTTCATCGTCCACAAATCTGCCCAAGCCTGTCTGCTGTCCAAGTCCTTCTGTGATGATATAACAGACTTCAAATTATCTGCTAATCCACCTATCTTGGTATCATCTGCCAGCTTAACAAGCTTGTTATTTGTATTCCTATCCAAATTATTTATAAATATTAAAAATAGCCCCCACACTGACCACTGCTGGTCACCACTCTTAATGTCACCCAATTCTGATGAGGTTCCTCTCACCATCACCCTCTGCTTCCTGTGTCTGAGCCAATTCTGCTCCCACACCCTGAACTCCCACTTCTTTTAATGTGATGCCCACCCTCTCATGTGGCACCTTATCAAATGCTTTCTGATCTTCTGGTCTTTCTGATCTGATTACATCTAAGATGTTTCACTTAATGGTTTCCCAATGCTGTTTTTGTCCCGCTGTCTCTATGAACGCCAGGGAACTCCAGTCTCTGTATGAAATCTCGCCTGAAGAAGGTGCCTGAGTTGCATCAAAAGCTGGCATATTGTACTGTAATCTGTTCAGTTAGCCGATCAAAGGGGTCCCATTACATCCATAGCGGCCAGCAGGGTAAAACACCCTAATATTCCAAACTCCCAGAAATCGGCCAGGCACAGCGACTCTAAGCGTCTGATTGAACAATTTCTAACTTCAGAGGAGAGGCAGACATGTCAGAAATACCGGAGAGCACCTAAGGAGAAGACCTAAAAAGAAGAAAGTATTAAAGCAGGAAACGGTCCAGGGCTTCATGGGGTCCCGTCAGTACAGGTCCGGGTGCGCGCTGCTCGGGTGTTTTCCTACACTTTCAGTGCGGTTATTTTTAAGATTATTGCGTAGTTCCCTTTCGGTATGAAGTGTCTTAGTTTGGTTCGTTTTCATCTCTCGTTTCCAGTTGAGATCGCGTATTGTGAACGTCAGCCTTGACTTTGATATTTAAAACCAAGAAAGTTGACATTCCCACTGCACTCATGTGACAAAGACCAGAGTTTTATGTCGAGAATGAAAACTTTCAGAAAGTCTTTACACTGCTCTCCTGACGATTGTTTTGCCTCCAGAATACGGAATGCCATCTGTGCCAGCATGAAACAAATCAAATAGTAATTATGAAATTGTGTGAACGGCGGTACCGGCAACTGTGGCAGCAGTGACAAGTGACAAACGCAGTACCGTCCAAGCGGGAAAACTCCGAACGGTATTCGGGCGGCCATTATGTAAATGTAGGAGCCATCAAAAACTCCCGCGCAGATGTACCCTAAAAACTGTGGGGGGTTTTGGGGTTGCACAGCCGCCCACCTTTCAGGGTAAGCGAGTCCTTATTACGACAGCAAGCCCACCAAAACAGCCAAGATAAAGAGCGCTAATCCGTCTGAGCCACGCGCACGCCTGCACCGCGCTTTGTTACAATTGAAAGTTGCATGCAAAAGTACAGCAATATATATAAACAATTAATAAATTGTGAAACAAGCATAACTAAATAATAATAATAATAATAATAATACTGATATAGCGCCTTTCCCGTGCTTGAGGTGCTTGAATAAAAAATCGAAGTATAATGAAACTTAACTATTATGAAATCCAAAATCATTATTTTATTATTATTATTATTATTGCAAGTTTTTCTTTTCTGAATGACACCTTCTGTGTCTGGGCATTTCCAATATGTCACCACTTTGTCTCAAGCAGCATTGACAGGACTAGAAGATCTTTAATAGCCGACAACCCACAACAGACAGAAGTAATCGACAGCACAGGATTAGCCAATAGGAACAGGTTAAGCCTTTGCATTATTTGACAAGTGACAAAACCGTCATGAAAAGAGCCATTCAGAAAAGGCGACTGAAAAAAGTGTCACTATGGCCAGCAGGTTTCCTTTGCCTAAGCTCTTTCTTAAGACTGATCCCATCCTGCAGCTTTCTGTGCCACCACCAGGTGGCCTTCCTCCTGTTGTCCTACCTAACCCCAACGTCACCTACTCTCAGGGCACCTTTGCCATTCCCCCACATTCTCAAAGGGTGGCATTTCATTTAAGATTCTCACCCCAGACCCATTCCTAAGCAGCTCCATCACTTTATCCTTGGCACTGCTTGCCTCTTGCTGACTTGTGGTTTCATGTGGGCATCAGTGGTGGACCACTGTGATATCCTACTGTTTTCAGGTGTATGGATTAAATAGGCACCCTGGCATAAGTCATAGTGACTGGACTGGCTCCCTTCATATAGTGCCTTACATCCTGGCCATTTGACTTTTTAAGGGAGTCACACGTGAAGAGTAAAGTGGCATCTGCCAGCTTGTGATGGGCACTGAATGAGCTGCCTTATTCTTTACATTCCCACACTTTGCCCACATTGTTGGCCAGAAAGGTGCTATATAAAAAGGGCAATTCCTTGGCTTTAGCCCAGTTTCCTGTACCTGTGAGATGAACGGTTTGAAGACCAAGGCTCGCTGCCAACCCTACCGTATTATTTTGAGCATAAAGACTTTCCTGGAATAAGCAGTCTCGCGTATCATTAAGCATAAAGCTTCGCTCCGCACATCCGTTAAATGCTGTCATCTGCAGAATATCCTGAAGTGGCAGAACTTGGAGGACGGCTCTGATTGGCTGGGCTGGCACTGGCAGAAGGGTTTAAATGGGCTGCAGTGGGCATGGGTCTCATCTGTGAGTGAATTTCCTCCTCCAGCCTCACAGAGACTTCTCGCTCCTGCATCAGAAAAGGTAAAACTCTTTACAGCTTTCAGTTTCTCTTAATGGCTTGCTAGTGTAGCGGTGGAGAACTGAGACCGAAGCCCAGTTCAGAGTGTTGAAGGGGTGTAACCGTTGTGCCTTGTTGACAGGTGGGCATTTTAAAGATGAAGGCCGTCGCTCTGCTAGTGTGTCTTCTTGGCTCAACTTTTGCCATTCCTGTAAGTCAACTTTCTTTTTTTCTTTACACGAATTCATTACATTGAATACATAAATCCCACCGCTGCCTCCAAAGCATCATTTATTTATTTGCCTGAAACTACACTATCTTAGGCAGGGCACACCACAGAATGCCACCCTGTCCCTAACCAAATGCTTATTCATCACCGAATGCAACTAAATGTCTCCATGAACCCGGGTCACACATTCTATGTTAAAATGATGGTGTCCACTCGGAATTTGGCAACAGTGAACTGCTTTGCATTTGCCCTTAAAGGTGCCATCTTAACTAAAGATGAAGTGACTGACTGGTCAGCTGATATGCTCAAGCCTTACTGATCTGGTCACTCCATGCCATCGATCCTGGCAGCTTCAGCCTTTCTCCATAGTTGGACTCTTGTGTCCCCCTTGGCTGTCTCGGTGAGATGCCTTAATGGCAAAGTCTTTGTCTGGTGAGGGCGCACCAACATGGATACCTAAGCAGAATGGGAAACAGCACCTCCAAGTGGCAAGGAGTTGAAAACAAGCATCTGGAGGTTCATTCAGACCTGAGTGGCTCCAGCAGTTGGTGGGTGAGTGACAATGATCCATTGGGGGATCAACTTCTGCCCACCAAGTACAGGGAGGCGGGCATAAATGGAGACTCGGGGGGCAGAACAGGTCAATTTTTGAAAACTTTCAGTTTAATAATAAAATGAGTCACCAGGACTTGTGTCACCAAGTCAGAAGCTCAATTATATAGTGCCTTGCTAGCCTTGCTCAGTTTCTTAACGCATTTACCTCTACAGATGAGTCAGCTCTACTATGAACTGAACCCACAGATGATGTTGCCTCAGATTCCAGAACCTCAAGGGATACCACAGCAGGTAACGACTTCTAGAACCTTCTTCACGATGCCAGTGGGCGGCCTCAGTGTGCCAGTCCCTCATTCCCTCCTCAATTCTTTGTGCCAAGGTTGCTGGTTCTGAGCATAAGTGTGATAAACTATTAGTGTTATGGATGGGGTGTGTGGAGGGGGGCAGTATTAAAATGAATTAAGGGGGTTTAGACTCCCAGGCCGGAACTTTCTAGAAGGGCTGGGCCCACCTGAATTCATCACCGCAATTTCCAAGTGATCCTCAAGGCCCATAAAAGGCAAGTGTTGATTGATTGATCGATTTATTGAGCGATAGATCAATAGATTGATTGATTGATTGGTCACCATGCCATGTTGCATGTGAGGGTCTCATGAAGTTAGCTTAACGTTTAGGGATGGGTCGAAAATCAGTGAGTGCAGTAGAGTCTGGCTACAGACCTGCAATGGCAGACCCCCTTCAGCCACAGGACCCTGTGATGTCATTGAAGGGCCTGTGGCTGGAGGTGTGAACTGGAGAGTCTTGGCGCGGGTTGATGTAAAAATGGCAGATGGTACCGTGGATGGAACAACCACAGAAAGTTCTGCCACTGGATATCTGAGGCCAAAACCTTCTCATTGAACAAGGACAAGAATAAAGCACTTGGTATCGGGCCCTCATTGGCACTGAAGGATGGTGGCAGAGCACTCATGTAATCCAATTCAAGGTCACAGAGGTCCACGGCCCTCAGTGCGAGGCAAGACAATGGATGGGATGCTAGTCCATCCCACAGCCACTGTCAGTTAGTCTTTGTGATGAAACCCACACAGATGTGGAGAGAACATGCTGAGTCCACACACACAATCACCAGACCTGGGTCTACCACTTTACCACTCACAATGCCAGGTATGCTTTTTAAATAAAGCTGCATGAGTGGATTTAAGGATTTCCTGAAGGCCATAGTGGAACGAGCTGACCACAGAAGTCAATGTTATATCCAGTGTGGCTCCTCAGGGTGGGCATTGTATGAAGCGATTAAAGAGCCAGACAGCAGTGGCTGCCATGAAGACCATGAGAGTGGCATCTGTTCTGTCATAGGTGACACTCGAGGAGGAGCGCTGCCCATTCTTTCTAAACTTGGCACAAAATGCCAGGCACAGGGCACCACCACCTATTGCCAGTATGGAGAGAAGCAGTTAATGTTATCAGCACAGTGCTGGAACCTGAGGTCCAGTCAGCTTCTGTGCTCTCCTGGTGGTCTTCAAGCCAATGATGTCCAATCTGGTTAACTGGTAACTCAATCCTATGTCTGGGTGAGTGAACCTTGGGGGGTCACATGGAACGGGTCCTGCCTCGAGTCCAGGAAGTCTGGGAGAATCCAGATGATTGGATGGTTGGCGCTCTTCAGTTAACGACTTGGCAAAACGAGACGTTCAGTTCTTCTTCATCCTGGCTGGCACACGTCAACCTAACTCTGCTGCTGATTCTCTTTTCTTTTTTTTAGCAAATCCCAGAGTTAGGACCTGGCATTTCACAACCCGTTGGAACGACAGGCCATGCCAGCTTTGAAATTGTAAGCATTTGATTTTTTTTTCATTTGATTTTATTTGATTGAGATATCATGACAGGCACAGCAACAGACACGCTGCCCACCGGGTTTTGACATTTTGACCGACTAAATTGTCACATCTTGTTTGTCAAATTTCTTACGTTCTCATGGACAAGATTTTCGGGACAGCTTACGATGGACAAGCCTGATGGATTGAATGGTCTCCTCTCGTCTGTCACATTTCTTAGATTCTCCTTCTCACTATTCATACTCTTTCCATCTTCCCTTCATTACCTGATCTTTCTCATTCCCCTTTTTTTCACTTTCTTGTATACAGAGTGCAGGGAAATTATTGGAATTATTGGTCTCCAGACCTTACCGCCTTTTATCTATGGGGGTACATTAAAGAAAAAGTGTTTGTTCCTCCTATGCCTGCTAATCTTCAAGACTTGCAACATCAAATTGAGGAAGCTGGAGACCAGAATGACAAAAATGACAAAAATGACATTTCAAGATTTTGACGAAATCTCGATGTTTTAGACCTCTCTGAGTCCGAAAATACCATTTTTAGAATTATGTCTGTCTGTCTGGCTGTAAACACGATAAACTGAGTTCGCTTTCACTTTAGTCAAACAAAATTTGTATTTCCGCTTACCAGAAGTGGTACTTCACCTTTTCTTCATGCAGCTGCAGAGTCCAATTTCTTCCACTTTACTTTTGTAATAATTGTTCAGTATATTATTAATTTGATTTGATTTGTTGTTGATGGTTCTCTAATATACATAATCGTCTATATAACGCAGACTCTAACAATCTTGCCGTCTTGCTTGTAAGTTATCATCCAGTTGACGCTTAGTAACCACGAGGGGGCGCCAGACACTTCAGTACACTCCACAATATCAGAATATAAATACAAATAAGAGTTTTTATTCCACAAAGCGCCTTCCAGTGCACACCTCTCCAACAATTAGCCACAATCCGATACATAAAGCAGACAGTAGCCATCTTGCGGTCTTGCATGTCTGTTATCATCCAGATGACGCTTGGAACGTTTCTGCTGTGCTCCGTAAAAGCAACCGACAGTTTTATCATGAAAAGTCCAGTGTTATGCATTTGTTGTTTAATACACGGCTATTCAAAATGAAAGAGCAGCTTTCAAAAATGTATTTCAAACAAACCGTATAAGACAGAAATACATTAAGCACATCACTGGATAGAAGAAAGTTCAAAGTTTAAAAGCCCGCCTAAAAGTCCCAGTGAATGCCACCCAGCGCTGACTTCATTTCCATTCAAGATGGCTCCCCGCCTCATTTCCACTTGGAGGTCCGGTGTTACCTGAACGTCACCATTCCAGGATGACGGACTGGAGGAGGTGGACTACAAGATCCTGCTCATCGTTTATGGCCTCCCAGGTCTCCAGACCTTACCGCCTTTTATCTATGGGGGTACATTAAAGAAAAAGTGTTTGTTCCTCCTATGCCTGCTAATCTTCAAGACTTGCGACATCAAATTGAGGAAGCTGGAGACCAGAATTTATCAGCTTTATCTTTTTACCAAAACGTCAGGACTGCAAGACTCGGGCATCGATCAGCAGCTCAAAATGAAAACGCGTGCTAACGGTTGAAATTCAGACTAACTGGTGTCCTCTCCTTGTCTCCTGCAGATCATCCCCTATGGAGCGCGACAGCAGCCCGGATCGGTAAGTCTCCAGTTTCCAAATGCATTGTGTGCCTTGAGAATGAACGACTGATTGATTGATTGCTTAATTGACTGATTGATTAACTGATGGATCGAGCGATTGATTGATTGATAAATCAATTGATCGGTTGGTCTCCAGTTTCCAAATGCATTATGTGCGTTGAGAATGAACGACTGATTGATTAACTGATGGATCAAGCGATTGATTGATTGATTGATTGATAAATCAATTGATCGGTTGGTCTCCAGTTTCCAAATGCATTGTGTGCCTTGAGAATGAACGACTGATTGATTGCTTAACCTTTTCGGGCCTGACATCCTATTACCAGTACATCTATCTACTGTATATCTATAAAAGCCAAATACCACAGACTCACTCATCACGAAATCTCCCGAACCATCAGGATTTGGGACTTGAAATTTGGCATGTAGGTTACCCTTAGCCCATAGGTGCTCGATAAGAAACGTTTTTAAAACTTTCGTGGTCCAAGCGCGTTCTGTCTGTATGTCTGTCCACTTTTCATGAAAGAATTCTTGACGGGTTTAGATCGGGTTGTTTTAATAATAATAATAATAATAATAATACATTTTATTTATATAGCGCCTTTCCCATGCTCAAGGCACTTCTGGAATTTGCTTGAACTTTCCGGTTGATTTTGCGACTTCTTTTCCCAGAGTTCGCTTGCGGTGCCGATGTATTTATGCAAATCCAACAGAGTGGCTGTTGGCCGAGAGCAGGGGGGCGGGGCCTTCCTCACTCACGCACTCGCCGGCCTCGGTTCGAGTCGCTCTACCTGACGCCACCTGTTGGAGCGCTCCTCACCTCCGCTTAGCTAGCGATACCTGTTTGTTTAACAGACATTATAATCTACAGATTGTTAATGAGTAACGTTTTTGAGACAGAGATCAGAGCTCCGTGTGTTTTAGAGAGTAGCTGCTGACTGCCAGAGATATCACGGCCATGTGCTTTTCTCCCCAAGCGGGTGACGCTCTCCCGTCAGAGCTGAACACGATCAGATATACAGTGCCAGCGTCTATTGATTTTTAACGTTTGTCCTTCTTCATTACTATGTGGGCGCAGCCACGGGGTACAGCTAGTCTATATCCACAAAGTAATGAAGCAGGACAAACGTTAAAAATTAACAGATATATGCAGCCGTTTTTGTAAAGCACAGGTACGTTTTCAGCAGTTGGGACCGGGCGTGCGACTATTAGATTTTACTGTGACTGTCGCGGAAGCTCTTTGCACATGCGAACCAAACATGTAAAGCCACAAAGTGTCGGGGACCAAGCAGCAGTCCACCTGTTCCACAGAAAAAGAAGACTCCGCGTGACGGGGTCGGCCCCTGTGATGACGTTAGGCATGATGGGATGAGCCACATGATTGAAAGAGGAAAAGTACGGCAACGGTGCAAAGTGGCAAAGTGGAGGGGTGCAAATTCACAGCAACCTCACTTTACACAGAATAAATGGCAATGCGTATTTGTGTTTCCACGACAACAGAAACGGCTTCAAAACGTTTCCTGGATTGCGTCAAGATTGTGGTTTGTATGGATTTGTGTTTATACGCAGAGAAAACAATGAAATTCTTTTGAACTGGCAACCTGCAGAAAATCTCCTTTAAGATCTGATGTCCTGTAAAGTCTATGATAATCGTGATAGCTGAGCTTCCTAGACACCTCAAAGGTAGAATATCTCACAAAATAATTTTTCCCATAAAAACAGAAAATCCAGGGCCGAAAGGGTTAATTGATTACTTGATCGATTGATTGGTCAGTTGATGGATCGACTGATTGACAGAAGTGCTGGATTTTCAGATTGTCCTTTGGTTTCTGATCTACCGTAGCCGCTTAGACGATGCCATGTTTGAATATTTACGATCCGAATGGTCCTTCTGTTTCATTTATTAACGTGCTGATTTATTTGATTTATCCGCAGATCTTCCCTTCCCACGGGTTCATTAAGCAGTCCATTCCTCAGCCAGGCAGACGCAGCCTAGAAATCGTAAGTGAGGAGCCTCGTCTGTGTGTGTCAAGTGATTTTTTTTTTTTACTCGTCTTTCATCATCTTTTTATTCTCTTTTTCTCTTTCTTTGTTCAGCTCTACCCTTTTGGCTACGGCAACACGGCCCCAATCCACACGGTAAGTCAGCCGCCTCGCGTGCTTCGTTTTTCACCCACGTTGGCGTTCATTGACTCATTTAGTGATCCTCCAGAGCTTCACGGGGTCCTTACTGTCCCACCCCATGAACAGAGTCCACTGCAATTCTAACCTGCGTGGATGAGCCACCTGACCTTTAAATGTCGCTCATCCTTTCCTGAAACACCTCCGATCACATTTGTCTGAGATTATTTGTCAAACAGGGAGAGAGTTTTATGAAAATGAGATGAGGTACAAAATACACACAGAGATGAATGAGAGGAAATTATGAGGAGGACATTAGTAATGGGCTCAGAGAGACGTTTATGTTCAAATATCTGTGAACAGACCCGGTTTGAGAGTAAACCAGAAGATCAATCGTAACAAACGTCTTTTAGATAACATTTACAGTCTAATAAACTAAAGCATGAGGACAAAACACCAAGAATCGAAGATCTTAGAGTGAGCAGAAGCGATAGGTTTGGGTTTGGGTTTTGAACTGACGGGTGACCTTTCACCCTTTTGTGTCATGACCTCCTTAGACACGCCCCCTAACAACCTGCACATCAGCCCTAAGAATGGCGCCGTCTGCAAAATTACAAAATGACGGCCGAAACAGTCCAAAAAATATTTCATAATTAAAATCAAAAGGAACAGAGGAGTTCAGATGCCAGAATTAAAAATCCCCCCAAAAAAACAAATGGAGTGCAAAATAACCCAAATAGATACTCTGATAAAATTAGAAAGAAAGGAACAAACTAGCTGAATAGTCTGAGTGGCAGTTGACTGGGTGGGGCGGAATATTTTAATGGCAGCCAGCTGGTTAATGTTGTGGACTAGGGGGTCACAAAAGTTTGTAAGTCCTAAAATTGCCCACTGGGAGGGGGGAAGACTTACCATCAAACCCCAGCTACACGGGGTCCAAATACTATGACGCTCTAACAAGCACAAAAGCGTAAAAGGAGTTGCCAACCAAAAAAAGAGTCCCGAAACAGATTCCGATTATTGAGGGGAGAAACAAAGAGCAGAAGGTCAAAAAAAAAATCCAGATTCTTACAAAAAGCAGAGCGAAAGACACACAACCTCACCAACTCCAGGGGGCATTCACAATGAACCACCAGGAGCTGTGGGAGACCCCTTTGATTTATAGGAAGGAGGCAGTGCCTGGCAGTGATTGGCAGATAACACCGCCTCTTGGGGGACCACCCACAACACACATGAAACATCACCAAGGCACTGAAACACAAACACAGAACAAAGGGGTCAAAAATGAAAAATGATGACAAGAATTTGAATCCCAGCCTGGCTAAGATATAACAATCAGGATTGGGCATTTAAAATGGCAGTTGGGTGGGCGGGGCTAGATGCTGGAGGAGGGTTAGTTGTCTGAGTGGCAGCAGACTGGGAGGGGCCTGGGACTGAACACTTTGATATATCTATTGTAATAAACCCCAAAGCCCACTTAGAAAGAGTTGGGGTGCCTCAAAGGCAAACCCCAAAATGGCCAAAATCAAGAAAAGCAGACAAAAGGTTTTAAGGCCTTCACAGACTGGAGTCAGATAGTTAACTGAGGCAGCCAGACAGGAAGGGGAGGGGCTGGGAGACGACAACCAGGAAGTGGTGTCATGAGGACTGGTGGTCATCCAATCTCAAAAGGAGGAGAAGGATTAGAGAACAGCGCCAACCCTCGGCTCTGGGTGGGATTACAACTGGATGAGCCTCCCAACTCTGTATATGAGGGGCCGTCAAACAGTTCCCAGAATTGTGATATAGCAGCAGCAGACGATTTTCCCAATTTGCACGTGAACTTGATGGTAGCACGTTGTTCGAACATGAGATTCACTGCGCCGAACGACTAAGCACACGTCTAACTCAAACGGTAATTCAAACAATCTTACATGCCAAAACCAGTCCAGACCTGCTGTAAGTGGTCTACAGATGTGCGCCACTCCCCTCCACAACAACGTGTACGTAATCACATCTCTCGGCCTCCCGCTGTGTCACAATTCTGGGAACTTTTTGACTGCCCCTCATATTTAGACATAGCAGCACTTGAAGCTGTGTGGAGTCCCAGGACTTAAGGACACGTCCTACTGTGGCAGACCCAGAGAAGTAAACCTGTTTAGTCTGAGCAGAGAACACCGTGTGTGGACATCATGCAGGGTCTTCAAAATACTCCAAGGCATCGATAAAGGAGATCCAGTGAAGTAACGGTGAATCAGGTACTTGAGGACATCAGTAGGAAGGAATAGGGGAGCCAGGGAGCACTCCTTAATGCAAAGTGTTGTTGGGAACCTTGGAACAAACAGCCGAGGCACGGAGTTGAAGCAGAAACCTTGAGAACCTTTAAGAAGGATCTGGAGGAGGTACTGGCCATTTGCAAACCAACGAGTCTTGGTGGGCCGAATGCTCTCCTCTCATCTGTCACATTTCTTATGTCTAATCAGGTCCCCATTGTCCATTGAAAGCCATACTCGCATGCACAGCATGTCCCCACTGTCCAGCATCAGACCCACTTAATTCCACTGAATGTCACCACGGGGTCAAAACCTAACCCAGGAAGTGACTCTGGATGGGACCCCCAGTTCACTGCAGGGTTACTCACTCCCACGAGGCCAATTTAGAGTCAGCCAGCCTAACATTTGGGGATGTGCCCTGAGTAGCAGACAAGAGGAGAACATGCAGACCAGACACAGGATTGGAACCTTTGAGGCCCCAAGTCAGCCACCATAAACAAAATGATCAATGAAAATGAACGAGCACCTCCACACTGTAAAGACCCTGCAAACCCACCTAACTGACCACCTTTTTACTACCTTGGGCTGCTGTTTGCCTTGTGACGGTGGGCGCTGACATGGAGTGTGTGATCCGTTTGTCTTTCTCGTCTCCAGTAACCAAGCAGCGCAGCCAGTAATGATGGGATATGCCCGTCTGACGTGAACGTAACACAAAGATCTCTGCTTGTTTTCAGTCTGGAGGTGGGCCGGCGCCAGCTGAGCAGGAGCAGGACTGAACGTGGACGGTAAGTTTGGCTTCCCTTCCTTGTTTTTCCCCAAGTAGGTGTGCAGACTGCCATTCCATTTCATCTCTCGTGGACATTTTCCTCGGTGTCAGTGTCCTCTCATACCTTCATGTTGTTAGGTTGCTCTCTGCCTCTGGATTTTGAATCAAGTCTGCTTTGTAGTTGCCCCATTTGTAGCCCGGACAGAGATAATCTGATTGGAATCGGATGAAGTAGCGGAGGCTCCACTGATCTGTGACATCCGCTACTCAAAAATGATAAAATGAAGTCTCGCCTTCCAACTGCAGGCCAACTGAAGCCTAGAATGGGATTTTCAGCCAAACTATAAACAGGCTTCGGCCTACAGGGGCTCAAAACAGGAGAAAGCGGGCACCAGAACAATCATAAATAATGTTCCTAGGCAAAAAATAAAAAAGAGGTAGAGAAATCATCAAAAATGTCTGCTGTATAAAAGTACGAGGCTTTATTAGCAAAGCAGCAAAACGAAAACAACAAAGCAGAGCCAAAAATGAGCGAAAAACGAGTTTACCGCTAACACATCCAATTGAAATCAGTGACAAATCGCACTCTTCTTTGTGTCTCCTTGGGTTTTTACTTTTACATAAAAATCAAAACAGGGCGGCACGGTGGCACAGTGGTAGTGCCTTTCACATCTATCTATCTATCATATAGCGCCTTTCACTCACTCTATCTATCTATCTATCTATCTATC
>JANRMT010062823.1:24847147-24862844 GCA_026402145.1 Polypterus bichir lapradei | reverse complement strand
TATCTATCTATTATATAGTGCCTATCACATCTATCTATCTATCTATCTATCTATCTCAGGGGTGTGTCACCAATTTGAGATTGCTAAGGCTGGCAGCATTTTAGGAAATGAGAGGCGCCAGTTGTGGCCCACGATCCCTGCTCTGCACAAGTGTGCCCACCCATGTTCCTTAACACCTTGTGATTATTGGACATTGACTTTTTTCCGACCACTTGTAAAATTCTCTAGTTTAGCGTTTGGTTTTGACAGTCGGTTTTCTTTGCTCTGCCCGTATCAACTGTGCTTTGTTTTCCTGGGCATGTCTTTCTATTGGTCCTTTCATCTCTCTCTATATTAAATCCAACATCTGTCTGTCTGTACGCTTTTCACGAGAGAACTACTTAATGTTTTTTTTTCTAGAATTTGCTTGAACATTCCGGTTGATTGTGCGACTTCTCTCATTGTGCTAAGTATCAGAGTTCGTTTGCTGCACCGATTTATTTGCAGTAGGCCGAGGGGCTGGGCATGTAGGCGTGGCCCTCCTCACTCATGTGCCAGCCTCTGAACATACTTTACATTCGCTTAGATAGCAAATGAGAGAACTACTTCATGGATTTAGATCGGGTTTATTTCTAGAATTTGCTTGAACATTTTGGTTGATTTTGCGACTTCTCTCATTACACTATCAGAGTTCGCTTGCAAGAGCAACATATTCACGCTAATCTGAGACAGAGGCTGAGGGCCAAGAAGAGGGGGAAGTGTGACGTCAGGAGTGGGAGGCGGGGCACGGCCCTCCTCGCTGTCCTGTTTCACTATGTGGGCGGAGCCAAGGGGGACAGCTAGTAAAAAATATACAAACTTATCGCTACATAAACCCACACAAATACCGCAGACTGCACTAAAGTTCTC
The DNA here is from genome assembly GCA_026402145.1 of Polypterus bichir lapradei. Lineage (NCBI taxonomy): Eukaryota > Metazoa > Chordata > Cladistia > Polypteriformes > Polypteridae > Polypterus > Polypterus bichir. The sequence continues at coordinate 24,861,956 of JANRMT010062823.1, read as the reverse complement.
ACAATGAAGACTCTCAGTGCTGATCTACAGGAGCTGACTGTCTGTCTGGAAGAAAAAGGGAAGTGGGCGGGGCTAAAGCTCAAATGTCATGGTGACCACGCCCCCTCAAATTCAATATAAAGGGGTTAAGGCACACACCTTAAAACACTACAGAGATTATTTAAAAATATATAAAATTAAAAAATACTTATTAACTCGGAAAAAAAAATCAAAGCATTTCATAAATACAACAACAAAACAAAACCATGAACAGAATTCATCAAAGGACACTGCCAGAGAACAGAGAAGGATCGTTAGACGAAATATAATTTAATGTTCAGCAATATTCGCTCATGTGAGAAATCGGGGCTTCCCGTCATCCAAGCTTAGCAACAGTGCAGTTACAGAAACAAAATGGCAGTGCCCATAATAAAACTAAATGAAGTCACGAGAAGAAATTTGCGTGAAGGACATAAAATTACACAACATGGAAAGGAAAAATTGAAGAAAAAGTATAAAGTAGAGCTGTGAGGAATGAAAAGAAGAGCAAATCATAACAAACATAAGCTAAAAATAATCTTCGAAAGATGACAGAAATGTGACTTAAACCAGGAAAGGGACATCAGGGACCTCAGTGAACTGGCAGATAAAGTTTGGAGCAAAAACTGGGAGATGCACATAAAAAAAAAAATAAATAAATAAATAAAATGAAATAAAATAAAAACAGAAAAAATATAAAACGAAACAAAATCAAAGCCCAGTACGAGAGACGGTAATCGCGGTCGAGAGAACAAGGGGGTGAAAACCGAAAGTCCCCGACCTCAGAGGCCACGCCCCTAGCAACGCAAGAAGAGGACTTAACGATGAGAAAAACACTGGAGGACCCAAAGTCACAGCAAATCACGTCAAACCGTAATGCCTTGTAAGGAAACCTCAGAATCAACAAAATGAATGCCAGGTACGGGTTGCTTCTGGAGTGTCAGGTTCAAACCCCAAACCCCTAATGCCACCCACAAGTGCTGCCTCCTGGTGCTCAGTATGGCACATTACTCTCTGATTTCAGGCTACCCCACAGAAATGGCCGAGTACCTTGGAGAGACAAGTGTCCTTCTGCAGGGACTCCTGCTGGCTGCTGTGTCCCCAAATTTGCGAGATGGAGGGTGGCATGTGTGAGACATAGGCGGCCCAGTGGTACAGGCATTGGCACTGCTGTTTCATCACTTCAGGGATCTGGGCTGAAATCTTCCTCCAATGAGGAGTTGGTTCTTCTGCCCCCTGGTCCTGTGGCCTTCCTTCAGGTGTGCCAGGCTCTCCACACATCCTACTGATATCATTTTTAGGCTGTTTGGAGACCCTCGTGACTGAATACATAAATGCCAGTTGGCGCCCCCTGGTGGTGCACAGCCACCACTTATCCTAAGGTGTCAGTGATGGTGTCCTCCTGCTCCTGCTCCAACTTTTGCAGTCCTTTTCTCAGCCCCCCATTGGCCACATGTCAGAATCACGAGACAGTAATGGAGTGGCACGTCTGTGCCCAGGGTCACCACATTTCTATCTCTCTCTCTCCACTGCTGCTTTAGTGTTAATTCAATTGATCCTACTACAGCCATGATAAATACGCTCAGTCTTAAAGGGGACCTGGACGCATATTGAGGGGACACTTCTGCTGCTAACGTCTCACTTGTGTTTGTCTTTGCAGTGACCCTCTGGATGAGACCCTCGCCTGCCAGGACCCGAACGCCCCCCACTGTTTTCTGCCGTCTCCTCCTTCTCTCTTTGTAATCTGTAATTTAATGTTGACGTTTTCCTTTCATGTTTTCATGTAACACCGCGCTCTTCAAGCCTCTTTAGGACGAGAATGTCGAAGGCCAAAAGCTGACGTTCCACCGTGGAGGCGCCGTGGCCAAATGTGCAATACGTCGTCTCCAAGATCTGCCACCCTCGCTCGCCTGGCGCATGGCGTTGGGCGGCTCCGTCTGTCCCTTTAGCGTAGATGCTGATTCCCCGACTGATTCCTGTCATTCTGTTTGTCCTGCTTTTGAATAAATAAAACAAATACAAACAAAAGACTTTCACTTTCACTCCTTCCTTTATTTTTCAATTGTTTGTCCATGACATTCAGAAATGGAAACAGCGGTCGTAGCCGCTACAAGTCACCAGGTTTACGGTGATATGTCAATTACGGATTGCACGTCAACGCCTTTCAGTAGTGCCAGAAGATTACATCAACTAATAAAATTACATTATACAAAAAAGACCCGAGAAACAAACGGTGCAGTCAAGTCAAGATGGGGAGCCTGCACTGGTACAGCACATCGCCGCACCCACCACACGACGAAACAGCTCAGGATCCCGGTTGGCAATCCCCCAGACACGTGGTCCGGTCCCACTCTCCGGAAAAGACCTTCTATCTGCCACAGCCAGGTGTTATGTGGGCGACTCCTTGGCCTGGTCCAGCCACTTGGGTCCCCAACAATGAGGATCTTACGAACTGGATCGCCCTCGGGTAATGGCGTCACATGGCCGTAAGTGCCGTAACTGACGCTCGCTCACAATGCAGGTCATGTGCCTCATTCGGGACTCCATGGGCAACACAAAGTCAAACCAACGGTACCCAAGGATTCTCAGAGGAGACCCACATGAAGGAGTCCAGTCTTCATCTCAGCTCACTGATAGCGTCCATGTCTCACAAACAGGAAGCAGCAGGACTCTAAAGACTTGGACCTTCGTCCTTTTGTACAGATATCTGGTCTTCACACCTGAGCTACGCCTGTGCCCGCTCATTGCACTGCTTTGTCTTTTCAGCTGCCGACCCTTGTGGGACTATGGCAATCACCCATACTAGGTGGTCTTAACAATGTACCTTGACCCAGTCAAACAGTTGTGGCCTGTAGGGGGTGTCACAGTGCCCGAATCCCCCCCTAACTTCACGAACCCGTTCTAGTTTGAACAAAAGGAGTTTATTCAGCAGCACCTTCACAAGGATTCCATTCTCCAAACTTCAGCAGGTACAATAAGCATTAAGCTTCGCCTCCTTCATCTCCCATGAGGTCTCCTCCACTCCATCCCAATTCTGACCCCCGAGTCGAGTGGAGGGTTCGGTTTTAACTCCATCACCCCTAGAAGCACTTCCGGGTCTGGCAGGACCCCAATGGTCCTTGGATCGTCAGTATCCCAGAGCTCTCCTTGGTGGCCCCCAGAGACCACAACTCCCTGCTGCCCTGCAGGTGTCCATACTGGGGTCTTCCAGATGTAAAGTGGGACGGACTGCCCATAGTAGACCATCACCCCACTGTGCTGTCCTTCCCCATTCCTCAGTGTTGCTTGCTGGTTGCTAAAATGCCAACCCTGCTTCAGACAGCCTTGCCCTGGCACAGTAGAAGAATAACGCTGCCCTGCAGCTGTGCCGGGCCAGCAAAGGTCCAAACCCATCCCGGCAGGGATGTCCATTGGGCCCTCACACAGCATAAAATTAATACTGTGATAAAGCATCATGAATAAAAACACAATAAAAACAGTGGTAGTGAGAAGTAGGAAATGTATCTGAAGAAGAGTCTTATTGACAATGAAGGGATGTCTGGGTGTGGAGTTGTTTCAGCGTCCACAGGGGTCCTGGTCAGTTTCTTTGGGCTCTTCTCCTTCTCAGCTCTCCTTACTTTCTTCTCTGCTGCTCTGCTCCCCCAAACCCAAACTTAAAGGCCTTACCTCTGTCAGGGATGCCAGGGGCCATGACCCGGTCGGGACGCCATGAGGGACCGGATGTGGGTCTGTGCCCACCCTGCATCACGTGGGGGTTGCCTTCCTGGTTGCTTTGGGGGCCACGGGTACAGGGCATGGAAGCTCCACCCTGTAGGGGCCCGTGGTCACCGCCAGGAGGCGCCCCAATGCCTTGGGGACCTGTTACCCCAGCACTTCCGCCACACCAGGAAGTGCTGGGGGGAAGAGTTTGGACGTTACCCGGAGAGCTGCCGGGAGGACAGCCGGCACTTCCGCCACGCTGGGGCGTGGCCAATGGAGGAATGCCGGGAACACCTGGTGCTCATCCGGGTACTGAATAAAAGGGGCTGTCTCCCTTCATTCGAGGCTGGAGTCGGGTGGAAGCAGGACGAGGCACGAGAGAGGTGTGGAGGAGGCCCAAAGAAGAGGCATTTGTGGCCAGGACTGTGAATTGGGGTTTGTTTGTGTGCACTTTTGGACTTTAAATATTGTAAATATTGTAAATAATAAACGTGTGGTGGTGAGTAACAACATGTCCGCCTGTCTGTGTCCGGGTCGGCTCCACACCTCACATCGAAATAACAAGGACTACAAGAATAAAGCTTTTGCCTTCCTCGATCCCAATCACCACAAAAGGCAGACGGCAGTTCACATCTGGGAAACAGGGGATTTGACGAGGGAACATGCGAATGCGATCAAGGGCGAGCCTTCGCACGTCACACACTTTATATAAAGCTTACAGCTCCTGCAGTGTGGTGGGACCACAAGTGACAAAGAGCCTGCCTTGTACGGTAGGGAAGCTCCCATTGGCCTTCTATGAACCTGAATCTGCCTGGCTGCTCTTCTCAGAACTTTCTCTAGTGCTGCTATGTCTTTTCTGTAATATGGAGACCAAACCTGAACACAGAACTCCGGGTGCAGGAAGACAGGGACAGACGGACGACAGGAAAAAGTTGGGACACCAGCCGGGTCATCCCGTTTAGAAACAGAGGCATGAAAGTCAAACAAATCAAGATGGCCACTCGGGCTCCAAATACCAGGCTGTGCCCGGGGAGCTTCTTTTAACGAAAGGCTCAATCAGTCTCTTTTGGGAAAGACGACTTCTTATGGTGGCACATCCCAGAAGGGACGGGGCTAAGTGTCCTCATTTTCAGTCAATGAGAAGAGAACATCAGCAACAGCGCCCCCTGTCAGCCCAGTGGGTTATCACATACCTCGTGTGAGCCTGTGAGGAGGTCCTCTGATGCACATGTGTGACGGGCCTCACCAGTGTGCTATATAATTTAAGCATAACGTGCCTTCACTTGTACCCTAGGGCGCTATATCACCTAATATCCTATCAGCCTTCATGATCAGGTCTGTCCTCTGTCTGGCTGTAGATTGTGACCAGGCCACTATGGCTCCCAGGTCCTTCCCATAAGGGGTACTTCCCAGTTTTAGATCTCCCTTTGTGTATTTAGACCTCACATTCTGACTTCCTACATGTAATTCTTTTACATTTTATTGGCATTAAGCTTCATCTGCCACAATCTGGCCTGTACACTGTAACAATTCAACGGATTCTCCCTCATCTGCCCTTCCACCCGTTTTGGTGTCACCTGCAGACATAATCAGCTTCCTCATCATCGTCATGTCAGGTCGTTTATGTATTTTATAAAGAGAGCAGCAGCCCCGGCACTGACCCCTGCTGGACCCCGCTGTTAACGTCTCCTAACCCTAACCCTAACCCTAACCCTAATTCTGATGACGATCCTCTCACCCTAACCCTTTGTTTCCTGTGTTTGAGACAATTTTGTACGCACCTGCAGGTCGTGCCTTAAATTCCCACTTTGCTTAGTTTGATTTCTGACATTTAGAGGGGTTACATTCAGAAAATCGAGATAAATCAGATAAATCATCTCATAATCAAGTGTAACAAGAATGAGTCTCCAGACATCATAAACATTTGGGGAAGCCACCCGTATATTATATGCCAGCTGCAAAAGTGTGGAAATATTTGAACAGAGATATTCACAAGACTGAGTCCAAAACAGAACTGAATATTTGAAGGTAAGATGGCGGTTTTAAGGGCTGGGGAAGGAAATGATGTCGTCTATGCCAGAACCGGAAGTGAAGTCATCAGAGGTGCCAGAAGTGACACCATCAGAGGCGACAGAGCCGGAAGTGACGTCATCCGAGGTGCCGGAGCCGGAAGTGACATCATCAGAGGTGGCCGAGCCAGAAGGGACGTCATCAGAGGTGCCGGAAGTGACACCATCAGAGGCGCCGGAGCCGGAAGTGGCGTCACCAGAGGGGGCAGAACCAGATGTGATGTCATGAGAGGTACCGGAGCCGGAAGTGACGCCATCAGAGGTGGCAGAGCCGGAAGTGACCTCATCCGAGGTGCCGGAGCTGGAAGTGACGTCATCAGAGGTACTGGAGCCGGAAGTGACACCATCAGAGGTGACAGAGCCGGAAGTGACGTCATCCGAGGTGCTGGAAGTGACGTCATCAGAGGTGCTGGAGCCGGAAGTGACGCCACTAGAGGTGGCAGAACCAGATGTGATGTCTTCAGAGGTACTGGAGCTGGAAGTGACGCCATCAGAGGTGGCTGAGCCAGAAGGGACGTCATCAGAGGTGCCGGAACCTGGTGAGATTTCCGGGAATTATCTGCAAGAAACTAAGAGAGACAGTCAGCAGACTCTGCCACCCCCTGGTCTGGTGGAGTATTACAGTTACCCAGGCCCTTTAGCTGTCTCCTACTCACACATGTGTGACACAAGATAAATCATCTCATATGCACCTCCCTGATCTCCCTTTACACCTCCTCTCTAGGCCCTACCATCGCGCCCTCTGGTTTCTCATATCAGTGCTGTGCCAATGATACTCAGCCACACCTGTTATTCCCACCAGAGGACCACACGGTGCCAACCAGAATCTCACTGATATTTCACCCTCCATCTTCAACTCAGCCTGGCAAAGGCTGACCTTCTTGTTATTCCGGCTCATCCATCTCTGTTCAGCTTGGCTCACTATCACTAACACCTGCCAGGTTAGTGGGCATCACTGATGTGGTGATTGAGTATCTGCAGCCCTTCAGGGAGGATCTTGCTATGGTGTGTTGGTCTTTCACATTCACCCCCATACAACATCCACAATATCAGACTGAGTGGTCCTGGCCCAGGCTTTGGTCTGGTCACATCTGGACTAGTGCAACTTTCTGGTGGCAGGAGTACTGGATAGTGTCACCAAGCTGCAGCAGATGATTGAAAATGCAGCAGCACGCCTGGTGTTTAACCAGCTGAGGTGCTCACCTGTCACCCTGTCTGCAGATCACTGCTCTGGCGTCCTGTAATGGCCTATCTTAAGTTCAAATCCTTGATGCCGGCGTGAAGAACAGTCAGTGGGTCAGTACCAGTCTGTGCATATGGAGACACTGGTGAGGTCCTGTGCTTCTTCTCGTCCACTCTGGTCTGGTGATGCCACCTCTTAGCTCCTAGCTTGTGGAATGAGCTGCCCAACTCAACTAGAAACTATGACTCCATCCCTGTGGTTAGGAATCATCTGAAGACCCTCTTGTTTGGTGAATTTCTGTCGAATTGACGCTTCTTGTAACTATGGACATTGTAAGCTGACGTCACATTACATGTCCGATTAACTGATGCCAGTCGCTGATTTTGTCGCTGCAGGTTACATGACTGGCATTCACAGCCCAAGTCACCAAGTTTACCAGCTGAGTGCAGTTGTGACCGCCCCTTTATCTGACAGCCAATAGCGTGCTGCCTGACGTAGCCGGCTCTGTACAAAGAGAGTTCAGCAGCAGCCTCTTCCCTTTATTTCTTTGGTCCATTTTGTTTAAGCACATCAAACATGAGACATCTGACAGACGAGCTTCTCTGCTATTTGTGAGGTTCATAACACGCACTCATCATTACTTACTGGCTGAACACTCATTGCTTCACAATTGTCGCACCCAACGTTATGCACCAAAGAGAAAATCAAACTTGGTCTCAGTCTCATCATTAGAATGTTAGAACATTAGAACACTCTGGACGAGAACAGGCCATTCAGCCCAACAAGCTCGCCAGTCCTACCCACTTATTTCTTCCAAGAAAACATCAAGTTGAGTTTTGAAAGTTCCTAACGTCTTACTGTCCACCACACGACTTGGTCGCTTATTCCAAGTGTCAATCGTTTGTTGTGGAAAGAAAAACTTCCTAATGTTTGTGTGAAATTTACGCTTAAGTTTCCCACTGTGTCCCCGTGATCTTGAACTCATTTTAAAATAACCGTCTCGATCCACTGGACTGATTCCCTTCATAATTCTAAACACTTCACTCAGGTCACCTCTTAATCTTATTTTTCTTAAACTGTAAAGGCTCAGCTCTTTTCATTTTTCCTCATAACTCATCGCCTGTAGCCCTCAATCAGCCTAGTTGCGATTCTCTGGACCTTCTCTTGTGCTGTTATGTCCTTTTTGTAGCCTGGTGACCAAAACTGCACCCAGGACTCCAGATGAGGCCTCACCAGTGTGTTATAAAGCTTGAGCAGAACCTCCTGTGACTCGTAGTCCACAAATCAAGGCGCTATATAACCTGACAGTCTGTTAGCCTTCTTAATGGCTTGTCGGGAAGTCAATAGCTTAGAGTCCACTGTGACTCCTAAATACTTCTCATAAGGTGGACTCTCGATTTTCAGACCGCCCATTGTGTATTCAAACCTAACATTTTCACTTCCTATATGTAATTCTTTATATTTACTGACACTAAATTTCATCTGCCACAAATCTGCCCAAGTCTGTCTGCTCTCCAAGTCCTTCTGTGATGATATAACGGATTCCAAATTATCTGCTAGTCCACCTATCTTGGTATCATCTGTAGACTTAACCAGCTTGTTCTTTATATTCCTATCTAAATCATTGATAGATATTAAAAATAGCAGCGGCCCCCACACTGACCCCTGCTGGTCACCACTCTTAACATCGGCCAGTTCTGATGAGGTTCCTCGCACCATCACCCTCTGCCTCCTGTGTCTGAGCCAATTCTTCACCCACCTACAAACATCACCCTGAACTCCCACTTCTTTTAGTTTGATGCCCAGCCTCTCATGTGGCACCTTATCAAATGCTTTCTGAAAGTCCTCATCAATAATCTCATCTGCTCCTCTCTGGTCATCTCCTTTTGTTTCCTCCTCATAGAATTCCAGCCTGTTAGTAAAACACGACCTCCCTCTTCTGACCCCATGCTGACTGTCTTGTCCTTGCCAGGTGTTGCTCAATCTTCTCTTTAATAATTCTTTCCATTAATTTTCCTGTGATGCCCGTTAAGCATACTGGCCTGTAGTTGCTCTGATCTGCCCTGTTTTTTATATAACGTGATGATATTTGCCGTTTTCCAGTCCTTCAGAATCTCTCCAGTGCGCAGTCACTTCCTATAAATATGTGTCCAGGGTTTATATCTGAACTCACCAGCCTCCTTAAGAACTCTGTGATAAATCTGATCTGCTCCTGGTGATTTGTTTGATTTCAGCCCGTTTAATCGTCACAGCTCTTCTCTCTTTACAATTTCCAAATCCCTCAGTACCTCCTTAGTAGTCCCAGTTACCACTCTGAGGTTATCCACTTGCTCACTTGTGATGTTTAACTCATCTGCTATTTCACTGTCTGTATCTTTTAATCCCCCTTTACTATTCTTGATGCCCTTCACCTCCTCTTTTACTATTTAAAGAATCTCTGAGGGTCTTCTCTCGCCTTATCTGCTCTATTCCTCTCCAACTGTCTTTTAGCCACCCTGATATCCTGCTTAATGGTTGCCCTCGTGTTCTCATAAACTCCACGATTCACTTAGTAGTCTCATATGCCTTATAAAGCAGACGATCAGCTTCACGGGAGCGAGACCACCGACTGCCTCCAACTGGCTAAGGTGATGTAAATGATGGCCATGACTGAAAAACACTGGGAAAGTCGTGTAATGTGACCAGTCAGTCTGTCGGATTCCACATGAGATCCCATCCACACCATGCTCCATTCTATGCGTTGTATTTCTGGATGAGCACTCGTTGGTTCGTTTGGTTGTCAGGTCACTCGAGATTCGTCATTTAACCACTTTGTTTGATCGAGGAGGGCGTCGTCATTTCCCAGTTTCTCCAAAATGTTGCGCCTTCGTGGATCAGAGTCGCTGTAAAGGTACACACAAGTTTTTCTTTTACAAATCCCAACCTTTGCCTAGAAAGGGGCTTTATAAATGAGCCCCCCAGGTGAGTGACAAAGACAAGACTGAGAGAGTTGGGAGGTCAGACTGGGGATGTTCTGCGGCATCCGTCGGATAGGCAGGGGTCCGGGAGCAGTGACCCCGAAAGGCTGCAGGTTATTTTATTTCTCTGTATTAATAAATCACATCCATGTAAATGTAAATGGAAGTTTGGTGATTGGGTTAAAAATTTGTGTAAAAATCTAAGAAATTCAAAAGCTGACATTAGCATGCTGTCTGTGGACAAACAGAATTGATTTCCATATCTTAAAATTGCAATTTTCTTCAAAATATGATCCCCTTTTTTCTGAATATTCCAGCTTCGAGTCTTCTTGGTGAGTCTCTACAAGCTTTGCACCCTTGGGTTTGAGTAGATGATCCCATTCTTCATGGCAGATCCTCTCAGACTCCATTAGACTGGTAAGGAACTGCCCCCTTCAGGTCCCTCCTCACGTGCTCTATGGCGGTTGGGTGGGCCGCTCAAGGACCCTCACAGATGTGTCCCGAAGCCACTCGAGTGTTGCCTAAGCTGTATGCTTCAGGTCATTGTCAATGTGTCAGGCTGAAAGGGGAACTTTTCGTGTGCACTCAGAAGTTGGGTTTCTCCACCGACCTCTCTGTATTGGACTCCATTCATCTTTCCACCTGACCAGGCTGCCTGTTCCAAGGACACCATAACATGAAGCTGCTTCCCTCATCGAGGTGGTATTAGGCAGGTGATGAGCGGTGTCTGGTGTTTGCCACACATACAGTAGTCCTTGACTTCCATGTTTGTCTTATCTTCTGTCCTCGTGCTCTCCACTTTATATTTATATGCTGGTGTGAAGATACGGCGAGATGCTTAAAGAAAAGGAATGTCAAATAGGATTGTGGCACCGTAAGTACGTGGAAAATGGGTTGTCTTTCACACTGACCCTCGTGGCAAACTATTAGTCATGACTGACTGGCATCTATCTGATTAGGGTGCACGGCTGAGATGGTTGACCTCCCAACATGTTCTCCCAAGTCAGCAGAGGTTCTGTTTGAGTGGCCATTGGGTTCCTGGTCTCCTCCCTGACTGACCAGAGCCCTTCTTCCCATGCAGTCTATGCAGTCTAGGAAGAGTTGAAAACGTCTTCCATGTCCCAATTCTTGAAGCCCCTGTGCTTCTGGGAACACTCACAGCTTTTAGAAATGGTTTGATCTCCTTGCCTTGATCTCCACCACGCCACAGTTTGATCCTGGAGGTTGTGGAACTGGACCCGGACACAGACAGGCGGACAACGGTTTAACACCCAACACACTCATATTTATTATACAAATATTTACAGTTCAATTAGTGCACAGCCCAGTGCCTCCAGCACCGACCCCCCAAAGTCCAGGCCTCACAGCCTCTAGTGCCTTTCCTGGCCGCCTCCACTCCTCTCTCTGAGCTCCGTCCTCTTCCACCCGACTCTTGCTAATGAACGGAGGGAGGCGGCCCCTTTTATCCCAACCCGGATTGGTTTCAGCTGCTTCCCGGCAATCCCCCACGGACACACCCCCGTGTGGCGGAAGTGCCGGCTGCGCACCCAGAAGCCCTCCTCGTGTCCCCAGTCTTCTTCCCCCCAGCACTTCCTGGTGTGGAGGAAGTGCCGAGGTCCAGGGTTCTTCAGGCACTGGGGCGCCGCCTGGCGGTGGCCACGGGCCCCTACAGGCCCCCAACACAACCAGGGCGGTCGCCCCCTCGTGGTCTGGAGGAGGCACAAGCCCTCCTCCGGTCCTCCTGGGTGTCCCGGCTGGGCTCCACCCCCAGCCGCATGCGACAAGGTCTACAGAGAGTCCCTTGGACGTCATGGCCTGCGGTTTGTCCTGCCACACACTGTGAATTGCTACGCATGTGCCTGTCTGTGTCATGTCCGATCAATTCAACTGGCCACAGCTGGGTGCCAATCAAGTTCTAGAAACATCTCCAGGAGAACTCTAGAGTGCCACAGCCAAGGGTCTGAAAACACCCAGGAATGAGAGATTTCAGTTCTCAATGTTTAATAATCCATCTGTCTTCGAAACCGGAATTATCCAGGGCAGGGTCGTCACCAGGAGACTTTTAATAAATGATGCCAACCTTTTTTGATAACACATTTTCATTTTGTCGTTTCGGGTTACTGAGTGTAGACGGATGGACAAAACTGGCCAATTTGATCCATGCGAAATGAAATCCACGAGCATGCCTACAGTGAAGGTGTCTGAATCCTGTTTAAATTTGCTGTATTAGCAACCAGACAGGCGAGATTGTGTGAAACGTTCCAGAAATTCTGAGCAACGCACGTCAGGGTTTAATGTAAACTGCATATGATGATAGGCATTGCCCATGAGTGGGGCTGCACTTGGTTAACTGCTGTCTGGACGATGGTATCTCCCACCAGAGCCATCACAAATTCGATGACCGACACCAAAAGTCCCCTGGCATGCGTTCAGTTGGAAAGACGAGCAACAACGCTGAGGTTAGGAAGACGAGTGCTGAGTAGAGCGGAGCGGCTGATTTGACAAGTCGGACTGAATGCTCTCATCTGTTAGGAAATTACAGGTTTATCACTCAATTGCCAATAAGTGGCGTGTAATCCAGACACCTTCAGCCCACCTGAACCCCCCAGGTCTGTAATGCGCTCCGTCTGGCCTGAGGTTTCACACGCGCCATACCAGCTATTAAGCCCCGCCCTGCTCCTTCAGGCGGCCCCCCGTCGTTCACCCCCCTCGTGCAGGTCGCCCCGGGCTGCTCGCTAATTTCATGTTTTGAAGCTTTGCTGAACGGAGGCGTCTGAGTGGCTCACCTGCGCACACAGGGGTGTATTTAGTGCTGTCTTCGGGGGCCGCGCTTCTTCAGTGAAAATGACGACTCTGCTAAATTAATCCAGCGCAGCGTTATTAAGGAATAAATCCGACCGATTCAGGATTTCTGTCTCAATGATTCAGTGCAATGCAATTCAGACTCTCGGCGAGAGCGTTACAAAAGAAACGTCAAGTAGGACTAGGTGGAAAATGCTTTGTTTATCACACTGACCCTGAATCTTTGCTTATTGGCTATGTGGGGGCAGTGAAGTAGTATATAGCGCCTTCACCTGAACTCTGGCATTACCAGCTATAGAGTGCCCACCAGTCAGGCGGGGCTTCAATCATTAAAATACACGACGCACTCACATATCGTCATAACACCCAGGACAACGCCATACACGGGACCCTCTCGAGGACGTGCTGACCGGGAATTCACAACAAACTCTTACTTCCCAAGAGAGAAAGCATAAACTGTTCATCTGTTCAATATAAACCCAGGCAGACATAAGCTACACGGCCGAGACTCCAAGTCGAGTCAAGCCAAGTGACTTTAGTGTCATGTCATCCATACAGCGCATTGCAGCATACAGTACAGTGGACTGCAGCGCAACGTATACATATACACGGGACACGTGCGAGAAAAGTAAGGAGCAATATGATAAATAAACAAATAAATAACAGGTAAGTGAATAAAGAGTAATAAATGAATCCATACAGCGCATTGCAGCATACAGTCGACATAAACACAGGATAAGTGCAAGGAAGGCCAAGAACAAAGCCAGGCTATAAATCAGCATTTCTTCACCTCTTTTTCTCGGGACCCAGTCTTGCCCTTCTTAGTGTCAAAGAGACCCCTTCTACTGTATGGCAGTTGTCAGATCGGGGGGGTTAGGCTCAAGATTTAGGGCAATGAAAGGCGGAAGGCAAGACTCTGGCACTCTGATTCCCAAAATAATTTTTTATTTAAAATTGTTTGCACTTGCACTCACACCAATCATCCCTTCAAACTACACTAAAACATTTTTCATTGTTTGTTAAAATCCGTCCTAAAGTTGTGTTTAAAATTTGTCTTAAACAATCAGTTCAACTGCCGCAAAAATGTAGATACTGTAAAAGGCAGGGGGTTCAAATAGAGTGGCCTCTGCTGTTCAGTATTAGAATTACAATTAAAACAGATAAATATACATTTAAACCTACTCTATAATAAAATTTAAAACCAGTTGTAATGATAATAAAAAATTTGAGTAAAAAACTTAAGTAATTTTTCAAAAAGAAGGGATTAATATGAAAGAATTAAAAACAGGATTAAACATAAGGGTTAAGATTAGGGCCCTGAAGACAATCGTTTAACATCAGGGCCCCATAAATTAATTTTTAAGAGTAGGGCTACATTCTGTGACTTTAAGATTAGGGTTTAAATTAGGATTAGGTTTAGGGTTATGTTTCACTTACAGACATAGCAGGAGGGTCACAGTAATCAAGTTTACTACTAAAACAACATGCAGCGACCCACCAGCTAAATACATCGGTGACTCACAGCCCTACACGATCCAGCGGTGGCAGCGTAGAAACTCTGCTATAAATAAATAAATAAATAAATACATAAATAAAATGATTAAAATATAATAGTAAGTGAACAGACAGTAATCATTTGAAACAGATAGCAAGAAATAACTCCATATTGCAACATACAGTGGCATGAAATAACAGGACTGCAGTGCAACGTATGCAAAAACACAGGAGAAGATCAAGAAAGGTAAAGAGCAATATGACAAATAAACAAATAAAAAACAGGTAAGTGAATAAATAGTAATGAATAAATCCATATATTATATTGCAGCATACAGTGGCACAAAATGACGTTCCTCAGGACCGCAGTGCAATATATACATAAACACAAGACAAGTGTAAGACAATTAAAGTACTATAATATATTATAAACTAGCAAAATACCCGCGCTTCGCAGCGGTGAAGTACTGCCTTAAAATTTTTATTAAGAAGAAAATTAAACCTTTTTAAACTGAGGGAAAATATACCAATAATTATTTGTTAAAGATCTCTTTGTATGCCACGTTGTCAGTTCGGCCCTCCAGTTG
>JANRMT010062823.1:24822783-24842147 GCA_026402145.1 Polypterus bichir lapradei | reverse complement strand
ATCGTCACCTGTGAATGTAAGATGTTTAAGAGGCATTGGCGGTTGTCAAAAGGTGTAAAATATTTGGCCATTTCGGTACACCTGAAAGCACCAACCGAACAATTCAGCGGCAGCCATCAACTCACATGCAGAACCATAGGTGAAGGGCTTAAGCATTTCACTCTTCTAGTGCTCCTGTGTAGTATAATTATCTCCTGTACCGTCATCAGTCCACACCTTGAACCTGTCCCAGTCATTCAATACATAAGACACAATGTTCCTCCGGATATCAAGAGTGAGCCTGATATGGCCGTGCAATATGTGACAAAGAGAATGGAAAAGGCAGGTGCCATCTCCGGGCATGGAAACCACTCGGTAAGTGACAGTTCTTTGATTGATGGTGATTACCTCGATAGACATGGTAATGGGGGTTGGAATGATGAAGGAAATGGGAACCTGAGTAATGTAAAGTAAGTGTAAAATACCTACACAATAACTATAATCGTAATAAACGAACAATAAAACAGCAGAGAAGCCGTGGATTAAATAAAAAGGCTGTAGTTATCAGCAGGGAGACGTGAATCCCGTGGCGAAGCAAGGAAGGGAATGTAGAGACTGGAGCGACAGACAGTCTTATATAGGCAGGCAGCCAACAACGTGGGAGGCGTTGTGATGGGGGACCCAACGCCGCCTCACACGGTGACTGAGCTGCAGGCTATGGACGTATATATGTACGTAAGTAGGATTCAGTTAGCGTTGGGAACCCGCCTACCAAATTCCTTGAAGATGGGCCCATAAGTAACAAAGACCGTTGGAAAGTTCAATATGGCGGCCGACAGTGGCATCATACCACCGAAATAAGTACGTACATCAGTTTCGGTTAGCACAGGGAAGCCGCCTACCAAATTTCGTGAAGATGGGGCCATAAATAAGAAAGTTCAACATGGCGGACGTTGTCGACCCTTATCGACCGTTATGACCATTATGTATAGAATTTCGAAATGAAACCTGCTTAACTTTTGTAAGTGAGCTGTAAGGAATGAGCCTGCCAAATTTCAGCCTTCTACCTACACGGGTAGTTGGAGAATTAGTGAGTGAGTCAGTCAGTCAGTCAATCAATCAGTGAGGGCTTTGCCTTTTATTAGTACAGATAGATATTATATAAAAATCTTGGGAAGAGAGACAAGATGTGATTTTCTTAGAGAGACACTTTCATGTCCCACGAAACGAGACTTTGTGCCAAGAGATTTAACCAGGTTTGGGGCTGAAAATAAAAGACAAAGAGTAGAAGACAAACTAGAATGTCATAAAGAATTCCAAAACATTGGCGTGAGACTCATGCAGAGCAGGTTAGAGATTATGAAAGTACTAAAATTCGAAAGTCTCAGAAAACTGATGCAAATATACAGAAATTATTACTCTGTGAAATGACGGAACAGCGAAAAGAGATCGAATATATTGTTCGAATTTAAACTTTAAGTCAGAGACTTGTAGATCGTCAAATTCGTGTTGCCATCAGGGAAAAGTAGTGTTTCTTCTCAATGAAGAGGCGTATTCGCGAGAATTAAAAGATTGGTTGTTTGGTGAAAGTGAAATCCCGCGGGAGAAAATTTCAAGCCCCGCGAGACAAGACTTTATGCAAAGAGATTTGGAGAAGTCCCACCCACATCTAAAACATTTACAACCATGCAC
This sequence comes from Polypterus bichir lapradei, assembly GCA_026402145.1. Taxonomy (NCBI): domain Eukaryota; kingdom Metazoa; phylum Chordata; class Cladistia; order Polypteriformes; family Polypteridae; genus Polypterus; species Polypterus bichir. The sequence goes on along the minus strand of JANRMT010062823.1, from coordinate 24,840,476 downwards.
ACGGTTCAATCATCTCTCATTTGTGTGAATGCTATTGTCAGACGCAGTTCGTGAAGAGAGAAAGAAACGATATTCACTCACGGGCAGTTATATGTTGCGTTATCACAAAGTAATTCCAAACACGGAATCAAAGTTCAATGCGATATTGACGAAAAAGTAAAAGCAAAAAGAGATTGAATATATTGACAGAGGTGATATGACAGAAGTATGTAGATATGGTTTGGATTTAAACTTTAAGTCAGAGACTTGTAGATCGTCTTGAGTTTCTACCCAATGAAGAGGCGTATCCGCGAGAATTAAAAGATTTGTTGTTTGGTGAAAGTGAAATCCACAAACGCGAGCGGCAGAGACGTGAAGTGGCTGGCGTGTAGCGCGTGCGGCGGGGTTGGTGAGTGAAGTGAACAGGGGGTGAATCCCCCTACTGTATATATATATATATATATACAGGGTGGGCCATTTATATGGATACACCTTAATAAAATGGGAATGGTTGGTGATACTAACTTCCTGTTTGTGGCACATTAGTATATGTGAGGGGGGAAACTTCTCAAGATGGGTGGTGACCATGGTGGCCATTTTGAAGTCGGCCATTTTGGATCCAACTTTTGTTTTTTCAATAGGAAGAGGGTCATGTGACACATCAAACCTATTGGGAATTTCACAAGAAAAACAATGGTGTGCTTGGTTTTAACGTAACTTTATTCTTTCATTAGTTATTTACAAGTTTCTGACCACTTATAAAATGTGTTAACAAACAAAACCACCGCTATTGGTCTGACACTAACCCACATTGGATAGATCCCTCCAAGACTGTTGGAACAAAAAAATTGTTAGTATGGTGTGGTATATGGGGTGCAAAGATAGTGGGGCCATTCTTCATCAATGGAAACCTCAAGGCCACTGGATATGCGAAATTGCTACATGATGATGTGTTTCCTTCTTTATGCACTAAAGCTGGCACGTTCCCTGAGTTTTTCCAGCAAGATGGTGCACCACCACATTATGGGTGTCAGGTCCGAGCATTCCTAGATGAACAGTTTCCTGAAAAGTGGATTGGTCGTCGTGGGCCAGTTGAATGGCCCCCAAGGTCTCCCGATCTGACCCCCTTAGACTTTTATCTTTGGGGTCATCTGAAGGCCATTGTCTATGCTGTGAAGATACGAGATGTGCAGCACCTGAAACTAAGGATACTGGAAGCCTGTGCTAGCATTTCTCCTGCGGTGTTGCTATCAGTGTGTGAAGAGTGGGAGAAGAGGGTTGCATTGACAATCCATCACAATGGTCAGCACATTGAACACATTTTATAAGTGGTAAGAAATTTGTAAATAACTCATGAAAGAATAAAGTTACGTTAAAACCAAGCACACCATTGTTTTTCTTGTGTAATTCCCAATAGGTTTGATGTGTCACATGACCCTCTTCCTATTGAAAAAACAAAAGTTGGATCCAAAATGGCCGACTTCAAAATGGCCACCATGGTCACCACCCATCTTGAAAAGTTTCCCCCCTCACATATACTAATGTGCCACAAACAGGAAGTTAATATCACCAACCATTCCCATTTTATTAAGGTGTATCCATATAAATGGCCCACCCTGTGTATATATATATATATATATATCATAAAAGGATTTAAAAACACAGGTAAAGGTTTGGGGGCAGCCGTCCGTATATTTGAAGCAGGCTGCCGAAAGACAAAAGTTTGGTTCAATAAAGCACAGGTCTCAACAGTCCATCCATAGAACAAAAAAGACAGGCAAACATGGCAGTTTTAAAGGGGAAGTGATGTCCTCAAGTCCAGGTGAAGTTTCCTGTGGTTGGTCTACTGATGAAAAAGAGGAAGGCTCAGGGCACTCTGCCACCCCCTGGTCTGTTGTCCCTTTGTGATCCCTTCAGCTGCCTCCCATGCACACGTGTGTGACAAGATATTCAACTCCTAAACCGTTTGGAACAAATGATGACAAGAAAGGAATCTTTGACCTCAAGAACCCCCCCCCCAATTCAAGTACAAGAGGGTACATTTTAACTTGTCACCAAATCACGACAGAGTGGAGGTTACGTTCTCCCACATCTCCCTGCCTTTCTGACGTCTCTCAGTCTCTGACGTCACGTCCTCCTGTCGCCACTCTCTAGTCTGTTATTCAGGCTCAATTTGCACCTAAGGTTATGGATTATGTGACGTTACATGTGTAGGATTGGCTAGCGGTCCCAGTGATGGATGGCACTTCCCAAAAGCTCTAATCCTTGTCCTTATCTAATTATGCAATCTCTTGTTGTCTCCATTTTTTTATACTAAAATGTAAACTATCCGGCCATTTTAAACCAAAAGCTCCATAACTTACTTGGATAACAAGACACAGGCATTCAAGTTCTAAACTAATTGGTACAAGAAGACAGGAGGTACAGACATTGAGCAAAATGAAGAAAGAATGCAGATGTCCTGAGATGAGCTGCTTTCGAGGCTCCGGTAAATTCCTCTGTAAATGTGGCAAGTCCTTTGTAGTTCATTATGGCTTGCTTGAGCAAAAAAAAAAAAAAAAAGAAAAGTATATCAGGATGAAAAGTCTGGACTGGAAGGGATGGGATGAGTTTATGGGCCTAAGGGGGGTTTTCAGAGCACATCCTGGAGGAAAGTGTGGGCTACAAAGGGGAGCTTAAACAGGCCTGGAATGAACCAGAAGGTGTCAGTAGGGTGCCAGCCTTGCACTGTGCCATCCCATTGGTCCTGGAGGTACATCAGGGCAATAATAATAAGAAGAAGAATTCTTTACATTTATATAGCGCCTTTCTCACTACTCAAAGCACTCCCCACACAGGAAGGACCCAGGATGATATCTGGGTTGCCATGAATGTGGCTATCAGAGAACTTCTGCTGTACCATCAGTGTGGATGCCAGGCTGCCATCTCCCTCAGTTCAGTGCTATGGCCTTGCTGGAGAAGAGACGATGTGGGATCAAACATACTGAGACAGGGAGACTCCTGGTGGTCCAGACATACTGGATGCTCACCATGAAGTAGGTTGTGTTGGTGTTTTGTTGCACTCTGCTATTCTGGGGATATTATCTCTAATAGATGTGCAACCTTCTCTCCACCTTGGTGCCTGAGATTATAAATATAAGATTGTGAGTAAACACATGAGGACTCAGGTTAGGATTTTGGGTATTCTGTTGAGGTCTAAGTAGTAAAGAGTATGAAAGGGAACAAAAGGTCACCCTCAGACCTTACCATGACAGAACAGGTGACATACAAAATATCACCCATGTGCTCATGGGAAACAGCTAAAGGGCCTAAATAATCATAATTCTACACTAGACCAGGGGGCAGCGGAGGGTACTGACTGTTTCTCTCAGTCTCTTGCAGACCTTTCTCTGGAAATCCCACCTGGTTCCAGCGCCGATGATGATGTCACTTCTGGTCATGAGGACGTCACTTCCGGTTCTGGCCACGATGACATCATTTCCCATCCTTTCTTTTAAAACTGACATCTTGTCTCAATGCAAGTCAGTTCAGTTCTGGTCTCTGTTCTGCTACTTTAAATCAACTTTTGCAGCTGGGAAAACAATACATGTGTGGCTGCCCCAAATCTTTATGATACAATACAATTTATTTGTTGTATAGCCCAAAATCACACAAGAAGTGCCACAATGGGCTTTAACAGGCCCTGCCTCTTGACACCCCCCATGCCTTGACTCTCTAAGATGACAAGAAGAGACCCTGGTAGGGAAAAAAATAGAAGAAACCTCCGGAAAGGCAGTTCAGAGAGAGACCCCTGTCCAGGTAGGTTGGGTGTGCAGTGGGTGTCAAAAGAGAAAAAGGGGGTCAAAACAATACAATACAATACACAGAACAGAACAAATCCTCAATACAGTATAAAAATTAAACATTTTAGAAGTACATAACAGAATTTAACAGTGGATGACATCACGTAATATGATTTGGATTTGTTTAGAGTCCTGGAGACCTCATCCATCAAGCTGCCTCCCCCATTTGGCCATTCCACAGCAGAAATAGCGCTGATCCGATGAAAGGACCTCTCTTTCCCACGATTCCAGCGATCCGCCATCAGGGATGACTTTACCATAAGCAGGCACAACAACTTGGCAGAAAATTGAAGGCCACACATAGATACTAAACAATATACAGAATATACACAATTAAACCAACAATTATTGAACAGAACAATATTATAAAAAGTAATGGAAAGCACTGAACCAGGTACTGATCTACCATCAGGGCATTCTGGGTGTTGGTCCAGAGGCCCATGGCAGTAAGGGGCCTTTCCACCAATACAATCATTAAGTCGAAATGACTGAGGGGTGATCCCACCTCCGCTCAAAGAAACAACAGATTATCCAAGAATGGGAATAACCAATGGGACACATCCCCCTAACCACCGGGGGGCGATGAAGCAATAGATTTAGAGTAAGAGATGCCGCACTGCATTAAGTGATCAGATGTCTGCCCACCGCAACTCTGACAGTGTGATTATTTCTCTGTTTGGGATCTTAATCTCACTTGGCACTGAAATATGAATATGAAAAATGAATAAAGAAGATGAAGAGGAGCACAGGGGAGGAGCCCCAACTTGGCTATAACAATAACAAAATATGCAACAATTTGAATGAAGAAAATAAAAAATAAAAAAAGAACAGAAACAACACCTGATTCCTGGCAGAACCACAACACATACTGTCCTGTCTGCCTTGCCCACTACCTGCACGTTGGCACCACTCTTGTGGGTCAGAGGCCACACCGTCTGTGTTCGCATTCCCCAACTCAGCCAAGCTCACCGATGTCCGCATAGTGGGGCCAATGAAGTCTAGCAGGGCCTTTACAGGCCTTGCAGGTAACAAGTCTGCAGCCACAGCTTCCTTTCCAAGCTCCAAACCAAAATAAATTGCACTGCAACTTTGTACACGGAGAGAACTGTTGCAGATGAGATGAAAATATAGCAGGCAATGGTGCAAATTTTGCTAGTAACCAAACACCATTTGCATATCTTATAACTAGCTGTGCTGCCCATCTAAGATGGTTAGAAATCTTAGTAACCCATGTAGACCTGATGCATTAATGTTTGTAGAGCAGCATATAATGCCTATGTCTCTATTATAGGCCACTTCATATGGGATTTGTAAAAGCAGTGTTAATGTTTGGGGTGCACCACCTGTTGGAATGACAAATACAATGCACATGTCGTTATATTCCATTTACTATGGGGTTAATAAGAAGAAGTGTTGCCATTTGCAGCATGCCATTTGTTGGAATGATAAATGTAATGCACAAATTGCTGTATGCCATTTAGTGTGGGATTCATAAGAAGCAGTGTTGTTGTGATGTGCCTTCTGTTGGAATGACAAATGCAATGTCATCATGTGCCATTTACTATAGGATTCATAAAAGCAATGTTAATATTTGTGATGTGCCATCTGTTGGAATGACAGAGACATAGCAACTGGACAAACACACAGACACTTGTTCTTTTACTAAAGTTCATATACATTATAAATAGTAGCTATAAATATAGTCAGTCAGTTAGTTAGTTAGTTAGTTAGTTAGTATGTGAATTTCCCCTTCGGATTAATAAAGTATCTATCTATCTAGTTAGTTAGTTAGTTAGTTAGTTAGTTGGGGTTCGTGTCAGACCTGAAGGTTAAATGTGCTGTCATTTCATTACTGGTGACAGGACTGGCCTAATAGTTGGCACCCCAAATGTTTCTGGGTACTCCTTCTGGTTATTTCTCAATCTCTCTCTTTCTAACATGTGGTGCATGCTATTTATTCCTTTTTCTTTTTCTTTTTTGATGGCATTGCATTATTTTAACCCGAAAAGACATGCAAGTAAGAAATGCATCGAATGCATACATAAGATAATAACGGTAAACTTGAACAATAATGTCCGAAAGAAATCGCATTGGCCTTTAAGATAGAACTTCAATGTGACCGTAATCCGCCATGCTTAAGTGATGAACGGCCCGTCCACTAAAAGCCACTTTCCATGACTCCGTCGCTTTGTGCCTTTTCACGTTAAGCAGTCGGAGATTTCCACAGCTCAAGCAAACGGAGCACCTGTGGCTTTTGAAACCTCAGACCTGTCAGCACTTTCAAAACTCCTCGTTCGTCTCCTTATCAGTGTTTACAGGAGCTTCCTGTCTTAAAAATCGTTTTTAATCGTCTTTATTCTTATGAAAACAAGAATTACAGAAGTGGAAATGAAATGCAATTGAGAAGCAGAACATGTATATTGTGGATTTTTTCTGATCATTTCTGCCATCTATCCATCCAACTGTCTATCCAGTTAACATACAAAAAAGTCCTAGCACAAGTTCTTAAGCGCGCTTTAAAAACATAATTAATATTATTATAGTTTCGCTACACTAGAATCAACTGTGCAGTGTTTTAGTGTTTTGAGTTAAACACCTGACATTAAATAAAGCATAATACCATGTTATTCCTCTTAATTAACGAGCGTACGAGAAAGAAACATTCTGTAATGTTCACCTGAAACGAAGACGCGCAGGTATACAATTAAAATGAAGTCACCGGCAGACGTGCGCACGCGCACTGGTCGCCCCGCGCCGCCACTCTTGCCTTTAAATGCTGCGCCTCTGCCGCCTGATTTCCAGACTCGCGATCTTCTCTTCTGCCGCTGAAGTTTCTGCTTTCCAAGAATCGATACAGGTAAGGTCATTTAAAAGATCGTCGTTGCTTCTTGTCTTCTTTGTTTATCCGGGTGACTTCATATTAGAGGAGCATTTTGCGGTCTTTGCAGCGCAGAAGTTCTCCCTGACAATGCCCTTCCTGACGAGGAGCTTAAGACGACTTTATTATCTTTTTTCTTAGTTCTTATCGTTAAACATTTTACAAGAATTCTTAGTATCAAGTTTGAAGTTTGGTGCATATTTTGACGATATCCTCCTGGACAGTGCTTAATGATGACTGTCCGGGAGCCCCGATAATTGCAATTTGGCACCAGAAAGCAGCGCTGTTGACGATGAATATCATCGGCATATGAAATACTTGAAATTAGTGCTGCTGACATAAATGAGCTTATCTCTGGATATCTTGTAGTCTCACCTTGTCCCGCTGTCCATTCTGTGCACCCCCTCCGATCGGAGTTTACTCGGTCCTCAACCTGTCTGATGTCTTTGTCCTTGTCACCGTTCCTTTTAGCTCACAGCCTCCGCGTCAGCGTCCACACCTGTTGCCGAAAAACTTACCACTTATTTAAATACTAGCTGTGCGACCCGTCTAAGTCGAGATGAAATCTTAAGTAATCAATGAAGACATCGGCATTAACTTTTGCAGTGCATCGTGGAATGCCTACGTCTCTAAAATATGCCATTTGGTACAGGATTCATAAAAACAGCAGTAATGTTTGTGATGTGCCATTTGTTAGAATAACACATGCAAAGCATATATGTCTTTGTCATATGCCATTTGGTAAGGGATTTGTAAAAGCAGCATTGTTTGTGATGCACCATTTGTTGGAATGACAAATGCAATGCATATTTATATGTCACTTGGTATGGGATTTGTAAAAGCAGCATTAATGTTTGTGATTCACCATCTGTTGGAATGATAAATGCAACACATTTTTTTATGGCAAGTGTTTGTTATGTGCCATCTGTTGGAAAGACAAAGACAAATCAAGTGAATAGAACCTCTGACAGACACACAGACACTCCTTTGTTAAGGTAGAATTATTGATTTATTTATGAGTTTAATTCTTTCTTTTTCATCTACCCTGATGATATACAGTATTTTAATTTGTGTGACTGCAGTCTTGGTATATATATAGAAAAACAAAGAAGTTTAATATTAACGGGGCTTCTTTTATAAAGTTGAAATAAAATGTTTGTAATGAATTTTGTTGATTGAAATAAATATTATAATTAGATTTTTGACCGCACACAGGGCTTAAAATCCGAGGTGGCAGCACTGCCCCCATGCGCCTCCGTCCTGCCCCCAGACTTCATCACCCATTTCACAGTTTAACTGTCATTTATATTTTGCCCATAGAGCGGACTGTGTTTGGAGAAGTTGTGATCTTAGTTATTTTAATTTTTGATTTTTGCCCAATCAGACGAGTACTCGTAATCTGAATAAATGTGAACATGGGGGTCTTCGAAGTACTAAACCTTTTAGTTGGCAGCCTACTTCTTGTGACAGGCACATTCATGAAAGTCCATTTTTTCTTTTTTTTTCAGGAGTCCTCAGAATGAAGGTCACGATTTTGCTGATGTGCCTGCTTGGCACCACCTTTGCAGTGCCCGTAAGTAGACGACCCCACTGAGTTGTATGTGCCTTGTGGCTGCAATCCCAGAAAAGGCCTTAGGTATACTCAATGTGCTGATGCCAATCAAGGTGGGATGGCATGGGGGTCACCGCGACACTTAGGGCCCTTGGCACAATTCCTGTTTTCAGGCGGCTTGAACTGTTTGGCTAGCTGATAGAGCCCACCATTGGCTTAACGACATGGACATTCATCCCGTCCCTCATGTCTTTCATTTCTTTTCACAGATGCAGCGTCTTTATGAATTCCTGCCACAGGTCAATTCACCGCAGCAGAGCGCCCAGCCAAGTCAACCCCAGCCGGTGGGTATCCAAAGTGGCTCCTCTCCTGCATGAGCTCCCTTCCTAAATGGCTGACTTGCTTGCTCCCATATTGTGGACAGGGCGAGATCTTCTTGAGCGATTCTCGAATGAGACGGAGTTCACAGCTAAAGATAGCGAGACTGCAGCGCTCACGTCTACATGTTTATCTGTAGGACTGCCGGACGTTTCCATCCACCTCAGATGCCATGTTTCCCAGCTGGCATGCGGCCTCACAGCACCTTAAGGTTTAATCAGTTCAGGTAGACGTGTTGATGTCCAAGTGATCTTGAGGAGACTCGTGGGTTTCAGTTTTTATTCCTCATATCAGGTGTTCAGTTTCCATACCCTGTTAGTATTTGGTGGTCTTGCCTTTTAATTGCTTAACTTGAATCTAACACTTATGGTGGTCTTCCACAAGCTTCTCACAATACGTTGGGTGACTTTTTGGCAGGACTGGTGAGAGTCGATGAGGTTTGTGGGTCTCCTGGCTCGGACCCTCATTTTTTTAGTTCAGCCCACTCATTTCCTATGAGACTGAGGTCAAGGGTTTCTGATGGACCCTCTGATACGTTCACCTTGGTGTCTTTAAGGCACATTACAGCTTTGGAGGTGAGCTTAGCAGCATTGCCGTGATGGAAGGTAAATCTGCATCCAAGTTTGAGCTTCCTGGCTGACATCTTCAGATGTTCTTTCAGGCGTTTGAGATAATCCTCCTTCCTCATGATGTGTCCCAGTCCCTTAACATCCACAATATGGTGCTGCCACAACCATGAGTATCAGTTGGGGTGGCATTCTTTGGTTTTAAACCATTGCCCTTCTTCCTCCATACATAACGGTGATCATGATGGCCAAAGAGCTCCATCTGAGAGTTTTTTTGTTTTAACTGACCTTGGAGCACAGCACCCCTCCAAAAGGCCAGGTCTACGTCCTGGTGGTCAGTCTTGGAGTGGGGGCTTCTTCCTTGTGAAACAGCCAATCTCTTAATGGCGGATGAAGACCCCTTCATCTCCTTTAGCTGTTCCTTTGTTTTTGTCTTGGGGTTCAGTTGAACTTCTGGCCACAAAGCTTGTTCAGTTCATTTGTGCCTCCTTCCTGAGCTGTGCAGTGTCTCGGTGGTCCCGGGATATTTACATTTGCCTCAATTGTTTGTTTAGAAGCTTGTGGACCCTTCAGTTCTGAAGTTGCTCCTAAGGAGGAGCCAGACCTGGGGTGGTCCGCAGTGGCCAGACTTCTGGTGGTCCGCAGTTGTTCTTCTTTGGTCTTGGCAGAGTTGCTTGGTTTCTTCCAAGGTGCTGGCTCTAAAGATGGGTGGGCCTTTAAATATGGCCACAGGCGCATTCCCAATAAACTCCATTAAGACAACTGGCCAATCAGAGGCTTCTAAAGCTCATTGCATCCATTTCTGGAATCTTCCAGGCTTCTTCTTGGTGTATGGCAGGTCCTAAGCCTTTGAAAGTCTGATGTGGCCATTAAAGGCTAAAATCCATCAGTCTCTCGGTTATTATTTTGACATTTCCACCTATGGAAATTTAAGTAGACATCCTAAACGCAGGGAGTTGGGAGACTCTGATTTGTGAAAGTCTGACTTGGGTGGAAACTTCAGGCCTAAGGTTTTCATAAGATACAGCATGGCACAGTCCTGTCAGGTGATGCCAGTGGAGCCCTCAAGTGACGGGCACCTCACAGGATGGGCTTACAGGAAATTCAGTTTCTTTCTTCTTTCTTTTTTTTTCCATTTATATTGCATAAAGGCAAAGCCAGACAGTAGATAGTGAATGGAAGAGGACGGCTGCACCTGCATGAAAAATGAGCTGCTGGCGCTTTTTATTTTAGGTGGACTGCTTTCAGTTTCAGGTGGTCTCCCCAAGAAGTGATCACAGCAATGCTTTTGTTGTTTTATAGCAAAGCAACCCTGAGGCACCCATTGTTCCAGCACCCCAGACACCCCAGGCAGCACCCCAGGCTCCAGGGCCAGCAGGACCCGCACCACCTGCCAGTCTAGAAATCGTATGTAAAAAAAAAAAAAAAAAAAAATTAAAAACACGACAAAGAGGGTTACATGGGGTCCAAAGCAAGTGTTAGCTCCCTCCCAGCTCGGACGTTGTCTCCATATTGTGCTTCCAACTGCTGAATTGCATCCTGCCACCCCCAGGGTGCTGTCAGAAGGGCGCATGCATGATAAGCGGTCAGGCTGTCCTGGTCCTCCAGCGTTAGCCATCTGGATGGATGTTAACTTTGACGATTTGTCTCATCAATGTGTTTCTGGTTGCAGATGTTCCCCTATGGATATCCTGGTCAGACTCTTGGTCAGCCTTCTTCTGTAAGTCCACACTTTGATTATTACACATTTCAGTCTGACAGACGTCACTCTTTTTATGCCAGTGGCTTTAGAACATGTGGGCTCAAGCTTCACATTCAGGCTCAGTTACGGGAAGCCTTTTGGACCTGCTGGAGGTTGTGGTGGAGCAGAAACGAAGGCAGACCAATTGCTGTCTGGCTAATTATATAGTGCCTTTAAAATCCATCTATCTAGCATATAGTGCCTTCTATCTATCTATCTATAATAGAGCCTTTCCTATTATAATATAAAATAAGATTTCTTCCCCCAACTCTAACAAGCTCTAACTCTCGGTGTGACAGCTGCTTCTAACTTTACATCTTGGTGTCGTTTCCAGATGTTCCCATCCCAAGGATTCATCAGACAGAAGATCCCCCAGCCACCCGGCAGACAGAGCATTGAAATTGTAAGTCCGGTTCTCCTATGCATGTATCCATTCAGCGGATTCTTTCATTGTCTAAAGAATTAGCTTTGAACACGTCTTTTTATTTTGACACGCAGCTCTACCCCTATGGATTTGGCCAGCAGCAGGTACGTTTGGATTAAAATGGCGGTGACGGCAGGGTGGCTATGTCTTTAGTTTTCTATTGTATTCTGTTTTGTTAAGGAACAAAAGGGCCGTTTAAAAGAATGCGCTCTGATACTCCTCACCGACAAATCTGTCAAATAAACAAATGATTTAACCTGACTGTTGAGATTCACCTCATCATGGTGCATCTTGAGTCCCCTTCAGCCTTAATGATTTGAAATTCTTATTAAAATGTTCCAGTTAAGTACCAGCCTAACCAAGGATTTCCTTTTTCTCTTTTTTCAGATGTTCCCTGGATTCTCCAACCTGTCCCCTGTGCCTCCAATGCAGTTCCCAATGCTCCCAAATGTAATTGTAATGTCTGGCAGTGTTCAAGCTCAGGCTCCTCCTACTTATATTTGCACAGAAGCTCAGCCTCCTTCTTCCTTATTTTATTCTTTGTAGCTAAATGCTCCTCCCACTCACCTTCTCACAGTCTACTCATAGAATATTCAAGCTGCTCCCACTGATCTTTGCATAACAAGCTAAGGCTCCTCCCACTTGACCTGAGGCTCCTCCCCCTCATCTCAGCCTTCTCTCACTTATTTTCTTCTTTAGAGCTCAGGCTCCTCCTTCTCTTTATTCAGCAATGAGGTTAGTGTTATGTTTTGTGTGCTCTCAGAATGGTTGAGAGGTTTGAGTACCCCTAAGACTCAAACCAGGTCAGGACTTTACATTGCCCGCACTCGAACAGGCTTCACCCTAGGCAACCTGACCCCAAACTCCACAGACAGGCTTTGGCCTATACAGGCCCTAAAAGGGAACTTTAGCTTCAAAAATGTTCCAAATTACATTTACATTTCTGGAAATATACCCAAAAACTCTGGCTTGACCAACATGTCCAATACAAATTCTTTATAAATGATTACACTTGTTTAAATTAACCAACAGAAGAACAAAAAATTTCACCAAGCAAAGGGGTTTACTTTTCTAAGAACAAATCAATACTGACAAAGAAGAGCACTCTGCAGATGTTGAACCAGTGAAGGATCTGCACCATAATACACAAGCTGAGGGGTGTCTTTCAGCTGTGACACTAGAGTGGCCCCACCTCATAAAACAAGTAATCCATACCTAGTAAATAATAATTAAAAAATAGAAAAAAACAAATAAAACAAAATACTCTAAAATACCTGAGAGCAAATCCTGCCTGAAACATGACACATGTTGACACCAGGCTCCTCCCATTCTTTTTTTTTTTTCATGTTGAGTCCAGGCTCCTCCCATTCATTTTCTCATAACAAGCACCGCCTCCTTCTGCTCACATCTAAACACAAGGACCTCAGGCTCCTCCCATTCATTTCCACCTGTTGCACTCAGGCTCCTCCCAGGTTTCCTCTCACATTCTGTCATGCCACCCCCCTCATCCTGGCAGGACAAGCTTAGGCTCCTCCCCTTCATCTTCTCTCACCTGTGCTCTCTGTTTCTTGCAGATGTTCCCATTTGGCAGTATGGTACCAATGATGCCACAGCAGCCTTCTCCACAGACCCCAAATGTACGAGTCCTGTCTTTTTGTTCCATTGGTTTTTGACTTGATTTTGATATTATGGGATGTACTGATTGCTCTCTTTTTTTCATTGCAGTCGCCCCCTTCTTTAGGAAACATGCCACAGCAACCTGGCCAGCCTGATCCAAACGTAAGATGACAACTTTGTGCTCATCACAGACCCTCCCTGTGCTCTGCTGTAGATCTTCATGTTTTGTCTTCTTTGCTCTTTTCTCCATCCCACAGATGTTCAACCCCTTTGCCAATATGCCACAGCTGCCGGTCCAAAACCCCAATGTAAGGCCCACCCCGTTTCCAGCCGACGCCACTCCCTCGGGCTCTCTAGATTATAACTCAGATCTTTTTCTTTGCCGTAGGGCGTGCCCAACTTCGGAATGCCACAGGACCCCTCTCAGCCCATCCAGCCCGCCCAGCCCATTCCACCAGTGCAGCCCAATCCAAATGTAAGTAGCTCAGCGGCCCTCTCGGGCTCAGGGGGGCTCTGCTGCTCTTTCTCTGCTGTTGCTGTTTACTCCCATTTCAGGATGGACACAATCTGCTTGGTCCTCGGCCCTGGCCTTGATGACATGTCACGTCTTCGGTAATAAAGTGGCACTGCCATTGTCAGCTTTACCATGAAGTGTTTTGTATTTCTATTTCAGATTCCAGTTGGAGGAGAACAAGAAGTGGACTAATTCAGTATGTACACCCTTTTTCTTCATTTGTGGGTTTAAGATACTGGTCCAGTGGTAAGAAAACGTATGTGAACCCCTCGGAATGACCTGCTATTTCTACATTAATTGGTCAATTGATCTTCATCTAGCGGCACGGTGGCGCAGTGGGTAGTGGGGTTCGCTTCCCAGGTCCTCCCTGTGTGGAGTTTGCATGTTCTCCCCGTGTCTGTGTGGGTTTCCTCCCACAGTCCAAAGACATGCAGGTTAGGTGCATTGGCCTTCCTAAATTGTCCCTGGTGTGTGCTTGGTGTGGGTGTGTGTGTGTGTGCGCCCTGCCTGGGGTTTGTTTCCTGCCTTGCACCCTGTGTTGGCTGGGATTGGCTCCAGCAGACCCCCGTTACCCTGTAGTTAGGATATAGCGGGTTGGATAATGGATGAATGGATGGATCTTCATCTAAGTCACAAGTCCAGACAAACGCTCAGACAGTCCTAAAGTTTCATGTCTTTATTGAACACATGAATCAGATATTCAAAATAAGTGACAGCAACCGACTCTTAACGAGCAGATAAGACCTTCACAACGTTCAAGAGGAATTCTGGGCCATTCTTCCTTCCAGAACTGCTTCAGCTCAGCCAGATTCCCAGGATGTCTGGTGTGAACGGCTCTCTTGAGGTCATTCCACGGCATCTCTCTTGGGTTAAGGTCTGGGCTCCGGTCTTATTTTGAAGCCATTCTATAGCAGATGTTCAGCATTATTGCCTCACGGCATCACTCAACTTCTACTGAGCTTCAGCCGCCCTCCAAAAATGACCGTCTATCTGCTGCAGCCAGGCGTTATGCAAGTGTCCCCTTGGCCTGGTCCAGCCACACAGGTCCTCAACAATGAGCTGGATCACTCTCGGGTAATGGTGCCACATGGCCGTTGTGCTGTAACTGACAATGCAGGTCATGTGCCTCATTTGGGGTCCCATGAGCAACACCAAGTCAAACCAGCGGGACCCAAGGACCCCCCTGGAGAAAGACACATGAAGGAGTCCAGTCTTGGTCTCAGGTCACTGGAATGCGTCCTTTCATCTCCAGGACACTAAAGACTCGGACCTCCGTCCTTTTGCGCCACTCACTCCTGTCCAGTGACCTCATGGTTGGTAGTGTGGCTCGTTTAGACATCAATATGATTTTTTTTCCAGAGGGTTCACGTACTTTCTCTTGCCACTGTCTATGGGTTTTATTCTGCATGTCTGTGTAGTAAAATTCCAGGAATGAGTGAACCAAGAAACTGCTAAGGGCAGCAGAGCCAGTGGCAGGTTTAGGGGGGATAAAGGGCTGTGATGAAGGCTGCGTGCTCACCTGCTCCACTACTTTCATTGATTCACTCGTTTCGTTGCTCATCTTCTTCACAGGCACACAAATCCCAGGACCCCCATGAAGCTGGTCTTCTAAATTTAAAGAAGCTGACGGCTCCGAGTTGATGGCCCCGTATTTTGTCGTCTCTCTCTGTTTTGTTGTAGGTTTTTTGTGTTTTTTTTTTTTTTCCTCTTTCGCTTGCTCTCAATGGCGGTGCGGGCTGAAGGACGGTCTCACACGTTTTCATCTGCTGTTTGGTAGCATTTTTTTTTAATTGAGCTTTGACGTGAGCCCAGAAGGAGAGGATTTTGGGGAATATAAAAGTGGAGAAGGCAACGTGTGCCAGAAAGGCGAAATCTGAAGGAAAATCTGCCAAGAAGGTCTTTAGGGTGCAAACAAATGTCTCCCCCCCAACCCCGGTGTGACTTCTCTTTGTACGTCGGCCCTCTGTTTGTGTAACAAAATGTGATGCTGTGCTAATCTCACCTGCTTTGGCACCCGAGGGTGGCTCTCTGCCCGTTCACTCTTGTGCTTTTGTAACCTTTGCCTACAAATAAAGTTTCAGATCCTCTCAGTTTGTGTCTTTTTATCTCATTTGGGGGAAATCAAACGGGTAAAAGAAAAGACCCCCCTTTAGAAGGGCGTTGGAAAGGAAAGGTGAGAAGGCAGACTTGCAGTTCACTGTAGTGGCTGTGGTGTGTCGGTCAGAACACAGGAACCGACCCGGCCATTGGAGGAACATCACTTTAACGTGGAAATGGCAGAAATACACAGGAGGTAGAACATCTGTACGAGTGGGTGAGGCTCTGACGAGGCCAAGAAGAAAATCAAACATTTAGTGCAACTCTTAGAAACCGATCAAACAAATGAAAGGAGCCACTTTGTAATCCGAGTCTAGCATCAAGTCAGTGACACTTGTGGGCTGTTGATGTGCTCAGTTCAGTAGCAGAGGAGCTTGTTCATCAGGGCACTAGAGGGGCAACCGTGTGGCAACCACCAAAACAGGAATGAATGGGTTAACAGCTGCAGGGAGGCCACTGACAGTTTTTCCTCCTTATCTGTTTTGTCACTCATTTTGTATTTGGCTACAGTCAGTGTCACTACTGGTGTCATGAGGCCATACCTGGACCCTACAGAGCTGGCACAGGTAGTCCAGCTTCTCCAGGATGGCATATCAATACCACATTGCATTGCCAGAAGGTTTGCTTTGTCTCCCAGATGAGTGTCAAGAGCATGGAGGAGATTCCAGGATACAGACGGGCAGTTCCTCTAGGAGAGCTGGACAGGGCCCCTCGTAGAAGGTCCTTAACCCATCAGCAGGACCCACCGGAGGAACAGGCTGAGCACTGGCAGAGCCAACAACATGACCTCCAGCAGGCAGGCAGGCCACTGGTGTGAATGTCTCTGAGCAAACAATCAGAAACAGACTTCATGAGGGTGGCCTGAAGGCCTGACATCCTCAAGTGGGCACCGTGGATCTCGATTGGCGCTTGCCATAGAACACCAGAATCGCCACCCTGTGCTTTTCACAGATGAGAACAGGGTCACGCTGAGCACATGTGACAGACGTGAAAGGGTCTGGAGAAGCCGTGGAGAACGTTATACTGCCTGTGACATCGTTCAGCGTGACCGGTTTGGTGGTAGGTCAGTGATGGTCAGTCTGGGGTGGTACATCCATGGAGGGACACACAGACCTCTACAGGCTAGACAACGGTGGGCACCGCAGGACTGCCATATAGGTATCGAGATGAAATCCTTGGACCCATTGTCAGACCCTATGCTGGTTCCTCCTGGTGCACGACAATGCCCGGCCTCATGTGGCGAGAAGATCCAAGCTCACTTGCGTGACCTCAATCCAATAGAACACCTGTGGATGGGACATTATGTTTGTGTCCTTTCAATACCTCAGCCTGTCCAGGAGCTCAGTGATGTCCCGGTCCAGATCTGGGAGGAGATCCCCCAGGACACCATCTGTCATCTCATAAGGATGATGGCAGGCATGGAGGGGCAGGGGGCATACAATCTACTGAGTACGATTTGGAGTTGGTGCAATGAAATTTCGGCCAAATGCACTCGCCTGCCTGCCACTGCATCATTTGTTCCCTTTGATTTTCGGGGTGTCCCACTGTCAGTTGATCCTTTTCATTTCCATCCTTTCGTTCCTCACACATCACCTTATCAGTCCATAGCAGTAGAGATGGCCAGCAGGAGGTTTTTTTTCCCACTGAGATCTGGTGTGTTTTCAAAGTGTTTCTTTCATTTTTTGAGCAGTGGAAGTCTGTGCGCCTGTCTGTCCGGCCGGGAAGTGCGAGGCTACAGCATGAAGCTGAAATTAAAAATGACTCCGTCGCCAAAGTTAAACCGGAATGACAAACGAGAGAGAAACTCGCTTAGCCGCTGACAGACAAAGGGGGGCGAGCAGGTCCACAAAACGAAACCGCCGACTCTGCATTTCCATTTTTTCTGACGATTTCTATGGTTTGTAGGAGCCCAGGCTTTTTTACAGCGCGGGCTTACACAGCTAATCCATATACAGGGTGGTTGGTCCAGATCTAATTATGCAGATCCAGATCGTCTGGGTGACTTTGATTTATGCGGAGACGATTCCAGTTCGGCGCAAAGACGATTCTTAGATAGATAGATAGATAGATAGATAGATAGATAGATAGATAGATAGATAGATAGA
>JANRMT010062823.1:24764671-24796940 GCA_026402145.1 Polypterus bichir lapradei | reverse complement strand
TGAAAGGCACTATATAATAGATTAGGAAGGCACTATATCACAGTAGATATGAAGAAGATATAGAAAAAAGTAGACAGTTGAAACATGTAGGGTAGACAAATATGAAAGTTACTATATAAATTAGAGTTGAACAGATATGAAAGGCACTATATAATATATGGGAAATGGTATAAGATTTATGGATATGAAAGTTACCATATACAGGTTAGATAGATAGATAGATAGATAGATAGATAGATAGATAGATAGATAGATAGATAGATAGATAGATAGATAGATAGAAAATGCGCTATATAAAACTAGTTGATTAAGTTCATTATTGGTTGTCATCTCTCCGATGTCTTTTAAAGTGACAGAGTTAAACTTTTCCAGTATATCCACCGTACATTCCCGAGGGGGTCCAGTCGGCGTCGGTCTGTTGCCGTGCGCTCCCCCCGACCCCCCCCCCCCCCTAAAACCCGACGTCTGATATCCGATATGCTGTCTGACAGTCTACCGCCTCCAGATATTTTTTAAGTACTGATGTGAATCAAATCAAATTGCAAGTTCTCCCTAAGCGGTCCGGTTTCTCTACAAGGTGAACGCGTTTCCATACTAAGCATAATCTAATGCCATATCATTAGGCATAATGGAGTAATTTAGACGTGCAGCTCGATGCTTGAATCCCCGCACGTCAGGTAACTTTTTTTTTCTTTCTTTCTTTCTTTTCTTTTTTTTTCCAGGACTACAATTTGCGCTGCCAGGCTCGAGTGGCCCGCTCTGATTGGCTGCGCTCCGAGAGCTGCAGGGTTTAAATGCTGCGGAGCTGCAGGCGCTTCAGCTGGAAGTAGAAGACAACACGAAGGAGCCCAAGTTCCTTTTGATCAGGTAGCATCTCCTTTGAGTCGGCTCTGGATTAGGACCCGCTGTTTATGAAACCGACAAAGGTAACACTTTGGGTTTGTCTTCCTGGCTTAGCGGTCACGCTACATCGGCTTTAGGGAGGTTTTGTTTTCTTCTTCTTCTTCTTCTTTAACCTCACACGCCACAAAAGTGACGTGACGGTCCGCCTTCTCTAAAGGTGACGTGTGGCGGTCAGCGACGCTGCGTTGACAACCGCGTGGCGGGCGTGCAGAACGAACGAATGAATGAGTGACTGATGTTTGTCGGCACACTGCAGCACTCACCCTAGCAGAAAACGTTTATGTAAGGCGCTATATAACCTACCTATTTATTTGTCGACTATTTCATACATTTCTTTAAATAACACAAATGAATATGAAAATAAGGTCCACAATGAAAGCGGCTATGAAGCTGCATTATAAAGCCACTTATATGTGAATGATTTCATATGTGTTTTTATAATAAATTGTTATAATTTTGAATATGAAATGCAAAAGGAAATAAAGATGTTTACTTTGCAAGATGGACTGATTAATATCGGAACTTCTAGATTCAGGATTTGCAGTTGCAACAGTAATGAGGCAAATATCTGAGATGTGATAGAAAATCGTTGTAATCTTATGAATTCCTCCATTAAAACGTTTATTACTGATATTCGGTACAGAACACCATCAAATGAAGCTGATTGGTGGATTAGTTTGTGAGAAAGGCGCTATATAAACTGAGGAAAGTGGAACTAAAACGGAGACATGATTGGGCTGTGATGTAATTAGTGATAGCTGTTGTAATGAAAGGCGCTATAAAGGTTTTAGTAATACTTCATCTGACTTATTCAAAAGGTGAAATAGTTATTGGACCCTGAAGTAGTTGGTGGTACATGTTACAATGAAAGGCACTATAAAGGTTATAATAATAATAATTTTCTTAAAGATTAAACACATTGGATTCTGAATCAGTTGTTACAATGAAAGGCGCCATAAAGGCTTGGCCCGTTCTAATTCAAATGCACTCTTCCTACTTTTGTCATTTCTACATTGATGTCCCAAAAATTGCACAGAAATGGGCAATAACAGCAGCCTGGGAGTCCAGTTACAAACTGAAGCTTTCTGCCACAGGGGGGCGCCAGGCCTGACTTTGAGCACCACAAGTCTGCGTGTGAAGTCCCACAGCCGGCCGCTCGCTTTAATGCCTGTTAATAAATCGATCAGCAGTGAAGGCGGTCGCCACATGGGGGCGCTCACTGACACTCGGCCTCTTTCTCCAGGTACATCTCCAAGAATGAAGAGGGGACTTCTACTCCTGTGCTTCCTAGGCACAGCCCTGGCCTTCCCAGTAAGTGTTCCGTCTCTTCCAGTGAAGCCATTTTGGGTGAGCCACTCAGCTTGAGGTATTGACCGGTGACGCCTCGGGCCGCGCTTTGGGCTTTACTGAAACTGAGGGCACAGTTGGTAAACTGTATGTCAAATGAAAAGAAGAAGAGGTGGCGCAATGGTGGCACTGCTGCCTTGTGACAAGTAGACTGGTGCTCACATCTGGGGTGCTCAGTGTGTTGTGTTTGCATCATCCATTACATCCACCTGAAGCTGAGCTTGTTTGTGCCCAGGCATTGTTTGGATGGGTTACCGCCTAGGAAAAGCTTGGGTTGTTGCTAGACAAGGTGTTGGTGAGACCAGCAGGTGGCGCTGACCCTGTGCTCTGTGTGTGGATCCCAATGACCCCGTGCAGTGACAGGGACACTGTGCTATTAAAATGGTGCTGTTTATCAGATGAGACTCTCTGAGGTCATCTAAGACCCCTGGGCATCTTTTGTAAAGAGCAGGGTGTATCCAGATGTGCTGGCTAAACTGCCCACCACTGCCTGGCCATTCTGCCCCCCTAATTATCCCCCATCTCTAACTGGCTAGCTATCTCCCTGACCCCCTCACCCCTTAATAACTAATGTATGGTGAGCTCTACTGGCACAAAATGGCTGCTGTCACATCATCCAGGTGGGTTCTGCTCATTGGTGGTGGTTGAAGTGGTGCCACTATCTCTGTGAGAAGCTTTTCCATTGTCTATATTAATACAACATCCTCATGCCTGTGGAGAAGATGAGGAAGATGAAGGATTTCCAAGGACATGAAGGTTAGGTGGACTGGTGATGCCAGCTTGTGCCATGTGTGGACTTGGCGCTCTTTCCAGGGACTGATCCTGTTTTGGATCTGATGCTTGCTGAGATGCCAGGTTTGCTCTGGATTAGTGGGTTTGAAAAATGGATGGATGAGAAGAAGGAACGAAAGCCACGAAGCAGTGACCCTCTCTCTCTTTTTTCACAGGTGGGACCCGTTGCTTTAAGTGCCAGTCAAGAGGTAAAGCAGTGCAACTATGGCTCTTGAAAGTGGTATGGCTGGCATGGTGTGTGGCACAGTACTTAGCACTGCTGCCTCATGAATGATTCAAATTTGGTGCCCAGTAATTGTCTGTGTGACAACTGCACATTCTCTTTTTGCCAGTGTGGGCAACTGGGGACCCCACATTGGCCCTGTGTGTGTGTGTGTTTAGGCTGCACATGGGAATGGCACCCCTTCCTTGCAGTGAGTGCTGTTGGGGTAGCCTGCAGCCCCCTTGGACCCTGAATTGGACTAAGCAAGCTTGACAGTGTATGCAGTGCCCGTGTGTAGACGGGCACACCGAGCAGATCCTGCAATGTCCACTAGGGGTGCCATGTGGGCATGTGAAGCTTGTCACTTTGGGTTAAGGTGGCTCATTTGTTTCTTCACAGGCGTTGATGCAGCAGAGGTGGAATGCCATGCTTGGCGCCTTCCAGCAGCAGAAAGAAGTAAGTGCAGAATCTTCCTTGTGCCTTTAAATGTAGCGGGTAGTGCCACTGGAGGCTCGACAGCTCGGCTTCCATTTCTTTTTTGTTTAGAATGTGTGTGCGGCAGGGTGGGGTTCATATGAGTAGCCCCTCAAAAAGGTGAAATTTGGACTTTTGAGATACAAGCAAAGTCACATATGCCATGGGGGCTCTAGTGAAGATTGGCACTGTACGACACCGAGATTCAATGACCTGTGACCTGTGCTGACCATGAATTGAGTTAAAGGATGCCAAGTGTGTTTTGCTTGTAAGCTATGATGGGCACAGTGTCCACTTTATAATGAACCCAGGGTCAGCAGTTCAAGCTGGCGCTCCCTAACACAAACCTGAAGACAGCTCTTCTGTATTTGTGGAGTGCCATGGATGGGGCACCTTGCAGAAAGGCGCTTCATAAAACACAGGGTTGACTGCCAGCTCGGTCTCTGCCGCAGACGTCTTGTGTGCCACTGAGACGGGCAGGGAAGTGTGAGAAACAGAAAAGGTGCCATGTCAAATAGAGAGTGGCCTCTAAGTTCAAGTCTCTTGCTTTAATCCCACCGCTGCCTCACTGTATGGATATCGACGTATTGACTTTTCCTATGAGAAGGGGTCTTCTTCAGCTTTGGGGTCACCCTCATCCCGTCACATCCTACTGATTTTTGGTTTACCCAAGCATGAGGTCCCAGGTGAACCCCTGATGCCTTCCTTATTTACCAGTGTGCTTAACCCCAATCCCCCGAGCGGTTTGGAGATGGCTGTTGAATGTTCTGCACTGTATATACGAATAGTGACAAAGAGGACTCAAGTACATAAGGTGGCAATGCTGCCTAATTTGGGGGTGGGCTCGGCCTGACACTCTCATACGTATTTACAGATCTACCCGCCAGTCTCGCCAGTTCAGCCGAGGCTGGGCGCCAATGCCCAGGTGCAGCTCCCCCAAGTTAAACAGCCAGAGCTGAAACAGCCAGTGTCTCCAGAGCAGCAACCCCCGGAGAAGCAGCCCCTCCAGTCCAGCAGATACCTGCATGTTCCTCAGCAGGCGCAGGTAGAGCCGAAAACAGAACCTCCTCCTCTTCCTCCTCCTCCTCCTCCTCCTCCTTCCTGCTTGTTCTTGGCTTTGCTACTCATTAGCCTGACTTGAGTTCAGCTTTCTGATCCCCGGGTTCGCTGAGGGTCTTCTTCTCACTGCTTACCACCGAGCGAGGGTCTCCCAGTCCTTCATATGGTGGAGGCTGAGCCCTGACTCTGCTCGGTAAGGTCTGTCAGATGTCTTGTCTATGACATCCATATTGTAATCACTCGTTGGGGTCGATGCGTTTGACTGGTGGTCTCTCCTATGCTTCAAGGGGGTCTGATTTAATCGCAGCTTTAATGGACATTTGCATGTGCTCTCCATTGGCTTTGCCACTGCCATCCCTTCGGTTATGGGGAGATGGTGGTCATTCTCGTGGTCATCACTTTCTCAGTGCAGAGATGGGTCGTCCATTTCATTTCATTTCATTTGCTCTCATTGCCTGCTGGGGGCGCCAAACTCATCTCCAGATTTTCCAGTCTGAGAACGTGACGGCCAAGAATGCTGAGGTTTGCCTTCACTTCTATGAGTCCATCAGCTAATTGTCGTTCTTGTTTTCCAACAGCGGATGCCATACGGATATGGACCACAGCGATGGGTAAGCTGAAATAACCTTTGGTGTTTTATGCTTGCTGAGATCTAAATGAACACAAGGGAGGTTAGGCCAGGAGATGACAGCCCGTGTTTTAAAGGGGCGTTCCATCCAAAAAGTGGTCACCCATCGTTTTATCTGTTTGTCATCCCGAGTTGTTTGTAGGGTTGGCTAATTAGTAAAATTCTTAAATCTCGTGTTTTCAAGGAGAGCGCCGGTCACAAACTTTCTGATCTAATGAGCTTCAATAGAAACCAGAGGGGCAAACGCTGAACAACAGCGCATGATATTAAAACAGCCGTTCTCAAGCGACTCGTGTCGCGTAATTCAAACAAAGGACGGCTTATGAAGGGCCGACATCCCGTAAGGATCCTTTAGTTTAACGGTTGTGTCCGAGACTGGAAAACAAACCACACAGTCGTGCGAGAAAGTAAGCGTCGTCTTGACGAGGCCGAAAAATAACGAGAATAAATATCATTCAGTAGTTCACTGAAGACAGCCCATGATGTGTGTTGGGTGAATGTGGCAGTACCCGCTGAGGTCGATATTTGTGAATTACAGGTGACGTCAGCCGTCCTCTGATGATTTTTTCCTCCTCCGTTTTAGGGATTGAGTGGGAGATTGACAGGCGTTGTCAGTCATGCAGAAGTCGTGCTGGTCGGTCGCGGTGAACCAAACTGCAAAGCTCTCGATTTCCTAGCCATTCGATGGCCCTACCGTCACCCACGGCCGCGAGCTTTTGGGGTGGTGGCTGAAAGACCTCGACGGCGGATTCGAGCGGCAGACATGAGCTCTCCCGCCGTTTGTCCAGGATGGTGTCCTTTGCAGTAATTCATGTGGCCTATTCGTAGACTTGATGATTTTGTCCGTTTTCTCATTTTGCTTCGATTTGTTAGAAGAGACTTTCATTCTTTATTTCCCACCTTATTCTTGGTTTACGTCACGTGATAGCGGTCGTCACATCGGTGGAAACCAGAGGAGCTCCAGCTGCCCCGACCCCGACACAGACAGGCAGAGACGCGATTTCCCACACAGAACACGCGTTTCTTTACAAGTAGGGGGCGCTCTTGTCTCACTCCCCACGGCAGCACAATACAAAGAGGCACCTTCTCTCCTCCTCCTCCTCCTCTTCCTCCACTGCAAGCCCCGCCCCCTTCCTCCCGACTCTGGCTCCCCGAATGGAGTGACGGCGGCTCCTTTTATTCCGCTCCTGGGAGGGGATCATCAGCGTTTTCCTGGAATGGCTCCCAGGTGTGGTGGAGGTCCACTATTGGGTTCTTCAGCTCCCCCTGGTGGCCCCCACAGGACCCAACAGGGCTGCACCAAACTCCAACTGCCAGCGTGGTGCCACAGGCGCCCTCTAGTGTTCCAGGGGAGATAATGTCCTGAATAAACTCTCTCTCTCCCCAAGTCCTTCTGCTATCGAGGCGTCCCGGCCGGGTAAGGGCACCAGCCGTCCGCCACTCTCACAAACCACAATGGTCTAAGTATAGTGGTGGCTTTGAAATGTCGTGCAGCTTCTTCTTTATAACAGTGTCTTCTTACATCCTTTTGGTTTTTCTTTCAGTACAATTCACGACTCTTCTTTGGCTCTTTTTGTACAAAGACGACGATTTTGTCCCCTAAAACAAACCCACTCTAACAGAAACTCACGCTCTTTTACGGCCTACAACGCCAACCCTGATGATTTTAATTCTTTTTCCTTTCATGTGTTCGACTTGCAGGGTTACACTTCGTACGTCGGTGGGACTCAGATGTTGCCAGTAAGCCATTCCCATACCTGTACCCTTTTAAAACTGACTTGTGATCCGAGCTCAGAAGTTCACACTTTGTCATTTTTTGTCACCTTTTCATGTCACAGTTCTTCCCATTTGGCTTTCCTCAGAAGGTCCGTCCCCAGAGCGTCGAGGTGAGGCACGGCCTCTGGCTTTCCTGGTCGATGTTTGCTTTATCTCATCAGCTCCTTTTGTTCCCCCCTAACTTTTCTTTCTACCTCTCCAAGGATGACGAGATGCCCGCTCCATCGAGACCTCAGATGCCCCCACAGCAGACACCTCAGGTATGGCAGAGTCAATCTTGGACATCTTCTCTTGAGTCCACTTCAGTCCTCATGTATTCTGACTTGTCACCCCTAATAGATGACACCACCTTACGGCTCCGTCCCTCAAGAAACGCCCCAGTCGCCAGGGTCGCAGACTCCTAATGTAAGACAGCGGGCGAATATGAGAGCACTGGGGAGGGTGTCGGGCGTAACGTCTCTCACCAGCCATCTTTGCTTTTCAGGGAGTGCCAGCCAATGGCAAAGACCCCCAGTCGACTGGCAGCGAACCACAGGCACCGAGTCAGCAGGAACCTCAAGTATGTCGGGGGGTTCGTATTTCTCCTTGGAATTTCACACCCGTTCATCTTGATGCAATTATTATCTTTGTGTTTTATTTCCAGGTGAAACCCTCAAATGGCAACTCCCCAAATCAGCCCGAACAGACCAAACCTAATGTACGTGTGCCAACGTTCTGAGCGACCACTTTCAGCCATTGATAACTGCTGTAAACACATCACGTAGTGAAAAGGCCAAGGAGACCTGCCGGGTGGGCCAGCTGAATCTGCCCATCTGGTCCTGAGCGGCCCAAACCAGTCCCCGGGTCTGGGGGCATCAAGAAGGGTCCAACTGGACCTGCCTATCTGGCAGAAGACAGCTTCACGCGGGGTGTTTTCTATTTGTATTTTATACAACGAGGTGATCCACATGGAGAGCCCACCGTCCAGGGCTGTCATCGCTGTGCCACCTGCCCATTATATTTCTTTAAAAAAAAAAAAAAGGTGCTGGCAGGTGACCCGTACAGTCACAAAGCGCACTGGTGTCAGAAACTCCACCTGCCACCTCATGATGCTCAGTACATCCACACGACCACTAGAGGGCAGCACCGCCATCTCCCAGTTAAACTGAACAAAGCCACGGGTTCAACTTTCACTTCTTAAAAAAACAAACTGAAAACTAAACTCATTGAGAAGGAATTGCTAGTTAGGTAATGACAGGGCTGCAGGTGGCAATCCGGGCACTTCTGGGCATACGCTACTGTGGGTGCCAAGCCCCTGTGGGCTGCCAGCCCACTGCAGGGCACAGCTGGAGATCACCCGTAACAGATCAGGTGTGACAAACGCTCTGGTAGTTGCTGCCATTCATATTATTTTTATTTTGTGCAAAATGAAACAAAACCAAAGGGGACAAACGGAAACACAGTCAGTACCTGGCAAAGTTATTGTTAATATTTTGATTGGCTGTTTCCTTTGTGTTAGCCTGTTATGTCATTTCCAGGGTTGTGACACCCAAGGACGTCAAATCCAATATTTGATTTTTTGTTTGTTTTAATGTCACTGAGGTATTTTGGTGTCTTTCTTGATGCCACTTTGTTAGCTTTGTTGATGTGATGTGTGCAGTGGCCCGCTGTTAATGGGCATGACGGCCTAAAGGTTGGCACGAGGTACTTCCAGGTCACATGAGAGGCAGTAAAGCTGCTTCTTTGATTGACTTTTAGTGTGCTGATCTTGGACTTTGGCCGTTGATAATGAATTTTGGTTTCTGTTTAAGCCTCAGTGAATGAGGACGGATCTCTTTTTTTATTCTTTTCATTATTTATTTTTATTACGATTTGTTTTCTGGTCCATTACCTTCCTACCCGACTCCTGGGTCTTCCTAGGTAGGACAGCCTGCTGCTAAGAGACACCAACGTCACAACCCCTCTTACGGTCTGCTGGACTTGTAGATGGCATAGGGGGCGGGGCCTACACGTGCGTCATCAACTGGCCCCGCCCCTTAGGCCCTACACATATACATAATCAACATAAAGCAATAGCATCAAATGAACAAACTAAAATACACCTGCAAATACATTTATAACAGAATTTAACATCCATTATCCAACCTGCTATATCCCAACTACAGGGTCATGGGGTCTACTGGAGCCAATCCCAGCCAGCACAGGGCACAAGGCAGGAAACAAACCCCAGGCAGGGTGCCAGCCCACCGCAGTCATAATTATGTTATGCAGTAGATTCCCAATGTATATTTGTATCCATCCATCTGTCTCTTACACAATTCATTTCACATCCCACCGCAGCAGAATTTACCAAATAATATTTAAAGAACAATAAAAAGATTACATAAGAATGTAAAAACACGTGAGCCAGAGTTCATAAGACGGGCCATCCTAGGAGTAGAAAGTGAATCCTAACAACAAACCCTGTTTAGTAATAAAACTGAGAGGAAAAAAAATGGGGGGTACCAACCTGGTAGCCCCATTGGATTTTTCCAAATAAAAAGCAAACGTTGCAAAATGGACAAACAAAAAAGACTTTGACCCAAATCAGCCCACGCAGACGTCTCTGTCTTGGTGGTCCGCATTTGGATGGGAGCTCATTCCGCCTCGACTCCTGGCTGTGAAATGAGATGCACCCTGATTTGGAGGGACAGGACCTGCTCTGGGTGTTCCTCACTGGGTGTCTTCTTGGACCTGTGGGGGAACGACAAGCTAACATTAGCAACAGCGCCCCCTCTCATCCCGGAGTGGTATTGCTTTTCTCATTGGACCCCTGAAGATGATCCCCAGTCGCATATGCGTGTCGCCACATAATTCCACCAAAACAACAGCATGGACGTCACACCCGTTGCTGATCCCTGCATTGTGGTTCTAGTCCATCAGGACCCCTCTAGTCTTCATTATTACATTGATAGGATTGCTTAAATGAATTGCGACCCTTGGACTCTTCTAAACAGTTCATTGAATGTTTCATTTCCTTTTAGGGTTACCCCACCTTTGGAAATCAAGCTCAAGAGACCCCCCAGAAGCCTCCAGCCCCCGACTCCAACGTGCGTAATTCATTCAATCTGTCATTTCCGATTTTTTTTTTTTTTTATGTCTTTTGCTGAAGTGAAATAACCCGAGGACTTCATTCTGTGCAGGTGGGCTCCTCCTTTGGCTCCTCACAGCAGACGAGACCCCAGCAGCCTCAGTTCTCTTATCCGGAGGTACGACCGCTACGGGCCTAGCGTGAGCTCTCATGGTCCGCTTTTAAATTATCCACAGGGACTGACCGGCTCTTCTCTTTTAGCAGACCATCCCGTCATATGGTGAGACAGCACAGGTGAGACCACAGCAGCCCCTGCAGCCAAACCCAGAGGTAAGTTAAAAAAAATGAAACTTCTTAGCTTATTGAGGTGAGGGAAGAATCCAGTCCTGTGTGGAGTAGCCCGTCACGGTGTACTTAGCATAAATATGTATACGCATTTCTTGTAAGTTATTTCTAAATCATTATTTTTCCAAAGTGTTTCAAAAATTTTAACATTTCGATTTAAAAAACACTAAGACGCGGTGATATATATATATATATATATATTTTAATTCCTGTCATTGTTATTTCCCGTCTGCGCCGATTTAGCTCAATTCACTGCATTTTTTTAAGATCACCTCACAGTTCGGAAACGCACCACCCCGTCGGACAGAAGTGACGCAACAGCACCACCAAGAGGTAAAGTGTGAGTAAAACAACGAGCCGCGTAGAACCGCCGCGCTAGCAGAGAAATTAACAGAAGCGCTTCTTGGCACACAGGTGGTCACCACCTGGGCGAGCGCCGGACTGAGGAGACCGCAGCCACCCCAGTACCCAGCACAGGTGAGTTGGTCGGTCCTAACCGGGGCTCTGGACACTCAAGCGATGTGGGTGGGACACGCTGACCCGCTCTTTGTATTTTACAAGCAGGGCAATCCGCCAATGAACGGCACGCCACAGCAGAGACCCCAGCAGCCAGCCCCCGAAGTACGTAGCCGCCCCTCACAGTTCAGTAATAAATGCTGATGCCTGTCCGCGGGCTTTCTCTTTCAATGACCCAATGTCTTCTCACGCAGATCCATCAGCAGTTCCACAATGGCCAGCAACCGCAGCCTCAGCCCCCGAGTCCAGACGTACAAGTAAGTGTCCTCGCCGCGAGGGTCCGCTAAATCAGTCAAACCGTCCGTGGGACTTTCTCGAACATAACAAAGTGAAAAGGTGGACGGGTCCTGCGTGCAAAGCCACCCCAGCCGTCCTCTTTCGTGACTTCAAAAGTAACGCAGGCTGTCATTTCGTCCACAGGTGAGCCAGCAGTTTAACAACATGCCGCAGCTGCGACCCCTGCATCCGTACCCCAGTGTAAGTCAGCAGCGCGCCTGCTTCCTCTCTGCCACACTTGCTTTGGTCATTTGTACAGCTGCGACACCATCGACATCTTTATTTCTTCTTATAGCGCCTTTCATGACGGAGCAATTTAGCGCCTTCCTTATGTCCGTGTTTATTAATATAGCGCCTTTCATCATGGGTGAAATTTCAATTCTTTCTTTCTTCACTTTTCATAGCTTGAAAAATGTCAATAGTTTAATGCTGTTCCTCTTGGGTAAAATCTAATAACGGTAAATTTAGCAGCATTATTTTCTTTCCATTTTGGCATTTTATAAAGCATATTTCATGACGGGCAAAATTTTAAAACAAGTTTCTTTCTTTATTCATGCATTATACAATGATTTTCATCATGGGAGAAATTACATTTAGTTATTTAGTATTTAATCTTTCCTTCTTTTTTAATATTTTATATGACACAATTTATAATTTGAAAATGACAAAGAATGACTCTTCCTGTATTATACGGTGCCTTTCATCATTAGCAAAACCACAAAACAATTTTACTCCTTTCTTTCTTTCTTTTTCTTTCCTTTAATGTATTATTTTGTGCTTTTAATAATGAGAAATATTACAACATATTTCAGCAGCATCATTTTTTGGGTATTTTATATAGCACCTTTCATAATGGGCAAAATCATAAATCAATTTCAACTTTTTCTATATTATAGAGCTCATTCCATAATTCGGCTTAATTACAGAACAATTTAGTTCTTTTTTTCTAGAGCATCTTTCATCATTAGTAATATTACAAACTAGTTTAGCTTCTTTCTTTCTTATAACATATAGTGTTTTGCACTTTAAATAAAGTTTTAAATCAATCCTTTGCTTCATTCCCATATCGTGCTTTTCACATTAAAGCTTTATGTAAATTTTTCATTTCTCATAGTATAAGGCGCATTCCATATTAAGCCTTATTACAGATCAGTTCTTTCTTTCTCATATAGTGCCTTTCACTGCCTATTAACTCTTTATGTACCGTAAATTTCGTATTAAGCCTTATTACAGCTCTTCGTTCTCTCTTTCTTGGAATATCAATCCGGCTGAGCACTAAGCCCGTCACACATGTCGTCTGTCAGGCTGCTCCGGCAAGTCCCCTTTTGTCCCCCAGCCCCGTGTTCAGTGACAGTTGTCTTTGTCCCCACAGCTGAACCAGCCCTTCAACAACGCGCCGCAGGTCCGACCGCAGCAGCAGCAGCCGCCGAGTGTCGAGGTACGTCTTCAGCCGGCTCGCCCCATTCCATGTGCGGGTGGCTGGTGCTTTGACTCTGACGCATCTTTTTGGTTTTCGTCCCCTTTAAGGTCATCCCTTCATTTGGCGCCTTACCGCAGCCAAGACCCCAGCTGCCCCTGCCAGAAGTAAGAGAACACTTTTCAGTGATGGCTCCTTAAATGTCTCCGTGTATTTCGCGGCCTCGGCTCAGTTCTGCATAATGGATGGCACCAAAAAGCGTCACTGAGGGGCCACATTCAGCCCCAGCTGCGATGGTCCAAGTCGGTCTGCTCTGACGCCTTTGTGACGCTGGTGTTTTCATGGGATTAAGCTGACTTGCTCTTGGTCACAGTAGTTACAAATGCACTTTATTCATTATCATAATTGATATATTTATGCCAACTTTTATTCCGCGTGTGCGCGCATGTATTGTGAATTTCCCCTTGGAATTAATAAAGTATTGATCTATCTATCTATTTATGTGCTGGCCCATCCAGGGTCTCTTCTCGCCGCGTGCCCAGTGCTGTAGATCTGAATGACGCGGGTGCACGAGGAGCCCACCTCACGCTCTTTTCTGCTCTTTTGTTTCAGGTGCTCCAGCCCTACGGAAACATCCCGAGACAGACGCACATCCCGCGACCTCAGGAGCTGCCACAAGTAAATGGCGTGACCTTAAAAAGAGAACCGCCGGTCCGTTTTCTGAACCCGCGTTATCAAGCACGATAAAGCGGAGAGCCCACATTAATCCTCTCAGCAGCAGTGTGGCGGACTGATTCAAGTTTCAAACCCCGGGGTGGTGGATTCAGATGCTGCTACCGACACTGGGTGACAGTGCGCAAGTCACTTCACCTGCCTGTGCTCCCACTGGAAAAAAAAAAAACAAAAAGAAATGCAATATAAATCTTGTAAGTCTCCCTGGATAACGGTGTCAACCAAATAAGTAAATGTAAGCCCAAAACAACCAGAACTTACTAAAATTCGTAATCTGGATACCCCTCATTCACTGCCAAATAACGAAAGTCTGCGCAAAAGGCGGAAAACCGCAAACTGGCCCAGTGGGAGTTACTGCGCGTGCGTGTAGTTTGTGTCACGTGGGCTCCGCTTCCGCTCACGTCAGAAATGGAAACGCGGGTTCAAACATGGAGCAGGTGATCTTAAAGACGATTACTGCTGCCCCTCACTTTGCGTAATGACTTCACTTCTCCTTTGCAGGTAAACCAGCCATTCAGCAACATGCCGCAGTTCAGACCACAGCAGCCAAACTTAGAAGTAAGCTTCACACCTTTTACATTTGTTACCGATCGATAAGTAAGGCACCATATAAGAGAGAGGGCTGAGGAATAAGAGCTAGGAAAACGTGAAGAGCTCTGTTTAAAATGGTTAGACAGATGGGGAGGTAAAAGGGAAAGGTGCCATTTAACAGATAGATTTATAGGTAGGCGGATGTGAAAGGTGCTATATTATAGATAGATAGATAGTGTAGTTGGCAGGATTAGATAGATAGATGGATAGATAGATAGAAGTGAAAGGCGCTATATAATGGATATATGTTAAAGACAGTATTTGATAGATGAACTGATATAAGTGAAAGGAGCTATATAACAGGCAGATAAACGTGAAAGGCACTATATTTTAGATACCATATAAGAGTGAGATTAAAAAGGCCCTTATACGGCATAGGTAGAATGCTATGTAAGAGATAAACAGATCGATGTGTACGGCTCTATATAAGTTACACAGATAGAAGAGACCCTAAAAACATTACAAAGAGACAGATGTGAAATGAATTGTGTAAGAGACAGATGGATGGATACAAATATACATTGGGAATCTACTGCATAACATAATTATGACTGCGGTGGGCTGGCACCCTGCCTGGGGTTTGTTTCCTGCCTTGTGCTCTGTGTCGGCTGGGAGTGGCTCCAGCAGACCTCTGTGACCCTGTGGTTAGGATATAGCGGGTTGGATAATGGATGGATAGAACATAATTATGAAGAATGTAATGTAAGACAGATGGATATGAAAGGCACTATACAAAATAAGGTTATTTAGATAGCTGTATATAACAGATAGTGGTGAAAGGCACTATATATGACAGCCATTTCCTCTAAACCAAGTCTCCTCTCACAGGTCATCCCATCATATGCCGTCGTTCCTCAGATTCCTCTGCCCAGACCTCAGCAGCCGATGCAGCCGCAGCCCAATGTGAGTTTCAAGCCTGTCCTGTCACCGTTGTCACTGCAGCCATAAGTGGGGACTTTGAATCCTCCAACTGTCATTTCTCTCCCTGCACACGAGCTGCATGGCTTGTTCTCCTTCAGCTTTGTTTCCTACTTTTCTGTGCTAATTTGGTGTTCCGCTTGTCTTCTCCATTCAGGTGATCCCATCGTATGGCGCCATCCCGCCAGTGAGACAGCAGCAGCCGATGCTGCCAAACCCCGAGGTGAGTGAGTGAGTGACTGAGTGCTGACACGTCTCCCTGCCTGACATGCTGGGTGGTGCCAATGCGATTCTTTTTTTCTTGCTGATTTTGTTTGCGCAGATCAGCACGTCCTACGCTAACCTGCCAAGACAGGCGCCCTTCCCAAGACAGCAGGACCAGCAGCAGCAGCAGCAGGTGAGGAGAACACCTTTGGAGAAGTTCTCATGCAATTTATTGTGTGAATTCCATGCGCTGTTTGCATGACTGCTGTGTGGTTGTTTTATTACGGCCAGGTCATCACAGAGTGTTGTTGTGTCAGATCTTTGCCTTTTTCTGCAAAGCTTCAAATCTGCCTGTCCACAAATGTGTCTTTTGTCATCCCTTTCCATTTCCTTTCTTCTCATACAGTGTGTCTCCTTAAGGTCCCAGCACCAAATTTCTATCCAGTGGCAGCCAGGCCAACATAAATATGAAAGGCACTATAGTACAGACACATTCATAGATATGAAATATACAATACAGGAGCTAGACAGAGTTGAAAAGCAATATACAGTATAGAAATATAACTCTGAAAACACTATGTAAGAGATACATGGCCATAAAAGGGACCGTATAATATACACACATGGGAAAGGGGCTGTATTAAGTAATTATATTTAGATAGATATGAAAAGGGCGATATAAGAGATAAACATGAAAGGCACAACATAATAGACAAATGTGAAGGGCACAATATAAAGTGCTTATAGATCAATGATTAAGGAGCTACAGAAGAGCAAGGCAGATGAAAGGCTCTTTAGGAGAAACCAGTGCTATAGAAGAGCGAGATGAACACAAAACGTCCAATTTAAGAAAGACAGGCATAAAAAAACACACTCTAAATAGATAAATATAAAAGGCACTATATCATTAATACATTAATATGAAACATGCCATATAAAAGATATAGATATAAACAGATATAGATATAAATGACACTAAATACACGTTAGATGTGAAAGGCACTATATGATAGATAGATATGAAAGGCACTATACGATAGATAGATAGAATGGCACTATATAATAGATAGATAAAAGTGAAAGGCACTATATGATAGATAGATAGATAAATCTTTACCCAGTAATAACACTGAAAGTTAGGTAGTGCCATGCCACCTTCTGCTTTACGTCATTGTAAAATCGCCTTTTGAATTTCTTTTATAAAAGACAGACAGACAGATGCTGGATGCTGTGTGATTTTCGTCTGATTCACGCAGTCTGCAAGTCTTTTTTTTCCCCAGTGCGTCACTTGGTATCCCACCCACTCAACGTGTCTCCTTTCCTTTCTCTCCACACAGTTCTCCTCCTTTGGTTTCCAGCACCAGGTTCCTGTCCCGCAGCAGCAAGGCCAAGCCGGGGTGAGCCGAGACTTGTGATGTGCCCACTGTGCATGTTCCCTTTGGTGCTTTGTCAAGGAAAACCAGAAAAGAGAACTGAGAAGGCTGAGATCCCAGGATGGACAGCTCCATAAATTGGTGCCTCTGGGCTGTTCATTAACCAGATGTGCTTGGAGAACTGGATGAGCTCCTCTTGTTTCTCAGCCTTCTGTGAGGACACGGCCGTCATTGAGTCTGTGCAGATGGTTGAGGATGGAGGTCTCTCGGTTTTCCAGCAGGTCTTAACAGAACCTCCTGATTACTGAGATGATCCATGGAAAGAGTCATGGGGGAGGAGCATGTGTTGGGGGAGGAGAAGTGGGTGGAGCCAACAGGAGGCCTCTGGTCTTCTTCCAGGACAGCAACTTCAGACCTGTGACCCTTCTGGCACCCTCACCTGTGCTTCTATCCTATTGGTCAGTCTGACAGTCCTCACTGGTGTTCTTATTTCTTTTTTACAGAATTATCCTAAAGTAGTCTACATTCAACTCCCATCTCCCCCTATGGCTGGCGTACGTTCCCGTTGTCTTTCTTGTTATTTTTTTCTTGTGATTTCCAGAGAACGCTCATGGAATCCCATCAACTGACCTTTCTGTTTTTTTTTCTTTAGATGGGACCCAACAGAGTAGCTCCTGTCGAATCAGAGGAAGGCGGCCAAGTAAGTTGACTCGATATGTCGTTGTCTCTGTTGGTGTCTGCTGTGTTTGTGGGAAGGAGAGTCAATGGGACCTGATGGCCTCAGTCACGGGCTGGCAGGAGTTGTGTGATGGCTGTGTGATGATAGTGTGATTGGCCAACTTGGCACAAGAGCAGTGCAGAATGAGGCAAAGCACCAACGTTTTCATGGATCAAAGATGACTTTAAGGACATGCGTGTTTAATTGGATATCCATGATTTCAAATTTGCCTTTTTTCCATTCTTTTCCCAGCCTCAGTATGCCGGTTACATGCCACCCGCTTATGGTTATGGGCCATATGGTGGCTATGGGCATTTCGGTAAAAGGATGCCCCTGTCCGAAGAAATTAATGAAGAGGGACCTGCAAAGGCAGAGGGAGGAAAGGAGCCAACCAAACCCCCCAAAGCTGAGGAAGCCACGCCCACACCCGGAGGAACAGCCACAAAACCAGACGGCGCAGCCCCCAACGCAGAAGGTGGCGCACCTGCCGCTGGTGGCAGTCCCCCTGCCGCTGAGGGGAGTCCGAATGGTCAGGGGGGCACCCCAACCAACCCTGAAGCCAACCCACCAGCATCAGGTGGAAACTCCCCAGTTAATGGACAAAGCCAGCCGGACAGAGGGGACAGTCCAAACCAAGGTGTGAATCAGCCCAACCAAGCTCAGGGTATTAACCCGATGTACCCTGGCAATGTGAACCCCTTCGGTGGTGTTTTCCTGCCAGCTGGTATCCGAAAGGTTACCCCCTCACCAGACACCGGCTCAACCCAGATTCTACCTGGTGGATTTGTTCCCTCAGCTGATGGCAGTGCCACCATCCCAGTCACATCCTCCCCATCAGGGAACAACAATGCCGTTCTCAACATACCATATTACCCATCCAACGGTGGCAATATTAATCCGGTGGGCATGAGAAAGACGCCTGTCAAAAATGGGTGCAATATGGGTAACCATGGGCCAACCACCGTGGAGCCAGTGGCGCCCTCTGCAGGCAACTCAGAAATTCCCAGCTTCGGTGAAGGCATCCTGATGGCAGCGGCAGAGGCGGGCAGTGACGGAGAAGGCCGCACCCCCTGCCGTGTACACGACACCACCACCGTGGGCAAGGAGAGCAATTTCTACTACTGAAGAAGGCGATTGTGGAGAAACGCCTATCAGAAAAACAGCCAAAGAAATACAAATCATGTTTTATTGTAATATAAATAGAATTAGGAGATTTTTGTTTTCTTATACTTACCGATAAAAAATATCCTCGCGTGAGATTATCTGGTTATCAAAGGGGTTATGGTGGGGACCACAATGCTGTTAACCATCATAACGCTGGCATTGTTTTGTACTCCATCACAAAATTGTATTGTAGTAATACGGATTTAATAAACGGAAAACATGAAAAACACACGTGTTGTATCGTCTTCTTACATTTTGTTTTCCTGGACCACAGGAATTCTGAATTGTTTTTTCTTACCAAGAGGTTTGGATTCTGCCCTTTGCGTTATGAAGTGGGGTCTTCAATCTGGCAAAAGGCATCACTGGCCAGGCCACGCCACCTAGGCCTGCTCGGGTGGTGAAAAAGGCCTCACCTCAGTGGGCCTAATCCCAACTCAAGGGCCCTGCCTCAGCCTACACAGACCCAAAAGGGGGGCTTACAGTGCTGGAAAGGAGCATTCAACATGTCGATGTCATGCACAGGAAATGTAGACCAGACATTGGCACAGGACGTCGTCAACTTATGACCAATGTGCCTTACAGCCATTGGATTTATGACCTCTGCTGTCTCTCAGGGGTAAACAACTAGAAAAAGTAGTCGCCGATCAGCCTCAGTCCCACCTTACGCATCACATGACATGACCTGACAAATTCCAGTCTGGTTTCCGCACTGGTCATATTACAGAAACGGGTTTTTAACGACATTCTGATATCCTCTGATGAAGGAAACTCCACTGTAATTATGTTGTTAGACTTCAGTGCAGCGTTTGCCACCATTGATCGTTCGATTTTACTGCACAAGCTAGAAAACGATGTTGGGCTCACAGGCAGTGACTGTGCTCGCTTGGTTTAGTTCTTATTTATCAAATTGATTGCAATACGTACAGAAATGTGCCGACGGGACTCCATCATTACACACAGTAGTTCAATATGGTGTCCCGTAGGGCTCAGTACTCGGACCTTCACTGCTTTCACTTTACAGGCTTCCACTGGGAGCTCTCATTAGGAAACATCACTCGTACGCAGATGACACCCAGTTATACTTTTCTTTTAAATCAAATGAAGTTTCTCCGATGTTGTCTTTAATTAGTTGTGTTAGTGAATTAAAGGAGTGGATGGATGAGAACTGCTTGCCTTTAAACAGAGATGTTAATATTTTGAGGGAGTGACGTTGATCACAACAATATCGTGTCGTCATTTAACTCAGCTGGAATCCCCATTCATTTTACTGAATCATCTCGGAGTTCTCTTTGACTCCAGCAGGTCAATTTAAAGCGCACATTACAAAGTTGTCCAAATCATGTTGCTTCCATCTTAAAAATTTTGGGAAACGAAGGCGCTTTCTAAATAAACAGGATTCTGAGAAATGAATTCCTGTCTTTATCTCTAGTAGGATTGACGACTGCAATGTGGTGTTCACTTGATGTCAAACTGTTCTTTATTCAGCCTCCAGTTAATCCAAAATTCTGCTGCAAGAATTATTACAAGAACAAGAAAATACGAACACATAACCCCAGTCCTCGCGTCCTTACACTGGCGCCCAGTTAAGTTTAGGGCAGATTTCAAAATCCTCCTTTTAACATATAAAGCATTAAATGGCGGAGGTCCGGCTTACTGGTCTGAACTTATCATGACTTACAAACCTGAGCGCACATTAAGATCTCAAGATGCCGGTCTGCTTAGGATTCCAAGGATTAATAAAATAACAGTGGGAGGTCGAGCTTTTAGTTACAGGACCCTAAACTGTGGAGTGGTCTGTCTGCTACTCAGGGCCGGATTAAGACCCTTAGATGCCCTAAGGACTAAGTCATTTTGGTGCCCCCTTACACTAGTAATTCAAAATATTGAAACAATAACAAACTAGAAAATAAAATTTTATTTTATTATCAAAAATTCAAAATTAAACAAAACATTTTGACATGAAAACCGTAGAATTACCATTTTGATTATTTAAATTTATTTATGGCTTTTGTGTAAATTTAGCAAATCTATTTACACATATTCTTAGTACTGTACAAGATTTGAAGAATATTTTGTGAAAATTTTGTTAATAAATTTTTATTAGTAAAAAACGTATAAACAATTTTATCCAATAGTAATCAGTTGTACGATTTTCACTTTTACATAATGTACATGAATTTAAAAATATCCAAGAATAGTATTAAATAGACTTACCAGAATATTTTTTCCTCAAACTGGGACGATTTTTTGTTTTTGCTTAAAACAGAAAATAACACTTTCTATGCACTAGAAATTTATTTTAAGTTAAATAACAGATAATTCACGAAACACAACAATTACGTGATAATAATTTTAATCAACTATTAACTATTACTTAAAAATATAAAAACATATCGTTTTGAATCAAATTATTTTCACAATATTTTGACATAACATGGTGCTTAAGGGAATCACCATGAAACAGGAATTCCCCATCATAGATGGCACCAGTATGCAGAACGCACTGTGTAAGGTGCCATCTACGAACGGTGACGGGATAGGGAGGTACAGGGAGGCATTATTCATTTTTCATTAAATTTTGAAAATGGCTATAAATGTAATTAATAATTTATGTGATAAATTCAGCCATGAAAAATGTTTGTGGTGCCCCATTTACCCTTGATGCCCTAAGCATGTGCTTACTTTGCTTATATGGTTAATCCAGCAATGCTGCTCTATAAGAGATGCCCCTTCAGTCTCAGCTTGTAAAGACTCACGACTTCAGTTTAGCACACCCTGACTAGAGCTGCTGATTAACTGTGCAGACTGCATGTGTGTTGTCAGTCGTTAGCACTAAAACATAAGTAACATGCCAGTTAGAATTTGTTACTAACCCTCACCTGTTCTGTTTCTCTTCTGGGTACTCAAATGTGCCACTCGGTGCCACGGTCCACCTGCCAAAGGTAAAGTCATCTCTGATGGAGGATCGTAGGAATCATGCGCTAGAGGGATCCTTTCATCCGATTGGCTGGCCCAGCGCTGTTTCAGCCACGGAATGGCCAATAGGGGGAGGCACCTTGATGGCCGAGGTCTCCAGGACTCTAAAGAAATCCAAATCTTATTATGTGATATCATCTACTGTTAAATTCTGTTCTTTACTTGTAATATTTCTATTGTACAATACAATACAATTTATTTTTGTATAGCCCAAAATCAGACAAGAAGTGCCGCAATGGGCTTTAACAGACCCTGCCTCTTGACAGCCCCCTAGCCTTGACTCTCTAAGAAGACAAGAAAAACTCCCAAAAAAACCTTGTAGGGAAAAAATGGAAGAAACCTCTGGAAAGGCAGTTCAAAGAGAGACCCCTTTCCAGGTAGGTTGGGCGTGCAGTGGGTGTCAAAAGAAGGGGTTCAATACAATACCGTATCGATACACAAAACAGAAGGAATCCTCAATACAGTATAAAAATAAAAATTTTACAAGCACGGAGCAGAATTTAACAGTAGATGATATCATATAATAAGATTTGGATATTTTTAGAGTCCTGGAGACCTCAGCTATCAAGCTGCCTCCCCCATTTGGCCATTCCACGGCTGAAACAGTGCTGGGCCAGCCAATCCGATGAAAGGACGCCTCTTTCCCATGATTCCTATGATCCTCCATCAGGGATGACTTTACCATAGGCAGGCAAAATAACTTGGCAGGTGGGCCGTGGCAGCAAGTGCCACATTTGAGTACCGAGAAGAGAAGCAGAATAGGTGAGGGTTAGTATCCAATTCTAACTGTCATGTCACTGATGTTTAGTGCTAATGACTGACAACAGAGATGCAGTCTGTACAGTTAATCAGCAGCTCTAGTCAGGGTGTGCTAAACTGAAGTCGTGAGTCTTTAAAAGCTGAGACCGAAGGGGCATCTCTTATAGTAGCAGGCAGACCACTCCACAGTTTAGGGGGGTCCTGTTGTTTTGTATTGAGGATGACTTGTGTTCTGTTTTGTTCTGTTCTGTGTATTGTATTGACCCCCTTTTATTTGACACCCACTACACGCCCAACCTACCTAAGGGGTCTCTCTTTTCACTCCCTTTCCCGAGGTTTCTTCTATTTTTTCCCTACAAGGTTTTTTTTGTTAGTTTTTTCTTTGTCTTCTTAAAGAGTCAAGGCTGGGGGGCTGTCAAGAGGCAGGGTCTGTTAAAGCCCATTGTGGCCCTCCTTGTGTGATTTTGGGCTACACAAAATAAAATTGTATTGTAAACAACAGTGTTCACCACGCCAGCTCCGTATGATGTGACTCATTCTCCTCAATCTCAGTTTATTGCCTGCAGTAATTCCGACTACGTTCAGTTACATACATTTGTCTTGCAATTACAGGAAAAGAAGCGATTTTATCCCGACACAAAAATGAAGGTGATTGAGCAGTACGAGGGAGGGCAGTCACGTGTGACTTTAAGTTGTAACCGCTGTACTGCTGCACTCTGAAGCTTCTGTATTGTGACATCATCATCATCATCATCATCATATCTTATCACGCCACTGCCGTATCCAGGTAACAGCAGCATCATTAGCATCCTTAAGATCTTCATCGGTGCATGTAGGGCCACGGGAACATTCACAGAGAATGTGGTCTATTGTTTGGGTGGGCTCACCACAGGGACACTCAGCGCTTGTTGCGAGGCCCCATCTAAATAGGTTGTCCTTTGCTTTGCCCACCCTTGACCCAGTCTTTCCTAGAGAGGGATGTTCCATTGGGTAGGTCCTCTTGAGGTGTAGGAAGAGGTTCATTGGGAGGGCTACGGTCAGCCTCGAGCCTCTGTGCTGTGGACTGCTTTGGATTGAGGGGTTCCACTGTGGCAAAGCTCCGACAAGAAGGTAGTCAAAACTGCCAACATAATGTAACAATCAACCCCAGAAAAGGGGGCAAGATCGCTACACTTCACCACCCGCGAGGAAAGTGGACGATGTTCGAATGATATATTAGCATTAAAAATTGAAATGAAATATTCGGTCCTCGACCCCTCTTCCCCACTTTCCGCACCTGCCAAATGCTCGACAGAAGCCCAAATGGTAGTTCGGTTGGTTAAATAAGAAGGTGTATTGTAATTCAGGGTACGAAATTTATGCATTCATGTGAATGGTGACTGGCCAGCCAGAGAGGATGCACAAACCAGTGTATTTCTTCGTGCCAGTCCCAAGTCCAGATAAATGCGGAGGGTTACGTCAGGAAGGGCATCCAGTGTAAAATTTTGCCAAATCCATATGTGGACAGATGATCCGCTGTGGCAACCCCTAATGGGAGCAGCCGAAAGAAGAAGAAAAAGATGAATGGTGACTGGGTGCTCTTTCGTGATCCCATTTTCCTCCGGATGCCCTCCCCAATCTCCCTACCCTCAGTGGCCAAATCTTAATCCCCGTTAAGAAACACACACGAAATAAAAGGCAAATCAAAAGGAGGAGAATTAAACAGAGTCTGTACGAAACGGCGATGAATCCGCTCGTGCAGTTCTCGCTGATGAAGGTGAGTATGGCCGCCTTCTTGCTATCCCGAAGAATTTAGAAACACGACCACCAACGGGAACACCTGGAGAACCACAGGTCCATATGCCGCAACCCCATATGCCACCTCTTGGGCATTCGCCTCACTGTTTCCAACTTCAGGGTGGCCACCCACTAATAGCGGACGTCCCTGGGTGGGGTCTGATCGCGCCGTATTCTTAGGCGCACATCACCGAGCTCCTTGCCTTCTGCTTCTCTCCCTCCCTTTCTTTTTTCTCGGTCCGCCATTCCCAGTAAAAAGAAAAGTTTCCCACGGAGAACGTCCATTTCCTACTTAGTTGTCATAGCAACATGACGCCTGCCAGTGTTGTGCATGAAGGAGTTCAAAAGAGCGCCTTCGTTGAACGAGCTCGTTGTTCTAAGAACGGTGAGCTTAACGTAACGTATTTGCAAGTGAAGAACTTGAACGTCAGCTCGTTCAGTTTTAGGTGACATTCTGGATCTGCTTTAGGGCCAGACAGTGGCGTAGGTAAGGGCGGGCAGAGAGGGCGGTCAGCCCTGGGTGGCACATTTTTGGGGGTGGCATTATTGGCTAAAAGGCTCAGTACAATTCGTGTGTAAGCAGGGTTCGGAAAAGTTATCACTCATGAATGAAAAAAGTCAAATTCTCGGATTTGTATCCACAAATGCTTTTAAAAATAATTTTCAGACTGTCGTTCTGTGACGTCATCAGACACAGCAGTTGGAATTTAGGACGCAATAACAAAAATAAACCTAAACATTACAACGATAACAATTTCTAGGAAGATAAACAACTAATTTACAATTTCGTTTCGTTTTCAGTCCGAATGCGTTCTTGCTCATCCCCACCTATCACTGCACTTTGGGCGAGCGAGTGAGTTCGGCTGAGGTGTGAACTTGCACAGCACTGACGCCTGCACTAGGCAGCGGGACTTCTTACCGGCCGGGGTCCTCCCAGACTTGGCCGTCCACAATAACGCCTGAAGTTGATATTTCTTTGTTAACCTCCAGACCATACGATACAATGACGGCCAGTCCAGAAAGCCAAGCCGCTTGTAGTGTTATGTAGGATCGCTACAACAAATCCTCAGGTCACAGTTAACACAATGGACACCGGGAGAGGCTCACACTGATGATGTGACATGACACAGACAAAGACAGGATTCGTGAAGCTGTTAAAGGTACGACATTCAGGCAAGCAAAGATGATAATGACACAAAACAATACAATTTTATAAAAAAAACTTACACAATGTCCTAAGAAGGATGAGAGAAAAAGGGATGTAAAACAATCAATATGACTTATTATGCAGTAGGTGAAGTCTGAATACACACGCCAGTCCGTCTTATGTCCAGATCGACTTGCGACCGGTCCGTCAGAACTGAACGTGGTTGTAGGTCGGCGACTACCTCTGTTAATTCAATTAAACGACACACGGTCAGATGAGGTCAGGTCAGGTCAGGTCAGGTTGGGGAGCCTGCACTGGTACGGCGTGTTGCCGTACCCACCACACAACAAAATAGCTCGGGATCCCAGTTGGCAACAGGTAGACACGCGGTCCAGTCCCACCCTCCAGAAATGACCCTCTACCAGCTGTAGCCAAGCCTGGTCCAGCCACCCGGTTCCTCAACAATGAGGGTCCTGTGATCACCGTCGGGTAATGGTGCCACATGACCGTAGTGCCATACCTGACACTCCCTCACAATGCAGGTCATATGCCTCATTTAGGGACCCCGTGAGCAACACAAAGTCAAACCAGCGGGACCCAAGGATGAGGCACAGTAGTGAAGGAGTCCAGTCTTCATCTCAGGTTACCGGATGGAGTCCATGTCTCACAAACAGGGAGCACCAGGACTCTAAAGACTTGGACCTTCGTCCTTTTGCGCCACACACCTCTTTGCAGCGACCTCATGAACCCCCCCATGCCCTCCCAATCCACCTACTGGCTTCATAGGAAGGGTCACCAGAGTCACGTGAATGTCACTGCCGAGGTCAGTAAACCTCTCGATGACGAGGTCGACACTCTCTCCACAGATGACACACTGATGATGGCTGTGCCCAAGTCCCATTGTTGTGCTCTGTGGAGGTCTGGCCCTAAAAAGGGGTCCGTCGACCACCAAGACAAGGCGAGCGTCC
The DNA here is from genome assembly GCA_026402145.1 of Polypterus bichir lapradei. Taxonomy (NCBI): domain Eukaryota; kingdom Metazoa; phylum Chordata; class Cladistia; order Polypteriformes; family Polypteridae; genus Polypterus; species Polypterus bichir. The sequence goes on along the minus strand of JANRMT010062823.1, from coordinate 24,770,830 downwards.
TCACTGCAGCAGCTCTCACCACGTTTGTAGATTTCCCCAGTCACAATGGTGCAGACTTCTTCAGGCTCGTGGCGGTTCATTCTGGTTTCTACCACAGTAAGGTAAAGTTTCCAAAAGAACTGAAAGGTGCTGATTCACGGGAAATGAGCTGGAAACCACTGAGCTGCAAAACCGGGAATACCCTAAAGGAGTGCAAACCACGAAACTGAGGATAATAACAGGCGCTGGAGCCAAATGTGGCAAGAAATCTGAAGAGTGACGTCCGTCCTCCTGAAGAAATTCAGAAAAGTGTTGCTTCATATTAAAATACAGACGCGGACAGAAGAGTTTGTCTCCTTACAGCTCTTTGAAAAAGTGCCATCTGCCCCCTGAAAAGTGACGAAAAGAAAAGGAATTGTCCCCTGGGTTCCTGCACGCTTTTGAGGTGTCATCGAGTAAGGCAAAGCAAGTGTGACAGGAGATCAAGTGTTGCTTATTCTATAAAGATCTTCTAAAATGGCCTGCACACATTTCTTGGGGCCCCCCCCCCCCCCTTAGTAAAGACCCTAAATAATTGGATTCAAGGGATTTTTCAGACTCCCTGTTTTCTTGATTCGAATGACACAAACACCTCCAATCGCACAATGAGACAACCAAAATGGAGAAAACTCGTCAGTCTGCTGGTGCCATCATGCGTCCCACCCTAAAGGCGGACCACCGAAAGTAAAGCAGTGAGTTGTCTGAGGAGATCAGATAGAAAATGACAGACAAGAAGGTCAAAGGCAAAGGCTGGAAGACCAGCTTGATGTTCAAGTGACAACAGTTACAAATATTATAAAGTGGAAGGCCCAAGGGACTGTCACCCACCTCCCTGGTCACCGCCGAAAGAGGAACATGGACCCCAGAGTGGGCAGAAGGAGTGAGGACAGTGAGAATGGCAGACAGAAAGCCACAGGACGACTCCCAAAGAGACACAAGCTGAACTCCAAGGTCCATCCGTGTCTGACTGCACCGCCCATCTTCACTTTTTGAATGGAAGAAGACCCCAGGAGACCCCCATATACAAAAAAAGCCAGACTGGAATTTGCTGAAGAACCCACAATGCTTCTGGGAGAAGGTCCTTTGGACAGCTGAGACCAAACCAGAGCTTTGTACACAAGTCACATCAGAGACAAAAATGAAGATTTCAAAGTAAAGACCACCAGACCCGTTGTGAAACATGGAGGAGGTCCCCTTATGTTTTGGGGCTGCTTTGCTGCATCTGGAATGGGTTGGGGGGGGGGGTATTGAGTCTGTGCAGGGAGCAAAGACATCTCAAGACCATCATGAGATTCTGGAACAGAACGTCCTGCTGAGTGTCAGAAAGCTCTGAGTCAGTCACCAGTCATGGACCCTCCAACAGGATAAGGAGCCGAAACACACAGCGAAAAGCCCCCAAGAATGACGAAGAACACAACATTGGACTCTTCTGAAGGGGCCTTCTGGAAGCCCTGATTTGAATCCCATCAAGCATCTATGGAAAGAATTCAACCTGACGCAGTCTGGAGAAGACCCCCATCACACCGGACCCAGCTCGAGCAGTCAGGAGAAGTGGACGTGTGGACAAGTAACAGAAGTCTCATGGAGACCACCAGGACTCGCTTGTATGCAGGGATGGCAAACTCTAAAGTTGATGCAACCACATATGAGGGGAAGGGTCCCGTCATTCTGTAATATTATTTTGAGACATTCTGTTGAATCCAAACTCTAAAGTAACGTCTGACTGTTGTTAACTGCGGGACAAACAATGACGGGTGACAAGTGATTTCAGAGACCAGTTGGGGGGTCTCCCTTTTTTGTGGCGGGGTACCAACACATTTCTCCAGGCCTATGTTCATAGAGTGCCTTTGAATAGTCAGCGGTTCTCTTTAAGGTCCGATCTTTTCAGGGTTTCTTGGGTGAGGGAAGGACTACCAAGGTTGTGCCAGTCATATTTTTTGATAAGAAATGCCAGCTTAAGATGCCTTACGAGGCAATTCATTTGTCACCGTGGCAGGGGATGCGACTCAAGCACAGTCAGATGACAGGTTGGTGTCGGGATTTAGGTTAATATAGCGCCTTTTGTAGTGGAAACTACATATTCAGGTAACTTTCATCTTTCTACAATATGACTAATCCCAACTAACGTGAATCACTCGTAGCCACGCCAGCAGTGACCATTTGGACTGTGACTTTGACCCCTTTATATAGCGACTTTCATAGTAAAGTCAATTTCCCAGTATAGTTTACCCCAAATGTTTTCATGATTTACTATCCAGCCCTACAAGTTTTACTGAATGTCATGGCTTCACCAGGAGTCAATATTGGAGATGTTGTCCTAACTGATGCGATTTTATATAGCACCTTTCATACTGAACATCTCACCATTGTGATCCCAAGTGTCACAAGAGCGACAAAAAGACATCAAAAAAGGTTTGGGGCAGCCACCCATATAATATGCCCTGGCTGCAAATGGGTAAAAATTTGGGAGATGTTCACAAGTCAGAGTCCCAAATAGAACTGATGCTGGTTAACAAAGATAGCGGCTTTATGTGCCGAGACCGGAAGTGGCGTCATCCGGTGTGCCAGAACCAGAAGTGACATCATCAGAGGTGCCAGAACCGTACGGGATTGAGAAAGAAAGTCAGTGCACCTCGCCGCCCCCTGGTCTGGCGTGGAATTACAACTATTCAGGCCCTTTAGCTGTCTCCCAAATGCACGTGTGTGACACCAAGTATAAAATCCATCCATCCATTATTCAACCTGCTATATCCTAACTACAGGGTCACGGGGGTCTGCTGGAGCCAATCCCAGACAACACAGGGTGCAAGGCAGGAAACAAACCCCGGGCAGGGCACACACACACACCAAGCACACACTAGGGACAATTTAGGATGCACCTAACCTGCATGTCTTTGGACTGAGGGAGGAAACCCACGCAGACACAGGGAGGACCTGGGAAGCGAACCCGGGTATCCTAAATGCAAGGCAGCAGCGCTACCCATTTCGCCACCGTGCCACCCATCCAAGTATAAAATATAAATATAAAATATATCCCTGGGATATAAAAATACCTTGCTTTCATATTTTTACAATATCAGCATTGGCTAGTGAAGTGAAACAGCAGAAATCATCAGTGGGTCTGTCAGATCTATGCTTAGGATTTTATATAGTGCCTTTCATGGCGCACAACCCCTTCATTGCATGTGTCATTTACTTTTCATAAAATTAAAGTAAGATCAATGAAATGATTCACTCATGGTCACACCAGGAGAGAATTTTTGGGTCATGGCATTGATTCTTTTGATGTTATATAGCGCCTTTAATACTGAAGGCCAATACAACACCTGTCAACTGTATTTAAATTTTAAAAGGTGAAGAAAACCGCTCGTTTATTTGCAAGGAGTGAAGAGCTTTGTGGCTGCTATACCTTCAGCGGGTCATTAAACTCTTTTTCAATATAATGTGCCAATCTTTGCTCCCTGGCACTTCTGTGGGCGAAATGTGTCCTGGTCTTGTCTCTTCTCCCTGAGTTAGTCATTTGGGAGCGGCGTCGCGTCCAGAGCAGGCTCGTGCAGGCTCTTAGAAGGATGAGTGGGTGACGGGGGCTCAGTAACCCCACCCGGTCGAAATGAACTGAACTGAATTTGTGGAGAGGATTCGAGGAATGAGGGAGTGACGGCGAAATCGTCATCACGAATTCATGGCGAGCTCTCTACCCTGGGGGCACAGCGACTCCTAAATAAAGAGCAGCGGGAGAAGCCGTCGGCAATGCAGATAAAGCACCGCCACCAACGCGCGTCTTCAGACCGATAAACGACGACACCCGCAGCCTTCAGCGCACCTTCCGCTGTCGAGGTAAGCCGAGCGGCTCTCTCCTCGCTCTTTCTTGAGGGATCTCCATCCAGTAGAAGACTGGTGATCAATGAGCATAGGAACAACGAGAAATTAATTAATTAGGGTGACAGACAGTTGGCATTTGAGCGGGGACTTCAGGCAGTGCGTGCAGGGAGCTGGCATCATGAACTCTTAGTGCCAAAAAAGGAAATTTAATCAACATTTAAATGAATGTGCTTAGCTACCAAGTAGTCGATAACGGCAACTTAAATAAAACCGCACTGCACATCCTCTCCTTCAGGTCACCGCTCCGTGCAGGTCCTACCGGACCCGTTAAATCAAATCAGGGTCTCGGTGGAGGAGCAAATGGCGCTCAAGAGCAGGAGCAACTCAGGACGGGACATGTGTCAGTGACAAAATATGAATTAGGAGTGGGGTATTTACGGAATTACCGCCGTCTTCATCCTCAAGCTACTAAAGTATGATTGTGTAAATATGAGTGAGCGCGTGTGCCTGAGAAACAATCAGCGGACATGTAGAGGAGTTCAGGAACAACTTTACAGTGCAGGGACAGCACCTGCACGTGACTGGAATCAGATTTATATTGTTCTTAATGTCGTGGGCACAGCGTCTTCAAACTTTACATAAGAAAGCGCAGCTCAGCACTGATCGGAAGGGGTGCCTGATTTGAAAAATAATCAAAGCCTTTACTGTTACAGAGAAAAGATGACGAAGGTGTGGATACTCCTGGCGTGTCTCTGGACGGCCATCAGCTGCTCGCCGGTAAGCACCGGAAACTCAGTGACACTGTCATTAATTCATGAATCGATTAACCAGTCCGGTGATCAATCATATAGTGCCTTTCACATCTATCTATCTATCTATCTATCTATCTATCTATCTATCATATAGTGCCTTTCTATCTATCTATCTATCTATCTATCTATTCAGACACTTTTACTTTCTGCTCATGTTACTGTTTTTTTTTTTGTTTTTTTTTTTTTTTTTTTTTTTTTGTTAAATAAATCAATTTCCCATCATCTCACCAAGTCCCTATATAAAGCCTGGTTCTTAAAAAAAACTGTGTGTCACCAGCTCGATCCTGAAAGGATGATGATGCGATCTGAGCCTTTTCTTTTAAATGTCCGCGCGTTACCGTGATGAAGACTCCTTGACTCGTTCAGTCCAGTCGTTTCCGGTCCAGAACAGACTCAGTTTTGTAGTTGATCAGTGAGCCTTGGCCACTAGCGGGCGACAAATCTGCGGCCAAACAGCCTGTGTGAGGACGGCAGATGGGAAAGTGCGGGGGCTAAAACGCAACTCAACTTCTTGTATTCCTTCTTTCTTCCAGGTTTATCTTCCTCATCGACATCAACCTCATCAACCTCACCATCAGCAACACTGCCAGGTATTTTTTTTTAACTTTAAATCAAGAACAGCAATAAAAATGTCACTTTATTTTCAATATTCTAAAGGTAGGTCATGTAGGTTTGGATAGTTTTTTTTTCCTTAATAAATAAAATCATCACTTAAAAACAGTGTTTACTTGCGTTATCTTTGTCTAATATTTACATTTGTTTGATAATTTAAGTGTGACAAATATGTAAAAAAATAAGAAATCAGGAAGGAGGCAAATACTTTTTCACAGCTCTTTAGATGATGGCCTAACATCTATCTATCTATTATATAGCACCTTTCTATCTATCTATCTATCTATTATATAGCGCCTTTCACTCTATCTATCTATCTATCTATCTATTCAGACCCTTTTACTTTCTGCTCATGTTACTGATTTTTGTTAAATTAATCAATTTGCCATTTTTTCCCATCATCTCAAGTCAACAATGACAAAGTGACAACATGTTCTCAAAAAGGTTCTGCAAATTTATTAAAAATCCACAACTGAAACCTTTCCATGCCCAGAAGTATTCAGACCGTTTGCTTTGACCCTCCAGATTGTGCTCAGACGCCTCCTGTTGGCTTGAATTCCACCTGAGATGTTTCTAGAACTCTAATTGCTGTCCACCTGTGGCTTATTGAACTGACTGGGTGTCATTTACAAAGTCACACTGTGTCCCTGTTTGTATAGAGGGTCCCACAAGTTACACTGCAAGTTGGGACAAGAACCCAGCCATGAAGTCCAAGAGACTCTCTGTAGACCTCTATGATCAAACAATAGTGAGGAGCAGAAGAGGGCGAGGGGATCAACCTTTGAGTGTCCCAGGATCCTCAATTGTGAATTGTGAAATGGACGTTTGGAGCCACCAGGCAGGACTCATCCTATAGTCTGCTAACCTGAGTAATTGGGCAAGACGAGCTTTGGTC
>JANRMT010062823.1:24754671-24759671 GCA_026402145.1 Polypterus bichir lapradei | reverse complement strand
CTATCTAATCTATCATATAGTGCCTTTCACATCTATCTATCTATGTATCTATTATATAGTGCCTTTCACATCTATCTATCTATTCAGATCCTTTTACTTTCTGCTCATGTTACTATCCATCTATCCATTATCTAACCTGCTATATCTGAACTACAGGGTATGTTACTATTTTTTGTTAAATGAATCAATTTGCCATTTTTTCCCATCATCTCAAGTCAACAATGACAAAGTGACAACATGTTCTCAAAATGGTTTTGCAGTTTTATTAAAAATCTAAAACTGAAACCGTTCCTTATCAGATGTATTCAGACCCTTTGCTGTGACCCTCCAGATTGTGCTCAGACGCCTCCTGTTGGCTTGAATTCCACTTGAGATGTTTCTAGAACTCTAATTGCTGTCCACCTGTGGCTTATTGAACTGACTGGGTGTCATTTATAAAGTCACACTGTGTCCCTGTGTGTATAGAGGGTCCCACAATTTACACTGCAGGTTGGGACAAGAACCCAGCCATGAAGTCCAAGGGACTTTCTGTAGATTTCCATGATCAAACAATAGTGAGGAGCAGAAGAGGGCGAGGGGATCAACCTTTGAGTGTCCCAGGAGCCTCAATTGTGAATTGTGAAATGGACATTTGGAGCCACCAGGCAGGACTCATCCTATAGTCTGCTAACCTGAGTAATTGGGCAAGACGAGCTTTGGTCAGGAAGGTGACTCTAAAATAGCTTCAGAAGTCCTCTACTGAGATAGAAGGCACTACCAGTAGGACGGCCATTCCAGCAGCACTCCCTCAGTTAGCTGTTTATGGAGCAGTGCTTGACTCCAGCTTGGAGTTTGTCAAATGGGCTGTAATGGACTCTGAGAGCCAAACAAAGAGATTCCCTCATCCGATGAGACAAAAACTGAACTCTTTAGGCAGAACTTCGAGCACTAAGTCTGACGAGGACCGGGCCCTGCTCATCACCTGATGAAGCCTAGTGGTGTTATGGTGACTGGGATGCTGGTCAGAACTGAGTTATGGGTGAATGCGGCCAAATACAGAGAACTGCTCCACCTCAGACCACTGTGGTGGTCCAAGGACCCGAAGCGTACATCCCAGACAATGCTGAAGGGCCTTTGTTACGAGGCTCTGATTTGCCAAAAATAGCCTTTGAAACTTCTGAAATGTTTAGAATTGATCTTCAGGGTGCCATAGAAACACGAAAAAAAAAAAATCTGAAAATGCAGAGTCAGCAAAGTTTGTAAAACACAACACTTGTGTCACTGCCCAACTTTTGGCCACTACTGTAAGGTGTATTATTACTGTTATTATTACAACAACAACAACATTTATTTCTATAGCACATTTTCATACAAACAGTAGCTCAAAGTGCTTTACATAATAAAGAATAGAAAAAAAAAATAAAAGACACAATAAGAAAACAAAATAAGTCAACATTAATTAACATCCAATAAGAGTAAGGTCTGATGGCCAGGGGGGACAGAAAAAACAAAAAAAAACTCCAGACGGCTGGAGAAAAAAAAAATAAAATCTGTAGGGATTCCAGACCATGAGACCGCCTGACCAGTCCCCTCTGGGCATTCTACCTAACATAAATGAAACAGCCCTCTTTGGAAGGACTTGATGATGATGATGATGATGATGATTATTATTACTACTATTATTATTATTACTTTTATCATTATTATAATTATTGTACTTCTATTATTATTATTACAGGGCAGAGTGGTGGCTCTGAGACTAAGGATCTGTTCTGGTATCCAGAAGGTTGCCGGTTTGAATCCCCGTCACTGCCAACACAGATCCAACTCCTACTCTGCTGGGCCCTTGAGCAAGACCCTTAACCTGTAATTGCTGCAGGGGTGCTGTACAATGGCTGACCCTGCGCTCTGACCCCAAGGGTTATGAGAAAACTAACAAATTCCTAATACAAGAAATTGTATAAAGCAAAAAAAAGAAATTATTATTTTTACTTTTATCATTTTTTTTTTTTTTTTACTATTAATATTATCATTGTGCGCCCAGCCTGGCTCAGCAGCTCCTGCTCTGCGATGTCCCACCTGCGGCTGACTTGATTTTCTGTTGTTTTTTTCCGTAGGTTTTTGTTCCCCAGCGTCACAGAGAGCGGACATCAAGCAGTGAAGAGGTAGGAAAAAAAACGAAAGAGCGCAATAAGCCCGCCGTCCCGAGGAGACGAGTGTGGCAGATGAGCTCACAGAGAAGACCGTCCGACTTACAGGAGAGCAAATCACCGTCACGTGACGTTCAACCTGCGCCGACTCCTCCTTCACACTTAACACCCAATCAGGGACACCTTCAGCTCCAACCACGCCCATCACGGCCGCACTGGTAGAACAAAGCCTCTCGGTGGACGAGGAGCCAGCCGGTGACTACTGAAAGGCGCTACATACAATTCGGTTCAATCGATTCTTTACAGATGCCGCCCGCCTATAACTGCAAGGCACTATATACAGGTCCATGTACTTATCAAAGAGGATCTACGTGTCACGGGCTCACTGTGGGAAGGCGGAACATGAAATTGAATTCAATTTATTTCAAAAAGATCACAACTCCGTGGTTCACTACTGAAAGGCGCTATATTTAATTAAGTGTTTTCTTTAAAAAGGACCCTCAGCTACTGAAAGGCGTCACATAACACTCGATTTCTTTTGTAAAATGAACTGCATGCCACACACTGACAAGTGCAAGGCGCTGTATAAAATGCAAGTTATTTATCTAAAACAGATAAGACGTCACCCGCACGAAACTGTAAGGTGTTCTATACAATTCAATTAACGGTATTCTTAAAGAGAGTGACTAGATGTTGCTGATGAAAGGCGCTATATAATAAGTAAGCCTTTTAAATATTAAAAAAAAATTGCATGTCACCATCTCAATGCTGAAAGTTGTTCTGTTTAATTCAGTTAGTAGGGACATAGATCTCTCCAGCTCATGACTGAGGGGCGCTATATATATATACTGTATATAGTTCATTTACCTTTATAAGTTAAAAATGGACAATTTCAATTGTGAAAGGCACTACACTAAATTCAAGTCATTCTTTAATGATGGGCTGCATATGATCAGTGCTCAGCCGAAAGGCACTATATTCAACTGAGTTCTTTCTTTAAGATCTAGATGTCACCCACCCAAAGGGTCTGTTTATAATTTCATTTTTAATTCAGACAGGAAGCAGATGTCACCGGTTTAAAATGTAAGGCGCTATGTTCAATTCAGTTCATTCATCAAAAGGGACCTCGATGTCACCAGCTCACTACGAGAAGTTGCTATATAACACAGAACTCAAGTCCATTTGTAAAAAAAAAGCTGCATGTCACCAGGTCACTACTGAAAGGCGCTATATAAAGTTCAATTCATTAAAAAAATAAAAAATGAATCATTAAAAAAAAGTGTGGGGGCTCAAAAGGCAGCTTAACTTTCTTTTCTTCCTTCTTTCTTCCAGGGTTATCTTCCTCATCGACATCATCCTCATCAACCTCACCATCGGCTACCCTGCCAGGTATTTTTTTTTATTTAAAACAAGAACAGCAATGAAAAAATGTCACATTTATTTCTATGTTCCAAAAGTGAAAAACTCACAGTGCTGTCAAAGAGATGAGGCGAATCATTCGCTGTGTGCCAGGAACGATTTCAGTTTACTTATATCAGGTTTAAACCGCAGATGCGGGCAGTGACGTCTTGCACTTGTGTGCCGTGACCTGAGGGCATTCGTTTATAGTATATAGCGCCTTTCATAATGTCCTTTACTACAGAGTTACATCGCCACATACTCTGCATGGCAAACATTTGTGGACACCTGACCTTCACACCAGTCCAGAAGCATTGGCATGAGCATGGAGTCTTGCCCCCTATGATGCTTCGGGCAGGGTGCAGGGGCACAGTTTGCTCCACACAGAAGGGCTGCAAGTAATCAACAAAATGTGGCATACCTGCAGGAACTGACGGCATTGACTTTTAAAACTGCCACTTCCATTGATGTCTGCCAAAAAGCTGCTAACACATTTTGTGGTCCCTCCTTATTATCCTGTATAATTTTTATAATACTGTATGATACTGTAGAAATGTTACTTTTTTCAGGGTTTTTTTTAATTGTAAACCCCTGGCAGTTTGCCACTTACCTTTGTGCTATTTTATGTTATTTACAGAACTTGAACTGCTTAAATTTAAAAAGGGGGGGAAGATTGGAGTGATCTAAAAAATGTTGATGATTAGTGTACACACTGAACACACACACACACACACACACACACACACGCTGTATACATTCATAAATGCTAAATGTACCGCAAGTAAAGCAGATCTGGGCAGGGCAGCAGGCTCTTACTAAAAGCTGCTAATGACTGCCAGATTTTAACTTCTTTTCAAAGGCGCTATATAAATAAAATGTATTATAGTATCATTATTATTCGGTCAGAATACAAAAGACACATTGGCTGCCCCTGAGATCTGACAGACTGACATAATCAATCAGTGGCACTGTGATACCCCTGTTAGGTTGATTTCAAATTCTTAATTGGCACAGTGGCGGTCTGCAGCTGGGTGAGTGGGCATTATCTTGGTTCCTGTCTTATGTGAGGGAGAACCAGGACAGATTCCAGCCCTGTGTGACCCTGAACTGGACTAAGCAGGTCTGAGGAGGTCACACAGTGCGGGCCTTCATTTTACAGTGAAGTTAGTAGGAATACAGTCAGCCCCCTAGTGGTGATGGGGATACACCACAAGGTTAGCTGGTCACTGAGTTCTTATTGGGACTGAGCAGCCCACCTCACCTTTTAGATATGGAATTGATCACATTGTGCCCCTGTGATATGCACGTCATTTTAGATGATGGCCTAACCTCTATCTATCTATCTATCTATCTATCTATGTTATATAGTGCATAGATAGATATGCAAGGCAATATATGATAGATAGATGAAAGGCACTATATGATAGATAGATAGATAGATAGATAGATAGATAGATAGATAGATAGATAGAT
>JANRMT010062823.1:24740129-24754661 GCA_026402145.1 Polypterus bichir lapradei | reverse complement strand
GATAGATAGATAGATAGATAGATAGATAGATAGATAGATAGATAGATGAAAGGCACTATATAATAGATAGATAGATAGATGAAAGGCACTATATAATAGATGGATAGGTGAATGGCACTCCTTGATAGATAGATAGATAGATAGATAGATAGATAGATAGATAGATAGATAGATAGATAGATAGATGAAAGGCACTATATAATAGATAGATAGGTGAATGGCACTCTTAGATAGATAGACAGATAGATAGACAGATAGATAGATAGATAGATAGATGCCATATTGGGGCATCAGGTGGTCTGTCCTGTTTAACTGAAAGCAAAATAACACAAAAGGTTGTCTATCTCTTGGCACTGGCAGTTGGCGTCACTCAGGTTGGTAATCTTTCACAAATGAGGTCCCAGCAGCAGGAGCTCGGTCCTCACTGAAGGCACATTCAAAACGAGACGTCACTTTCTTTCAATGCTCGTTTTTATGATGCCTGAGGCGGAAGGGGCGGAGACTTCTCTGGGCACTGTGGGAGGGGCTGAGCTTCTTCCTTGGGTATCTTCTCAGAGCTGTTGGTAAAAAGATGACAGTTAGTGACAGCGCCCCCTCTTGTTCCAGAGTGGTATTGCTTTACTCAGCCGAGTCAGGAAGGTGATCTCCAGGTGCAGGAGTGAACGCACAGATGCAAACAGAGTATATAAGTTTGGTTCAGTGCAGTGTATTACCTTTTATTAGCCAGCAAAGACCAAATTAAATGGATGCAGTTTTAGGTTTGATTTTGTGATGGAGCAGCACCCCATCCAGAGACTGGTCCTGCCTTGACACCAATGCTTGGCTCCAGATTTGTCCCCGACCCTGCTCCAGATAACTCCAGAGGTGGATGGGTGGTTATGACCACAGGGACCTCATGGACACTTTCTAATAGAGTCCCTTACACGGCCAAAGCCATCTCAATGTGCTTTAAATGCTTATCCTTTTGTGTTTGTATGACTGAGACTCAGTGGTGCCGAGTTGACTTGGTAATTCTGAGCTTTGCAGTTCAGTTTCGAGCCACTAGAGGGCCTCACCACTTTCGGTGGCTGTCGTATAAACAAGAAGGTGGCGCTCACTGGACTCAGTGGACTCATTCGAGTTTGAAAAGCCTTTGTGTAATTTCTGGAAGTAGTGCGCACTCTACAGGAATTAACATGCATATGTTTTGCTTTTGTTTTATTACTGTAGCCCACAAAAAAGACACCCATCTTAACACGGAGACCCCCAGTTAAAGAGACAACAACGAGGCCATGGGTGCCACCAAAGATGACCACAACAACTCCAGCCTTGCCTCCCTCCGTGGTCACAACAGCTCATCCTCCGCCATTGTCACCTACGCAAATGACAGGCCCAACGCCCACCCACAGCCCCAGGGGAGACGAGTAAAGCCCCCTGAGTCCTGCTGTGACGCCTGAAGTTAACGCACTTCTTGTAATTTTGCTTTTTTTTTTCTAAACCAAGGGGGTCGGACCCTAAAACAGAGTGAGGTCTTCACTGTTGGAATGATGCAGGACCACTTTAGTTTATTTTATGGAGTGCCCTTCAATGCCAGGGGGGCGCTAAAGAACTTTCACTCAACTTTATTAGCACAGAATGAGAGTTTAAAGAAATGTCAGCACTGGCTGTGAGATGGGGGCAAACACTGCACGGGGCACTTTAGAATGAATTAATATGTAATCTGAATGAATAAATCAATTTTATATAATGTGAACAAATGAATTACAGTAATATATAATCTGAATGACTGAATGAATAAAGAAAATATGCTGTAATGGAACAGCAAAATGCCCTCCTGAGCCTTTCTTGGGTATTATGAGTTGTGGCAGACCTCGTGTCCCAGAAAAATACCAAGAAGACCAAGAGGACCACAAAAGGCACATTAATTAACAAAATTAACTACAGGGACGGGCTGGAAATGCACACAAAGGAGTCCATGAAAGTAGAAATTAACACAATTAAAATAACCAAGGTTGCTGTCTCACCCAAACAGACAAAAGATGTCTTGGACCCAAAGCCCATTCGCTGGTTTGCACTTTCTCACTGCCCATCTCCATCATGTCTCAATTCCTGACCTGGCATTCCAACTGTCACCTGGTACAAAGTGGGCTTTATAAGCCCCGCATCGTGGGGTCACCAGGCCGAGCCGGAGGATCACTTTTAGGGTCTGGGTAGCCCGTTTTGGGGACTAAAGGCCAGCAAGTTCACCATTTAGGATCTGCGCGGGTATCTGGGAGGCTGCCATCTAGTGGACAATCCAGCATTTCCATCGTTCGCTTTTCACGGTGACTCTGCCGTCCAGATCTGCATGCCGACAACTAAATCCTCCACTCCATCCCTGCAGCCAATTCGAGAAGGTGCTGCGGTTCTGACTTCTCCACATTCTGCATTCTGTGTGAGGTGACAGCCTCCTGATCCTGATGTCGCACGTCACAAAAAGCTGCATGTCAGTGCCCTTATACTCTGGTCTGTCACCCGCCCGCGTGCGACTTAGTTTTAAACTTATCGTCTGTAGACCTGGACAGACCCCCAAGGTGGAAAATCTCAGCGACCCCAAATTTTAAACGGTTACCGTCTTCGAAGGTGGGGACTCGTCGTCGCCAACTGTGCCTAATAAAGGGTTAAAAAAAAAGAAAAAGAAAAAAAGAAACCGCCGCGCGAGTCAACGTGACTGGACAGGCCACAAAGTAGCGGGTACAAATTAGTGGCGGACGACTATACTATGAAAAAAATGTTCATGGGGTTTCTGAAAATGAGTCACCAGCTGAAAGACTTCAATTATTACAGTGTCGCTGGACAAAACAGCCGCGCGTCTGAGAGCATCGGGCAGCCCGGGCATCGAGGAGAACACGAAGGTCAAGAAGAAGAAGCGGCGGGGCAGCGCAGAGGGGCAGCGTGAAGAGCGCGTCTGTTTACGACATCAGGTAACTGAACGACCACCCTCCGCGGTCTTTAGGGGGTCGCCACGAACAAATGCACTTGTATACCTGCGAGGGACTGGGTGCGGCTTCGCGGGGGAGATTGGGATTGGGGGGTCCGGGGCTTTTACTGCGCACCGTTTAACACTCTGAATTTTAGGAGAAATGGACAAAAGTGACAAAGCGAAGATTTCCTTTTGATGTCACTAGTAGATCATCTTTACTTTATATAGCGCCTCTCAAATGACCCTCGTCAAAGTAAATCTGACGACAAATCAAAGCAGAAGAAGAAAAACGGCATGCGACAAAACGCAGGCTTTCACCGAACGTGTCAGGAAAGCGCAAATCAAAGGGGCGCAGACGGTCAAACGTCTTAACGTCGACTTTGTAATGAAGTGATGAAGCCGCGCCCGGGTAGAAAGAAAGAAAGAAAGAAAGAAAGAAAGAAAGAAAGAAAGAAAGAAAGAAAGAAAGAAAGAAAGACTCATTGTTTTGTGAGGTTTCCCAGTATGGATTTTACTATATATAAACTCTCAAGAAAGAAAGGAGATTTTATTCTAAATTATTCTAAATATTGCTCATTATTAGATGTACTGTATGATATATGAAAAGAAGCCAACTGGAGCAGAGGCAGGTGAAAAGCCTCGCTCAGGGTCACATAGTGTCCAGTGTAGCAATCCGAGGTTATGAAGTCAAAACCCTTAACCACACTGCTGGCCGTGAAAAGGCAAATTACTTTGCCATGGTAATCATCATGAAAGGCACTATATAATACATAGAGAAAGGCAAAAAGAGCTAGTTTTGTAATTTGGTACAGATATGAAAGGCACCCTATAAAATATCAGAAAACAAAGAGCTCAGTATTTTTGCAATTCCACCTATCAAGGGCAATATATCATATAACAAGAAAGATAAAAGAAATAAAGAAAATGAAGTGGAAAACTATTTTCTAATTTTACCCATGATGAAAGGCACTATATAATAATGAAAGGACCGAAAGAGATCCATTGTTTTGTGATATTATCCATTACAAAAGTTACTATATAAACTGTGAAGAAAGAAATGAAATTATTCTTCTAAATTATTTTGTAATATTTCTCATTATTAATATGTAATATATCAAAGGAAAGAAAGAAAATGAAAGAGTAAATTTGTTTTATAATTTTATCCATGATAAAAGGCACTATATAATGCAGAAAGACCTACTTGTTGTACATTTTCAAATTGTGAAAGATGATAAATAGAATATTAAAAAAGAATGAGAATGAAATGGTGAATTATTATATAATTTTACCCCTGAATAAAGGCGCTATATAATACAGAAAAAAGACATAAAGAGCCAAATTGTTTTGTAACTTCACTAATTATGAAAGGCGTCATATTAAATACCAAGAAAGAAAAGAGCTCATTGGTTTTCCAATTATACTCATTATTAAAGGCACTGTATAATTTAGAAAGAAAAAAAGACTTTGTAAAAGCGTTCTTTATGAAATGCACTGTGCAATAAAAAAGAATGACTTCGTAACTCTGTTGTGTTCATTCCGACCGCTCGAAAGCTCGTTTCTTTTGATTTTAACAGGGCCTACTGAGGTGTCCCCCACTGCACTCAGGGTCCCAGTCCAGACGGTTCGTTGTGTGGTGGGTGCAGCAACGTGCTATCAGCGTACGCACCCAACCTCCTCTCGTTTGTTTCCGCGATTTTCCCTGCTGTTCTGATTGGTTCCGACCTCTAATAACTTTGTTTTGGGACAAAGAAATCCTCCGCAGATGGGCGGAGCAATGGATATCACTAACAGGGAGCATGCGCTGAACGTCTGGCTCGAGGAATCTACAGAACAAAATAAGCGGCAAATTGCCTGCGGTAAAGATTAAGATCAGGTAAACAAAAATAAACGATGTTATAAATGCCCTCAATCTGTATGGTGTTTTTGGCCTATGTGTCGGCACTAAACATTGAATGCTATTTATGCACGAATTGATATTTTTATGGCGGGTGGTGGTGCAGTGGTAGCCCTGCTGCCTCACAACAAGGAGAGCGGGTTCAAGTCCCAGGAGCTCTCAACGTGGCATTTGCACATTCTCCCTGCAAACACGCAGGTTAGGTGTATTGGTGTTGCTTTTCCGGCCTCTAATGTGTGTGTTTATTTGCCCTGCCACCGTGGACCGGCGTCCTGTCCAGGTAGGGTTCCTGCCTCGTGCCCGGTGCTTGCTGGGAATGGGATAGACTCCGGTCGTCTCGCTGCCTTGCTCGGGATAAATCGGATTGGAAAATGACTCGATCTCTTTTGGGCGTGTACAACTTATAGGGGTATCAGAGAAAATAAAAGAGGACAACGATAACCCTGCATTTAAAAATAAAATGGGGTCTCATAATAAGGGTCAAGATGCTAAGGCTTCTGCAAGTTGATGTACATTGTCATCGCTACCATAACATGTATTTATATAGCGCCTTAGAATACAGAGTATAATACAAAGTGCTTTAAAAAACATGAGAAGTAAACATCGCGCGTCTAATTGTGAGTCTCCCTGTGGTGTAAATATAACAACAACTACAGTACAACTACAACTACAACTACTACTACTACTACTAGTACTACTACTACTACTAATAATAATAATAATGTATATGTGGGTAGTGCTGCTGCCTCGCAGTTAGGAGTCCTGGATTCACTTCCCGTGTCCTCCCTGTGTGGAGTTTGCATGTTCTCCCCGTGTCTGCGTGTGTTTCCACCTACAGTCCAAGGACATGCAGGTCAGGTGCATTGGTGATCCTAAATTGTCCCTAGTGTGTGCTTGGTGTGTGTGTGCGTGTGTGCCCTGCAGTGGGCTGGCACCCTGCCCCGGGTTTGTTTCCTGCCTTGCGCCCTGTGTTGGCTTGGATTGTCTCCGGCAGACCCCCGTGACCCTGTAGTTAGGATATAGTGGGTTGGATAATGGATGGATGGATATTGTTATATGTGCTCAAGTTTTTATTGTAACAGTGAGATCGTATTTCCTCTTCTGTGCGCTTCTCTCCGGTGTATGTGGCATTACACTGGCGTATACCGGCCAAGCCATTGGACTTTAAAGGGTCCCTTTGTCACCTCTGCCTCACAGAGCCACTCTGGGAAAGTCACCTAACCTGTACGTGTCCCATTAAACCAGTGTTTCTCAAACTCGGTTCTGGAGACCCCCTGTGGTTGCAGGTTTTTGTTCCAACCAGATTCTGTTTTTAATTGAACTCCTGGGCTAATTAAGTGAAATGATATTTCCCAAGTTCTGTGTTTAGGGAACAATATATTAATTAGAAAACTAAGTTTGCTATAATATATATATATATATATATATATATATATATATATATATATTAAAATGTACCAAGCAGTTATATAGGAATAATTTATATTTTTTCTTTTTAGCAGTATTTTCATCTTGATCTTCCTTTTATGTTTGCAGGTGTTCTAGTTGTTTAATTAATCCATTATTTACTAATTAGCGGGTCTGACGCTAAAGTAGATGCTGCCTTTGATTATTCCGTGTTGTTTGCCTGGGTGTCTGCTCTGCTCGTTTTAAATTGTCATTATTAAGACACAATGAAGGGTGGAAACTGCATAGAGAAAAGGCAAAATATAATGAAATCAACAAAAGAAAGTTAAGCATTTAAATCGATAGCAAAAGCAGAAATATTTCTAAATGTCTTATAAATGTAAAAATGATGCTGCTATGCTTTTCTGAATGAATAAAAGAAAATAAATCCCAGCTAATTAAATGAGCTCAGTGTTATCAGGTGTTGTCACCGATTGTGAATCTGGTTGGAACAAAAACGTCTGCCTACCATAAGACTTCTGCTTCATGTGACACCAACAGCAGAAATGCGCAGGCACACCAACACGCACCGTCTAAACGGACTCTCCAGTGCCCACACAGAAGGGGACTCGAACCCATCAGTCGAGCCAATGGAGACCCCCGTTGGCTCGAGGGGCTAACTTGGCTTCTTTCCCATCCACAGATCTGTTAGCATGTGTTTGAATTTCGTAAAGCGAGTGCTGGTGATAGCGAGTCCTGTAAGTCAGTCAGCAGACCCGAGCCCATCGCCTTTTTGATTATTTTCTCTCCAGATAGCAAACGTTACCACCGTCCTCGCAAACCGAGATTCGACACAAAGGTGTCGTTAACGGAAGGCCAAAATTGTGGTCATTCTAACGCGTTCCGAGTGAGTGAGCCGCTGTCCTGCTCGCCTGTTGCTGCCAATGAAGGCTCCATCTGCCTTATACTCTTAAACTGCAATAAGCGGGTTCATCGTGGATTTCTGTTGTTTTTGTACTCGTTATATAATTAGATTTTTGACAAGTTTGTATTTGCATTTTACCTACAGAACTTGTCTCGGCGCACTGCGTTTGCGGTCAGTGAAGGGCGCTATACAAAAAATGCATTGAATTGAATTTGCGGTCGCCCCTAATATGCCTGTACTGTGCAGCCTGCTCCAAGTCGTGTGCTGCAGCGGTTAGAACCGCGTCTCAGGCCCGGTAAAGGCACGCCGTCGCTCCCCGCAGACGCGCCTTCACCGGCCAGGAATGCGCAGCGTCACGTCTACGTCTGCGGCGCGGCGCGGCGCGGCTCTCTTCGCGCCTCGGCCTTTTATTGACGGCAAAACGAGTTCGTACACGCAGCACCGTGAGCGCGAGGCGCAGCAGTTTAAACGCAAGACAAAAGCGACTCGTCCAGCTAGAAAGTGTGTGATTTTCTTATTTATTGAGTCAATAAAGCCCAGGGCCGGCCTTGGGGCGAAGCGAACGAAGCGACCGCTTCGGGCCCACAGCTGGAGGGGGGCCACTGCGCCCAAGGTGGTTTTTTTTGTTTTTTTTTTCCTGTGATGCGACGCTGCTGCGGAGGGCCCAATGGAGCAACAGACTCCTTCACTCTAACCTCTATTACTATTTTTTATATATACAGGTGCTGGTCATAAAATTAGAATATCATGACAGAGTTGATTTATTTCAGTAATTCCATTCAAAAAGTGAAACTTGTATATTAGATTCATTCATTACACACAGACTGATGTATTTCAAATGTTTATTTCTTTTAATTTTGATGATTATAACTGACAACTAATGAAAGTCCCAGATTCAGTATCTCGGAAAATTAGAATATTGTGAACAGGTTCAATATTGAAGACACCTAGTGCGACACTCTAATCAGCTAATTAACTCAAAACACCTGCAAAAGCCTTTAAATGGTCTCTCAGTCTCGTTCTGTAGGCTACACAATCATGGGGAAGACTGCTGACTTGACAATTGTCCAAAAGACGACCACTGACACCTCGCACAAGGAGGGCAAGACACAAAAGGTCATTGCTAAAGAGGCTGGCTGTACACAGAGCTCTGTGTCCAAGCACATAAATTGAGAGGGGAAGGACAAGATGTGGTAGAAAAAAGTGTACAAGCAATAGGGATAACCGCTTGTACCCTGGAGAGGATTGTGAAACAAAACTGTGGGGGAGATTGACAAAGAGTGGACTGCAGCTGGAGTCAGTGCTTCAAGAACCTCCACGCACAGACGTATGCAAGACATGGGTTTCAGCCGTCGCATTCCTTGTGTCAAGCCACTCTTGAACAAGAGACAGCGTCAGAAGACAAAAAGGACTGGACTGCTGCTGAGTGGTCCAAAGTTATGTTCTCTGATGAAAGTAAATTCTGCATTTTCTTTGGAAATCAAGGTCCCAGAGTCTGGAGGAAGAGAGGAGAGGCACAGAATCCACGTTGCTTGAAGTCCAGTGTAAAGTTTCCACAGTCAGTGATGGTTTGGGGTGCCATGTCATCTGCTGGTGTTGGTCCATTATGTTTTCTGAGGTCCAAGGTCAACGCAGCCGTCTACCAGGAAGTTTTAGAGCACTTCATGCTTCCTGCTGCTGACGAACTTTATGGAGATGCAGATTTCATTTTCCAACAGGACCTGGCACCTGCACACCATGCCAAAGCTACCAGTACCTGGTTTAAGGACCATGGTATCCCTGTTATTGATTGGCCAGCAAACTCGCCTGACCTTAACCTCACAGAAAATCTATGGGGTATTGTGAAGAGGAAGATGCAATACGCCAGACCCAACAATTCAGAAGAGCTGAAGGCCACTATCAGAGCAACATGGGCTCTCATAACACCTGAGCAGTGCCACAGACTGATCGACTCCATGTTATGCCACATTGCTGCAGTAATCCAGGCCAAAGGAGCCCCAACTAAATATCGAGTGCTGTACATGCTCATACGTTTCATGTTCATACCTTTCAGTTGGCCAACATTTCTAAAAATCCTTTTTTTGCATTGGTCTAAATTGATATTCTAATTTTCCGAGATACTGAATTTGGGACTTTCATTAGTTGTCAGTTATCATCAAAATTAAAAGAAATAAACATTTGAAATACATCAGTCTGTGTGTAATGAATGAATCTAATATACAAGTTTCACTTTTTGAATGGAATTACTGAAATGAATCAACTTTGTCATGATATTCTAATTTTATGACCAGCACCCGTATATAATTCACGGGCAACATATTCCATCACCTAATTACTCCACGTGGACATCTCCACTCGGCACTCAACTCTTCATTACGCTTCACTCAGGCCCGCGTGCCTGTTGCCGCCTCCACGGCTCATCTGTGCCTCTGTCCTCGGTAGGCGGCCACTTACGCTTCAGTCAGGGCCGCTCCGCCGCACTGCATTCTCGACAGAGCATAAAACGGACCCTTCTCTTCGTAAAGCCATCACTTTCCTTCCTATCACCTACTTATAGATAGTAGTTAGGCCTTGCCGAATTTCCACAGTTTGAAATTATTGTATTCCAAATGTCTTCAGTTCCACCGCCAAAGAAATATAAATCAGGTGCTCAAAAACGTAAAGAAAAAGCAGCGAAAGATGAATTCTTTGCTACCCAAAAAGGCGCTTTGCAACGCTTCCTAATGAAAACGGTTAGCTCTAGCAGCAGCAGCAGCAGCACTAGCACCAGGACTGAACTTCCATTAGTCGAAGATACCGCAACGCCGTCCAAGCCCCACAAACCTGTATCTGACTCCAAGGAGTCAGAAGCCGATGACGTTAAGAATGACATGGACCTGTATTTGCCCCACATAATGGCAATTTTCTTGGGTTAGTGAAATTGTTAGCCAAATTTGATCCGTGCATGCAAGAGCATGTTCGAAGGATTACAGACAATGAAATCCACGATCATTATCTGGGCAAAAACGTGCAAAATGAAAATATTCAGTTGATGGGTAATGCTACGTTAGAGAAAATAATTTCCCATATTCATAAAGCCAAGTATTTCTCAATCATTCTTGACTGCATTCCTGATATAAGCCATGAAGAGCAGATGACGATGATAATATGGATCATTCATACTGATGGCTCCTCAGTGGAAGTTCGAGAATATTTTGTCGGGTACGTAGCCGTTGATGATAGCACTGGCTCCAATCTCACAGACCAATGCTTACGGATGCTTTCGGAGTTGAAATTGGACCCAGGTAACTGTAGGGGACAGGGATATAATAATGGTTCCAATATGAAAGTGGTGCTCAAAAACGATTACTGGATAAAAATCCACGAGCATTCTACATCCCATGCGGTTGTCATAACCTTAATGTGCTTGTTGGAGACATGGCTAAATCGTCACCAACTGCCATGTCGCTTTTTGGAACATTACATCAGATCTATTTGCTGTTTAGAGCTTCTACAGTACGCTGGCAGATTCTGGAGAAGCACATCAATAATTTCACTCTGAAGCGCATTTGTGACACTAGATGGGAATGCAGGATTGAGAGTGTTAAAGCTGTCAGACTCCAAATAGGCTCTGTGTAGGACGCGCTGGTAGAAGTTTCTGAAGATTCTAAAGATCCTAAGGCTAGAACTGAAGCCGCTGCATTAGCCAAGCAGCTGAAAAATTTTCCATTTCTTGTCCCCTTAGCGATTTGGTACGACATTCTTTCACAGATCAATGTAGCCAGCAAAATTTAGCAAAATGAAAATATGCCGTATGATGTTGCTCTCAAATGCATCAACAGTGTCTCTGACTATTTGGTTTCGTACAGAGAAAATGGACTAGAATTAGCAGAAGCTACAGCCGGAGAGCTCGCTAATGAACTGGAGATGCCTTCCGAGGATGTCGCATTTCCTGCAGTAACCAGTTTACGCGGGAGACGAGCAAAGCGCCATTTCGATTATGAAGTCCGGAATCAGTAAATAACTGATCCGAACGAAAAGTTTCACACAGAATTCTTTCTTGTCCTTCTGGATCAAGCAAAGAGGTTTGATCAAATGAAACAGCATTTCGACAATTTTGGATTTCTGCACAATTATCAGTTAATATTATCCATGGATGATAATACCTTGATGAAATACAGTACTCTATGGACTTGAAAATTGCATTAACTGACTCGAAGAATAATGAATCGGACATTGATCCACACGCACTATGCAGCGAAATTCGCATGTTTGCCAGTTTAGTTCCTAGCAACTCAACGGCCATGTAAGCACTGGAATATCTGTATGAGAAGGAGTTAGCAACTGCCATGCCTAATGTTGCTGTGGCTCTCAGAATAGCATTGACTGTGCCTATAACGGTATCTTCGGCGGAGAGGAGTTTTTCAAAACTCAAGCTTATCAAAAATTACTTGCAAAGCTCCATGAGCCACGAATGTCTGAATAGTCTGGCATTGATTTCAATTGAGCAAGAGAGAGTCGAATCTATACTAATAAAATGCAAAGCCCTCACTCACTCACTCACTCACTCACTCACTCACTCACTCACTGACTGACTCATCACTAATTCTCCAACTTCCCGTGTAGGTAGAAAGCTGAAATTTGGCAGGCTCATTCCTTACAGCTTCCTTACAAAAGTTAAGCAGGTTTCATTTCGAAATTCTACACGTAACGGTCATAACGGTCGATAACGGTCGACAACATCCGCCATGTTGAACTTTCTTATTTATGGCCCCATCTTCACGAAATTTGGTAGGCGGCTTCCCTGCGCTAACCGAAACCGATGTATGTACTTATTTCGATGGTATGACGCCACTGTCGGCCGCCATATTGAACTTTCCAACGTCGCCAATTTTCAAACTTCCCGTGTAGGTAGAAGGCTGACCCCATCTTCACGAAATTTGGTAGGTGACTTCCCTGCGCTAACCAAAACCGATGTACGTACTTATTTCGATGGTATGACGCCACTGTCGGCCGCCATATTGAATTTTCCAACATCACTAATTCTCCAACTTCCCGTTTAGGTAGAAGGCTGAAATTTGGTAGGCCCATTCCTTACAGCTTACTTACAAAAGTTAAGCAGGTTTCATTTCGAAATTCTACGCGTAACGGTCATAACGATCAACAATGTCCGCCATATTGAACTTTCTTATTCATGGCCCCATCTTCACGAAATTTGGTAGGCAGCTTCCCTGCGCTAACCGAAACCAATGTACGCACTTATTTCGGTGGTGTGACGCCACTGTCGGCCGCCATATTGAACTTTTCAACGGTCTTTGTTACTTATGGGCAATTCTTCAAGAAATTTGGTACGCGGGTTCCCAACGCTAACTGAATCCTACTTACGTACATATATACGTCCATAGCCTGCAGCTCGGTCACCGTGTGAGGTGGCGTTGGGTCCCCCATCCCCACGCCTCCCACGTTGTTGGCTGCCTGCCTATATAAGGCCGTCCGTCGCTCCGGTCTCTTCATTCCCTTCCTTGCTTCGCCACGGGATTAACGTCTCCCTGCTGATAACTACAGCCTTTTTATTTAATCCACGGCTTCTCCGCTGTTTTATTGTTCATTTATTACGATTATAGTTATTGTGTAAGTATTTTAGACTTACCTTACATTGTTCAGGTACCCATTTCCTTTATCATTCCAACCGTACCCCCATTACCATGTCTATCGAGGTGATCACCATCGATCAAAGAACTGTCACTTACCGAGTGGTTTCCATGCCCGGAGATGGCACCTGCCTTTTCCATTCTCTGTGTTACATATTGCACGGCCATATCAGGCTCACTCTTGATATCCGGAGGAACATTGTGTCTTATGTATTGAATGACTGGGACAGGTTCAAGGTGTGGACTGATGACGGTACAGGAGATAATTAGACTACACAGGAGCACTAGAAGAGTGAAATGCTTAAGCCCTTCACCTGTGGTTCTGCATGTGAGTTGATGGCTGCCGCTGAATTGTTCGGTTGTCGCTTTCAAGTGTACCGAAATGGCCAAATATTTTACACCTTTCGACAGCCGCCAATGCCTCTTAAACATCTTACATTCATAGGTGACAATTTCAGTAGTGGACACTTTGATGTTTATGAATGTTTAAATTCTCAAAAGCTGGATGTGAAGTTATCAATGAAACTGGTTGTATACTTACAACGCTTGCCAGATGCCGAATGTCACTTCAACACAACAAGTCCTGCAAATACTGTCGTAATTGAAACAAACCATGAAACTCAAACCAATTATGACAGCAGCAATCCAAGCTGTGAGATTTGAGACAAGATTACTGTTCACATGGCCGACTGTACGTTACATGCTCAAGAGTAAGCTCAGCGCACAGCTACAGCTTGGTCATATTGCAACTGGAGGGCAGAACTGACAACGTGGCATACAAAGAGATCTTTAACAAATAATTATTGGTATATTTTCCCTCAGTTTAAAAAGGTTTAATTTTCTTCTTAATAAAAATTTTAAGGCAGTACTTCGCCGCTGCGAAGCGCGGGTATTTTGCTAGTCTCTTGATAATTCTGAACTTACAGTTCCTAAAACCTATTGGTAAATTACACAAAGTCCGCTAGATGGCAGTATTACTCAAATTAGGTAAAAGGTTAACGGCAGTATGGAATCCCAGTCAATAAAGTATCAGTAAATAGTATTAACAAACTTATAGTAAAGTGCATTGATGTGATACCATAAACTATTATTAAATAATATTGCTGAATGTAAATAACACTATGGCACATTCCCAACATATAAACGCTAAACATTACACATAAACAACTTGCATCTTAACGTATATAAACACACAAGTAGAACACAAATGAACCCACCCCTGGTCATTAACGCACACTTCTTAGTAATTCAGGACACAACTGACTCTTAGTTATCACAAACAAATGTTTCTCTACGCGGGAATGACTACTGTAGTACACGTGCATCTCTTTCGCTTTTGAACATCCCATAATTCCGGCCTGTTGCTCTGACGTCACATGTGATGAAGACCATGGAGCGGCTGCTGCTTCACCACCTGAGGCCACAGGTCCGCCACGCCCTCGACCCTCTGCAGTTCTCATATCAGGAGAAGGTGGGAGTGGAGGATGCCATCATCTACATGCTACACCGATCCCTCTCCCACTTGGACAGAGGCAGTGGTGCTGTAAGAATTCTGTTTCTGGACTTCTCTAGCGCCTTCAACACCATCCAACCTCTGCTCCTTAGAGACAAGCTGACAGAGATGGGAGTAGATTCACACCTGGTGCCATGGATCGTGGACTATCTTACAGACAGACCTCAGTATGTGCATCTTGGGAACTGCAGGTCTGACATTGTGGTCAGCAACACAGGGGCGCCGCAGGGGACTGGACTTTCT
>JANRMT010062823.1:24710319-24729805 GCA_026402145.1 Polypterus bichir lapradei | reverse complement strand
CACTATACAATAGATAGATAGATAGATGTGAAAGGCGCTATATAATAAGACTATTAATGTTCAATATGAAACATGCTGTTTAATAAAAATGAATAAGGTTTTACTGTAAATGTATACATCATGAAAGGCACTATATAATACAAAATAAAAGTTTTGTAAATTGGCCACTTATGAAAGGTGCCATATAAAATATCAGAAAAGAAAGAAATGACTTAATAGTTTTGCAATTATACCTATCATTAAAGACATTATATAAGAAAGAAAGAAAGAAAGAAAAAAGTTGCTGCATGGTGGGGCTGCAGTCTTTCAGCAGAATCTGAAGCCTTCTGGCCTCGGGGCCCCCAGTGCTGGTGCCCACCCCACACTACACGAGAGATGGACTGGATGGGTGAGTCTGTGCCCACCACAGGGCTTGCAGAGTTTGTTCCTGGCTCTTGTGATGGCTCCGCTTACTGTGACCCTGTGCTAGAAAAATCAGGCGTAGAAAAGGAAGAAGCATAGAAGACATTTGGTGCTGAAAGGGGCTTTCGATGTACAAGTGGTCTTCGCGGTGCTCACGTAGATTCATCCCACCCTGACAAACTGAAGACCTTCAACAGAACAAGGAGATGAGTTTCAAGCACCCCTTTGCTCTTCCCGTCCTCGGGTGGTCCTGACACCAGTCACTTCTCCTCATCTTTTCCTATCGGGGGTTGCGGTGCCCGGACGCTGTTTGTAAGGCAGAACTGCAAGACGTCTGCTGCTCCCAACTGAGGGTCTCCTGCACAGCGCAGTTCACTCGTCTCTTCACTGACATTTTTCACGGCTCTCCTGCATGGCACTTTAAATCAAACCTTCTGCTGCTGCGGTGATTCCGGGCCCATTACACTTCCATGAGTCCTAATGAGAATATTTGGCCGGCTGGTCCTAACCCCTCTAAGGTCTGCTCCTGCTCCTCATCCTGAGCCCCTTCAGTCTGCATATTTGGCACGTAGATCTGTGGATGGCACCGTAACTGTGGGTTTCCACTTTGTGCCCCAGCATCGCACCATCAGTTCAGTATCAAACTCCACTGTGCCCGCACTGTTGGTAACTAAACTTCTACCAACTGAACTGAAAGCTTCCACCTGCAAACGGATTTACGGTTTTGTGACAAACAGGAAACAATATGTCTGGCTCGGCTCCCACCTCTCACGCTAGCCCCCTATCAGCACAGGTGACCCTCAAGACACAGACGTTCCCGCCTACTCAACCCCCTGTAGGCCAATGACGGGTGGTCCGCTGACCCTTCAGGAAAAATCACTAATTAGCAATGGAAATGGAGGTGACGTGTCTTGTGTCCTTGTGCACCACAAATAGCACAAAACTCAACACCCCCAAGATGGGCGGAAACGGGGATCGGCTTTCACAAAACAGCAGTTACAAGATCCGTCTCTACGTGATCAATGAATCCAATCCAGTTTATTGTCGTTGTGATTTTTCACCATGAAATTACATCAGTAGTGGAAACTAAAGTCAGATTCTACAGGCAACGCGGTGGAATCCTTCAAATTCTTGGGTCCAAGTGTCACACACACCCTCATCCGGGACATTAACACCCCTTCCATCGCTAATGTGGCTCAAAAGCAGATATATTTTCTATGCCAGTTAAACAAGTTAAATATTTCCCAGCCCATCCAAGTATGAAGGTACAGTACATCAAGACAATTAGAAAATGACACGGTAACCACAGCGGATAGAAGCTGACACAATACAACGTGTTTCCAAAGGCTGTAACGGTCGTGTTGAATATGTGCGGGTGTCACTGCCAGTTTGCACTTTTCCCCATTCCTGTTATGGTGGAATTGCTGAATGCGTAAGGCCGGCCAATAAGGGGAGGGGAGCACCTGTCCAAACAGGCTGTAGGGGGAGGAGCCAACCTTATGTAAAGGTGAGGAGAGAGAAGAGGAGCAGACGCCATAAAAGGAAAAGGCAAGAGGGGAAGCGATTTACACCGCATGGAAAAAGTCAGGTGAGTCCGGGTCCATTTCTGGACAAATTCATTTCCTTTTCTGGTGGATGAGGTGAAGGCATTTGGGAGATGAGCTGACGGGCCAGCACAAGGGACAGTTTAGCTGTACGTTTCCCTAAACAGGAGGTATGGTTTGGCACATCATTCACCACCACAGGCTATAGATGGTCATCCCTAATGGTGAATACAATAATCTGAGCAGGCACAATTCTAACATGCGCTGCCATCCTACACTGAGAAAAGTATAACCTCCATTTAGCTTAAAATAATTAAGTTAATGATTCACACTTAATATTTTCAATCTGAACCAATATAATTCTTTCTACAGTATCTTATTCATCCATCTCACTACATCCTAACTACAGGGTCATGGGGGTCTGTTGGAGCCAATCCCAGCCAGCACAGGGCGCAAGGCAGGAAACAAACCCCGGGCAGGGCGCCAGCCCATCGTAGGGCACACACCCACACACCCAGCATAATTTAGGATTGCCAATCCACCTAACCTGCATGTCTGGACTGTGGGAGGAAACCCACGCAGACACGGGGAGAACATGCAAACTCCACGCAGGTAGGACCCGAGAAGTGAACCCAGGAGTCCTAACTGTGAGGCAGCAGCACTACCCACTGCGCCACCGTGCCTCCCTCTTTTTATCTTATTCATCCCACAATTTTTAAGTTGAGGCAAATCATTTAGCGTGATTTGGTGCAGTGGTTCTCTCCTGCTCCTCTTCTCTCTCCTCACCTTTACATAAGGTTGGCTCCTCCCCCTACAGCCTGTTTGGACAGGTGCTCCCCTCCCCTTATTGGCCGGCCTTATGCATTCAGCAATTCCACCCATAACAGGAATGGGGAAAGGTACAAACTGGCAGTGACACCCACACATATTCAACACAACCGTTACAAGGCGTATGGGTAGTTTGAACACACACAAGGCAGCGGGAGATTCGCTTGGGCAGAGGGAGTGACAACTGCCGAAATTCAGCAAAGGACGCTGATATTGGAGCGTGGAGAGCCAGGACATACCTGACATCCTTTAGTTCTGGGCACACTCAGCCCTGGGGGACCACCATGGCCAAGTCGACAAGGTTTCTTCTGAACGAGTCCCCTCATCTCTCCTTCTGCTTCTGCCGCTTCGTTCTTCTTGTTGTGTTCATTGATCCAACATTCAGAGTGATTTGTCTTGGTGTCGATGCCTTGGCGATCTTTTTAATTTCTTCGCTTTAAGTCAGTCCGCGTCTTTCCAAAAGAAGAATAAATACTCAGGTCACCTGTGTCACATTGTGGCAAATTGTAAAGCAGAAAAACGTGAAACTGATTTTGGTTTTGTCACATCTGTTGTCCATCACTGTCAAGAACTCCGCAAAATGGACAACCATTCTGAAAATGACATCAAGAAAGAGAAATACAATAAATGAAATTACAAACGGTTAGAAGTCCACCATAAATGATAAGTGCACAATACTGAGGGACCTTACAGAGGATTCAACAAAAATACTGCAGGAGTCGCCTTCCTTTTGGACCATCATATGAGTTACGGCACAAGGAAGTGACTGGCAGAGGGAAGCCATGGCGTAGCGGTGGGGGCCTAAAAGGGGCTTCAGAAGCAAAGACTTTTACTGCTTGATTTCAAAAAAAGATCTCGCTGACTTTGGTTGACATTTTGGATTTGTCACTTGGCTTCCTTTGACTCGCATGTTTATGGCGGATTAGGGACAGTCCTGTCGATGATCTCCGAGCTGCTCAAAAACTTCAGGGTCACGTCTTAAAAACAAACGTAAAAACATCTGACATTTGTACCACCTGTAAGGGGCTCTCAGGACTTCAGAGAGAAAATATTCAAATAAAAGCAAAAGGATTAAAGTTAATAAATGTGGGGCCTAACAGCGAGTGGGGAGGCACGGTGGGTGGGCTCCTAATCCAACTGTTTGTAATCACATCCATCTTAACTAGAAGGCTTTTCTGCTTCCTTCCAGACCCTCAGCAAACACCACCGACATCTCAAATGGAGGGACCACTCTGCCAGTCACGAGGTGAGAAACCTGTCTGTTAATCTTATCTGTCTTAATTCTATCCATTTATTATATAGTGCCTTTCATGTCTGTCTATCTATTTATCTATTATTATATAGTGCCTTACAATCTATCTATCTATCTATCTATCTGTCTACCTATTATATAGTGCCTTTCATGTCTATCTATCTAGTGATTATATAGTGCCTTTCTATCTATTTAGCTATTTATTATATAGTGCCTTTCATATCTATCTATTATATAGTGCCTTTCATATCTATCTATCTATCTATTATATAGTGCCTTTCATATCTATCTATCTAACTATTATATAGTGTCTTTCATGTCTATCTATCTATCTATCTCTTATTATATAGTGCCTTTCATGTCTATCTATCTATATATCTATCTATCTGTCATTTCATTATATAGTGCCTTTCATATCTATCTAGCTGTCTATCATTATATAGTGCCTTTCTATCTATCTAACTATTATATAGTGTCTTTCATGTCTATCTATATATCTATCTCTTATTATATAGTGCCTTACAATCTATCTATCTGTCTATGTATTATATAGTGTCTTTCATGTCTATCTATCTATCTATCTCTTATTATATAGTGCCTTACAATCTATCTATCTGTCTATCTATTATATACTGCCTTTCTATCTATCTATCTATCTATCTGTCTGTCTGTCTACCTATTATATAGTGCCTTTCATGTCTATCTATCTAGTGATTATATAGTGCCTTTCTATCTATCTATCTATTATATAGTGCCTTTCATGTCTATCTATCTATCTATCTATCATTATATAGTGCCTTTCTATCATTCAGTGCCTTAGGGTTGAAGTGAGGGCTTTGGGATGACAACTCCAGACACTTGATGTCTGCCTGATTTAGCCATTCCAGTTCCAGCCTTGATGCGTGTTGAGGGTCTTTGTCATGTTGGAAGACCCCCCTTGTGTCTGTGGTTTAGCCTTGTAGCTGGTGGTTTGAGGTTAAGCTGAAGGATTCTCATGTAGTCCTCCTTCTTCTTTATTCCATCCACTCAGTTTAATGCAGCCCCCCACCCCACCCCAGTGTATGAAGCTGCCTACCACTGTTATGCTTCACAGAAGACTGAGTGTCCTTTGGGTTGAATGTCTCACATTTTCTCCTCCTAACATACCTCTGGTCACTGTGGCCTTAAAACTCCCACTTTGCCTCATCTGACTATAAAACGTTCCTCTTGAAGGCTTTTCCTTTGTTCATGTGGTCAGCCACAAACTTTAGTCGAGTATGAAGGTGTCTCTTTTGAAGCAGGGGCTTCTTTCTTGGACATTGGTCTTTCAGCCCACGGCTCTTACATGAGTGGATGGAAATTTTTCACCCCAACTGGACTGTAAAAGCCCCTAAGTGGCTTTCCTAATCTTTTTTATTTTCATGACCCAATCTTTGCCTTTCCAGTGTCTTTGAGACCTGTTCCTTGTTGAGTGCATGATTGTCAATGTGGTTCCCCTTAGAGAATCGAGGACATTTGTCAGAGGGAGGGGCTAATCAAGGATGATTGTTAGGGATATGTTGATTGGTTAATGGCCTTGCAGCAACCCACCGTGACCCCATTTGAAAAGTGTTTGCAACCACTTAACATTAAACGTAGCAGCAACTCAAGACCCAATAGTGGCAACTTATGACCGACCCTCCATAGTTTAAGAAACCCTGATCTAAAGTATTGCCTGTTATAACAGTTTCTTGCCAGTAGATGGCGCTGTTTCCTCTTGGCTGAGGTACTTCTGCGTTTTGATTTTTTTCTTTTCTCCTCTTGTGGTTGTTGGTTTGGAGTTGTGCTTGAAGTATAAATATGGAGAGTTGCCTTCAAGGCTGCTAATCGTCTCACCCAGTGAACGCCTTCACGTGTTTCGTAATTACGTTTTCTTTCTTCTGGCTGTTCTTAGGTGCCGTTCTTCTTCCAGCCTTTCCAGCCCGGCGTCCCAAATCGAATGCAGGTGGGTTACTGAAAAGCAGCGAATCTGCTGAGTTGTTTGAAATTCCTGGCCTGTGCTGTGCTGTCCAACTTTAATGTTTTATTTATTTATTTATTTATTTATTTTTGTATAAACGCCTCTGCAGTTCTTCTTCCATGGTTTTGAGATGCAAAGAATTCAAATTGTTTTCAGAAAGTTCATTTTTTAATCCTGTCTTTGTCATTTTTTGCTTCCCGTTTTGGCCACCAGTATGTTGAGTTCCTGTTTCTTTGTCTCCATGGAGATTTCCCCCAGAATTCCCAGGGGTGCACACATTTATGACGTCAAATAGGCGGCGGTACAAAGGGTCTGGATAAACCTGGTTTGAGTGAATCTTAATTTAGTTCCACTGTTGCTTTTGACTCTGAATTTTCCGATCGCATTTTGGCCTTTGACGAAATATCTCCTTGCCCGCCGGTTTCACCTTCAGTCCGTTCTTCGACTTCCGACTCTCCTAGATTTTCATTTCCGTTCCGCTCTCTCTGTTGAGAGTCAGCATAGCCCGACCTTGACTGTTTTATTCCTTTCCCTAACTAAAATTTTGTAAATGTTTTAGAACTGAATCCAAAACTGGGAGACACCCTGTGCTGTGAGCCACCATCTTATATAGTAAGGCTGTTAATGTTAATGGTGTATATAACAATCGCCTTATACAGCGTGCGATCGCCACACTTCACCACCTGAGAATGAAGTGGACGATGTTCGAAAGATACGTCAGCATTAAAAAATATTCAGTCCTTGACCCCTCTTCAGGATGATGGATGTCCCACAAGGCAGCTCGATCAACTGAGTCGAACGCTTTGCGAAAATCGACAAAGCCTGCAAAGAAACTCTGCTGATATTCGCGTTTGCGCTCCATGAGAGCCCTCAGTGCCAGGATGCGGTCGATGGTCGACTTCTTAGGCGTAAAACCAGACTGTTCTGGTCGCTGGTAGGTGAGCAAGTGATCACAGATCCTATTGAGGACCTTACCCGGCACCGAGAGCAGTGTTATCCCCCTGTAGTTGCTGCAATCCAGGCGATCACCCTTCCCTTTCCAGATAGGGACGACAAGTCCCGTTTTCCAGTCAGTTGGGATGATGCCAGTCTCCCAAATGGAAGCAAAGATTGCTTGCAATGCTAGGTCAGAACAGCCTTACCACCAGCCTGCTGAAGTTCACCCACAGATACCACAGATCCCTGCAGTCCTTCCCCCCCTCAGCTGGTTCACCACCTGTGCCATCTCAGTGAGTGCTTGTATGGACTGGGTAGTGGGTAAGGTCGTGGGGTCCAGCGGCTGTGGGGCATCCGTTGGTGAAGAAAGATTCACGGATCTTGACTTTGCTGTGATCTTCACGGAGTCAATGGAGGCTCTGATCGGGGGTCTCGAGAGACTGGGTGAGGGGTCTGAGTGTCTGGGCTCGCGAGGGTCCTGATAAAAACCAAGAGCCAGGCCTTTAATGACCTCTTGGGCACGGCCATCAGCAGCGTGTCTGTCTGCACAGAGGGTGTCGACCTCGTCATTGAGAGGTTTACTTACCTAGGCAGTGACATTCATGTGACTCTGGTGACTCTTCCTATGAAGTTAGTAGACGGATTGGGAGAGCATGGGGGGTCATGAGGTCATAAAGGGGTGTGTGGCACTCCTGATATCTGCAAAAAGACGAAGGTCCAAGTCTTTAGAGTCCTGGTGCCCCCTGTTTGTGAGACATGGACACCATCCAGTGACCTAAGATGAAGACTGGACTCCTTCATGTGGGTCTCTTCAGAGAATCCTGCTGGTTTGACTTTGTGTTGCTCATGGAGTCCTGAATGAGGCACATGACCTGCATTGTGAGGAGGCGTCAGTTACGGCACTACGGCCATGTGGCGCCATTACCCGAGGGTGATCCGGCTCATAAGATCCTCATTGTTGGGGACCCGAGTGGCTGGACCAGGCCAAGGGGTCACCCACATAAGACCTGGCTGCGGCAGATAGAGGGTCTTTTCCGGTTGGTGGGACTGGACTGCGTGTCTGCCTGGGGGGTTGCCAACCGGGATCCTGAGTTGTTTTGTCGTGTGGTGGGCGCGGCGATGTGCTGTACCAGTGCAGGCTCCCCAACTTTACTTGACTTGACCCCTCTTCCCCCCTCTCTGCCCACATGATAGTTGGATTGCTTAAATATGAAAGTGTATTGCAATCCAGGATCCAGTGTTTACATGAAAGGTGACCAGGTGCTCGTTTTTGTGATCCCTTTTTCCCTAACCTCCCTACCCACAGTGCCAAACCGTAATCCCTGGTACGATAAACACACACAAATAAAAAAAGGAAATCAGAAAGAGGATGATTATGTATAGTCCGTGGGAAACGACAATGAATCCGGTCTTACAGTTGATGTTGTATGATGTGGGAAAAACAAACGGTCAGCAGACGAATATGGCCGCCATCTCTCTATCCTTAAGAATTCAAAAGCGAGTCCGTCTCACCGATGGGAGCACCCAGAGAACCACTGAGCCGTATAACGAAACCCTTGCCTCTTTTCGGAGATTCGCCACCCACAAATAGCAGACGTCCCTGGGTGAAGTTCTTCTTAGGCTTAGAGAGATGAACAAACTCCTTGCCTTCTGCTTCTCTTTTTTTCTTTTGGTCAGCCGTTCCCCTAAAAAAAAAAAAAAATTCTCATTTCCTGATTGGGTCGTCATAGAAACATGACGCTTGCCTGCCCTAGGCAGCTGGACTCCATACCGGGCAGGGTCTTCCCAGACTTAGGCCGGGTTTATACCTCACGCGACGCGACGTGCGCTCCAGCGGACTCTACGGCTACCCAAGCGCTGTACTGTTTATACTCGCGCGTGTACTTTACGTAAATCTGGAAGATTCCACCAGGTGGCAGTGTGCGATATCATCACGGTGAGAAAATGATCGGCTTCGCTGTGTTGTGAATTGCCTGAAACATCCATTAAATTCTGAGGACATCTTACCGCAATATCTCTGAAAAGGATATTTAATGATTACATCTATCAATACGGGGATGCGGCCAATCCAGCAAGCATCAGGCGCAAGAAAGAAACAAAATTCCTGGACGGGGCATCAGCTCATCGCAAGGTCAACACAAGCACACACACACACACACATACACACACACACTGGCGTCATTTTAGTGTCGCCAGATCCCCAAAACTTTATGTCTCTGGAAGGAAACCGAAGCGCACGGTGGAAACCCACCAGGAAAACATGCAAACTGCAGGCAGGGAACACCAGGGACGCAACTCCCTGTGAGACAGCAGCGCTACCGCTCTGCCACCGTGCCACCCCGTATGTGTAATTATTAACAGTGTTCATTATTTAAATGAAGTTAACGATTTATCTGTAACATGTAACATACTTACTTTAATGAATTTCATCAGAGAGCTGAAATATCGTAACTGTCATGTGTTCTGTGTGGCATTTGCTGCTGTCAGAAGCCCCAGAAGCGCATAGCGATTAACAACTGGGTCGGTTTGAAGATGACGTTTACGACGGTCTAATTTAATGATAAAGTAAACTACGAGGTTAAAATGGACATTTCAAGATTAAAGCCGAAATTTCCACTTTAATCACAAAATGCAACTTTTCAGCCTTATTTATTTATTATAAAGTCCTTATTTTTTTCCTCTGTCGCTCAAATACGTCACTGTATATTCTGATTATGTTGTGAAGGTACAAAAAAAAAACAAAAGAAAACGGCACAGAAGATGGTATGTGAGACTTTTAAAATGTGTCGCATTACGATCGGGAATATGCGACCCTTGAATGTCATGTAGACCCTTCATCACATCGAACCATTCATTAAACATTAAAGCGCGCACACCGATCTCTAAGCGGCTTTCTGTCACGTGTAGATAGTAAACAGAGGCTCTGACGTCACATTTCGACTTTTATCGCACTGCGCCCCCCGACTTTTTGCTGGTACTGCAACTCGCGCACGCGCCGCGTTAATTTCTGTTGTTAACTATAATGCCTAAAGGGATATCCTTTATTATCATCCAGTCCCTATAATATGGTGACGGGCAAACCCGACGACGGTAGTGCGATGCAGGCCTGCCACATGAGACGGTTGTTACAAATTGGCTTTTGGCTTTGCTTTGTTTAAACTTGAATACACATATTGAGGCTTTTAGCACAGATAATGGAAGTTTCAGTTCAGCCCCCTATACGCTCAGAGCTAACGGAATGTTCTTAATGTTAGCCCGGTGTGGCGAGAGCCCAGCTCTTTGACTGAAGTGTGGCACTTCGAAGGAAGAATCAGCTGTCAGACGGGTGGGCAGAGAGTCTTCTCACCGTTCTGGACATCATGTACGTCTAGCGCTCCTCGGGACCCGTTCCCCACCTAATGTAAACTTCATATAATACGATAGCGGACAGGTGCAGTTTGTCTCAGAAAGGCTTTTATTCCGGAATGGCCATTCCCAATAAAACTCTCCCTGCAACCCCAAGCACTTTACGGCAAACAAGCAGACGCTGTCGTAAAATGTGCACATCGCAGACGTAACACGTGTGTACGGTGAATGAGATTAAGAAATGGAACCTAAACACTCAAGCGGAATCCCACAGACAAGAAGTTTCCATTTTTCCATCATTTTTGCTTATTTTTTTCACGTATTATCGCCCGTTTTTCCGTATTTTGTGTGAACCGTTTGCTTAGGAAGTCACTAAAATCTTTCCGATGAAGACACTTGGACTCTACCGTACCGTGAGTCAAACTACCTGCTGGAGCGCCTTTCTACTTGTTGCATTTCAACGATTTGGAACTGTTTGGAAATCCTCCGCTGTGATGACGTCATGTGTGTCACATGCCGAGAGTGACAGATGGCGCTGCTGGCACCATTACCCAGCTGAGACGCCTCCATAATGGAAGGACAGGGGGAGGGCGCTCCTATTTGGCAGCCCCTCCTGGGGTTGCAATGGCTCCTCAGAGTCCCACAAGGATATATGGGATTTGGTATTGGTCGGCTCAGCCCTGTTGGGTTCTGGAGATGCAGAGCCCTGCTTTGGGCTTCCACCACACCTGGGAGTAACTCCAGATCTCCTTGATGAGCCACCTGGAATACTCCTGGGTGAGGCTTAAAAGGAGCCAAAGTCTCACAGAGACGAGCCAGAGGTGGGAGGAAGAGGGACAATGACAACGATGATGATGATGAGGAGGAGGAGGAGGAAGAAGAAAAGTGACCCCCCCCCCCAATAATAAATGTTTGTGTACAGAGACTTGTGCCTGTGATTGTTGTGTCGGCTGTTTGGGGGGCCATGCACCTCTCTGGCTGGACTTCACATCTTTTGTTCGTTCATTTTTTAATTCTTTTGTTTACATTCATATTTCTTGTGCTTATTCTTTATATCCTTTTAATTTTTTATTTTGTTCCTTGTATCAAAGCCCCATGTGTGTTTTGGGTGGTCCCCCCCTGCCGATTACCGACAGGGACTGTCCTCCACCCCATAAACCCGAAGGGTCTCCCACAGTTGTTGGTGGTTCATTTGTGATGCACCAGGGAGGTCTTTGATGTGTTTGTGCTACGCTTTGTACATTTTATGAAATATTGGATTTTTTGGACATTTCGCTCTGTTTTGTTTTTTTTTTTTGCTTTGCTGGATTGGGGCTTGTCTGCCTTTGGATTGTCTTGTGTCTCAGACGTTTCCATTTTGCCTTTGTGCTCCACAGAGCGTCTTTGTTTGTCGAAGGATACTCTAAATCTTTTATTTGATAAAGATCTTGAACTTGTCGTATGACTAGCTGGGTTCAGTATTCGTTATTGGTGGTGCTTTGTAAGTGCAGACCACCAGATCCCCACTCCACTGAGTCAGTGGTCTCTTTCTATGATACGTCAGTGAGGACCCCTGTTTAAGATTAGGATTGGGGGAGGAGCTACCTGACTCAAGCCAAGCACACCAGGTGACAAAAACCTGCAATCCAATTGGCTGTCCAGCGGAGCTGCGGAGGTCTGCAGTTGGACCCCTCTCGTGTTTCGGGAACTCCAAGTTCATAGGCGCAACCAGAAGCAACATGACAGCATACATGAGAAAAATCCACAAGATGGCGGAAGATCAAAACTAAATGAAAGCATAGAACTTTAATGGAAGATTAAGAAAAACAAACAGACCAAGCCACACAAAACAGGTGTCGACAGAGGGACCTTTAAAATGACATTTAGGAGGGAGGAGTGGCGGCTCTGAGGCGCTGCTATCCGGAAGGTGGCCGATTCAAATCTCATTACTGCCAGAGAGGATCCTACTCTGTTGGGCTCTTAACCTGAAAAATGTTCCAGGGGTCGTGGGCAATGACTGACCCTGCACTCTGACCTCCTGAGGTCATGCAAAAAGGACAATATAATAAAGTACATCAAATAAAACACAAAAAGCTTTCAGATACGCCAAAAACCTCTCCCAGCAGAGCCTCCCCTTTTCCTGTGAAGGTCTGACCCTCGGTTTAGGTTTGTCTTCGTCTCTTCGGTCCCGTGTCACACATGATGTGACCCCTCCAGTGATTTTCACTCACATGTAATCTTAGCATGTCCTGGATGGTCACGGCGTGCGTCTCCTGCCAAGGACATGGCAGGTAAATTTTTACTGAGTAAACGCGTGAAAAGGAAGCCCAAAGAAAATGAAAAAAATGTGGAGATCAACTCCAAACAAGAGAGACAAGAATCAAAAGTCAAAGACGGAGAAGGAGGTCAAAGCAAACGAAACTCGCGAGAAGCAGACATAGTCATGAAGCTTCTAAATTGACAGATTGGGACCGCCAGATGACTTTGTATCCCGTCATGCAGATTACCCACAGGTCATGACCCAGGAGGCCACACCCCTTAGAAACACGGGAGGAGGCGCCGACGACTGTTACACAAAATGGTGGGCAAGAAATTAGAAAAAAAAAAATCAGGTAATCAATTAGGAGTCCTGCGGTGGGCTGGCGCCCTGCCCGGGATTTGTTTCCTGCCTTGCGCCCTTTGTTGGCTGGGATTGGCTCCAGCAGACTCCCGTGACCCTGTGTAGTTAGGACATAGCGGGTTGGATAATGGATGGATGGATGGATAAGGAGTCATGCGAAAACCTGCTCATGACAGGACACCGGTGACCAGCAGTGACAGCGACAGGGACTCAGGCAGAGCGCTCCAACATGTGGCGCCGTCAAGTCGTAGAGGGTCTCTGGTGTGCGTGAGGGGTACCAACCAATGAGCAGACCTCCCATCACATCCGATATTATTACCGAAATTTGAGTTTTGCTTGACATCCTCACTACTGTCACCAACCCAGTTGTTCCTGTGTCCCCTGATGCTCCCCTCTCAGCTTGTGACAACCTTTCTGATTTTCTTGGTAGACAAGGTTGCTGTTATCAGAGCTCACATTGCACCCGCTGCTCGTGACGCGTCTGTCCCTTTGACTTGCTCTGCTGTCCTCACTCAGTGTGAGCCACTCTCTCTCTCTGCCCTGTCCTTCTGATGTTGTCCCCTCAGTCTGATTGGCTGTTGTCAAGACTCTTCTGGCTCCACCCCCCAGATATCATCATTGCTCAAACTGGAGCCCCCACCCCGTGGACCAAGAGAAGTGATGGCTGGGTGGGTGTCAACCCCTGTTGTGATGTGGGGGTCTGTCCCAGCAAATGAGTTCAGTCCTTGTCAAGTGATTACGTAAATGCACTTCCGTAATGTGTCCGGTCACTGGACGTCTGGAGCTCACACATCCGTAATGATACCAGACATGCCGTTCAAGAACAATTCATATTGTGCAGTAATAAATATATATTAGGAATAAATATTATGAAGTAATGCAGTTCTTGCAATTAAAAAATGGTTTTGAGTGGCTGGAGTAAACGTCCCCAAGGGTGACCACTCCGTGGACATTTTTAGGTAAGGCTTTACATAAGTGACGCTGTCCTTGATGTCAACTAAATGGCTTCCTGGTCATTGTTTTAAGGTTTGCCTGTGATTTGGAAATCGCTTTGGATGAAAGCTTCCATTGAACGAAAAAATGACAGCTAAAATGGGAGCTCTGTGGTTATGTTATATTATGGGATGGTTAATTAACCCTTAAACCTTTAAAAGAGATTGATATCTGAATGAACAAGCCGTCTAGTAGATTTTATTGAAATAACTTTTGGTGAATTAAAGGAAGACTTGTAACTTATTTAACCCTTTTATTTTTTATGTTTCAATAGATGTTTAGAATAAATCCTCTGATTCAACAGCAGGCTGTGGTAAATTATTATCTTTTTCTTTTGGAAATTAGAATATTTTGTGGCAAAAGAGTCAATCACAATTTGAGGGCCTCTCGTCAAAATGCATTGTAGTGTATCTGTCACTCCAACAGATGGCGCCTCACAAACATTAGTAGTAATGAAAGGTGAAGGGTTGAAATCAATGTAGACCACAGCATTGAACGTGTGCAGTGCACCATCTACTGAAATGTATTTTGCAATGCACATAATAATAAAAGGCATTGCATTTGCCACTCCAACACATGGTGCATCACAAACATTGGGAATAATAAAAGGTGATGGGCTGAAATCAATGTAGACCACAGCATTGAACGTTTGCAATATACCATCTACTGAAATGTATTTTGTAATGTATGTAGTAATTTAAATGCATTCCATTAATCACTCCAACCGATGGCGCATCCCAAATTTTGGGAATAATAAAAGGTGCTGGGGATCTGAAGACTTTCTGAAGGCTCTGTAGATGATGCTGTCCTATCACTAATTGAATGGCTTCCCTGATCATAATTTTAATGTTTGTCTGGGATCTGAAAGTCACTTTGGATTAAAGCTTTTATTAAATTAAGAGACGAGGGTCAAAACGGGAGCTGTGAGGGGACACCGGGGCCTCAAGTCCAAGCACTTCTGTTATGTTTTGTACTTATAAACCTGTAAAACAAATTATTGCCTAATGAATATCTCAATAAGTAAGATGTCTGCTGCATTTCAGTGAGATTCCTTTTATTGAATTGATAAAGAATTTGTGTTTCTTTAACCTTTTCTTATCTTTTTATCTTTATAGATGTTTGGCGTAAATCCTCCGATTCCACAACAGACTGTGGTAAAGTATCATCTTCTTCTTTTTGAAATTATTTTTTTGTGGCAAAAGAGTCTGAATTTGTGGACCCCTCTTCAAATAATGTGATGTGATGAGCCGTGAAGACCCTGAGTGGCAGAGCGGCTGCTGATTCTGCCTCCAAAGTGCAGGGACTCGGGTTCAAACCAGCAGCCCAGTCACCGGCGCCAGTGAGTCGGACATTCAGGATCTGCTCTGCTCTGCTCTGACAGGGGAGGCCACTTTGTCCTGAAGCAAAAAAGACCAAAATATCAGAAGGTCTGCGGACCCTCCAAGGTGGACGTTACAAAGTGTCAGTTCAAGTTTACTGTCATGTCTACTCAGTGCTGGGAAATTGTCATTTGTATGTCACCTCATAAAAAAAAAATAAGAGTAGATAAGCAAACAACAGTCACACACGTATGTATACACTGTAGCGTGGCGGACATGCGTCCCGACTGGGATGGGGTGCGGGTTGTCTTTCCCAGCCAGAATGTCATTACACATGGATTACGTGGATGGAGGTGAAGCTCAGCTGGGTTGGTTTCCGGTCCTAATCCCAGTTGGGGAGTCAACATAACGGACAGACTTATTGGGGACAATTCATCAAACAACATGATCTGTGGTAGTGTGCCTCTGGTGCAGTCCCAGACTGGGATTTGTAGTTCAGAAGGGCAGGGCCACCATTTCAGGTCCTTGGGTGCCACCAGGGGGCACTGTTTAAAGAAGACTTCAAAGTTTTTGCTAAGCTTTCAGATTGTCAGATGCAAAAGGTGGCACCTCAAGTCTCTCAGAGGGTCAGGGTTGAGAAGACATTGGACGAGAGGGAGAAGGAGAAGGAATTGCTCTAATTGTGTGGTGCACTGAGATGTCTAAGCTGTTGAGGTACTTTGAGGGAATAAACGCACTTTGTTTGAATCTGGGGCTGCCATGCTGGCGCCCCCTTGTGGTCATCACATATATAAATTATATGTAATGTTACATATATTGTAAAGCCCAAGGGTGTGTGCAGGCACCCTAACTCGACAATGACAGGCACAGAGACGGGTTTGGCACACACACACACAGTTTATTTATAATTCTTCACAGGGCACAACTCACCACAGTCTCGTCTTGGCCACCAGCCCTTCCTCCTCCAGTCCTCCTCAGGCTTTGTCCTCTTCCTCCCGACTCTGCCCCCAGAGTTGTGGCAGTTGGCCCCTTTTAATGAGCAACCCGGAAGTGCTCCTGGTGTTCCACGACCTTCTTCCGGCTGCACTTCCAGGTGTGACGGCAGCCCTGCAAAGGAGGGCTCAGCTGTTCTCCATGCTCCCCCTGGTGGTGGCCACAAGCCCCAGCAGGATTGAGCTTCCATGCTCCAAACTCGTGTCACTGCAGCATGACAGAGGGGTTGCCCTCTGTTGTCTCAGAGGAGGTATTGCCCCCATGCACACTCCTTCCCTCGGTCCTTCCGTTATGGCGGTGTCCCAGCAAGGCATGAATTCCAGCTGTCTGTTACAACATATATAAACAATATATTAAACGAGCTGTGCTACCTGCCCAAGACATGTTAAAATCTAAATAATCAATGTAGACCTCAACGTTAACCTTTTGCAAGGCACCATCTACAGAAATGTATTTTATAATGCACATCGTAACAAAATGCATTGCATCTGTCACTCCAACAGATGGCGCATCACAAACATTGGTAGTAATGAAAGGTGATGGGTTGAAACCAACATAGACCTCAGCATTGGCCGTTTGCAATGCACCATCAACTGAAATGTATTTTGTAATGTATGTTGTCATAAAATGCATTGCATTTGTCACTCCAACAGATGGCGCATCACAAACTATGGGAATAATGAAAGGTGATGGGTTGAAATCTAAGCAATCAACGTAGACTTCAGCATTGACTGTTTGCAGTGCATCATCTGCTGAAATGTATCTTATAATGCATGTCGTAATAAAATGCATTCTATCTGTCACTCCAACAGATGGCGCATCACAAACATTGGTAGTAATGAAAAGTGATGGGTTGAAATCTAAGCAATCGATGTTTACCTCTGGATTGACCGTTTGCAGTGCACCATCTGCTGAAATGTATTTTGTAATGTATGTAGTGCATTGCAGTTTGTCACTCCAACAGATGGTGCATCGCAAAAACGTTGGGAGTAATAAAAGGTGACGAAGTCTGGAAACTTTCTGAAGGCTCTGTAGATGATGCTGTCCTTTCACTAATTGAATGGCTTTCCTGCTCATGATTTTAGTGTTGGTCAGGGATCTGAAAGTCACTTTGGATTAAAGCTTCTATTGAATAAAGAGACGAGGGTCAAACGGGAGCTGTGAGGGGACACCAGG
Organism: Polypterus bichir lapradei; assembly: GCA_026402145.1. Classification (NCBI taxonomy): domain Eukaryota; kingdom Metazoa; phylum Chordata; class Cladistia; order Polypteriformes; family Polypteridae; genus Polypterus; species Polypterus bichir. The sequence goes on along the minus strand of JANRMT010062823.1, from coordinate 24,712,440 downwards.
GCCTCAAGTCCAAATACGTCTGTTATTTTATGTACCTGTAAATCTATAAAATAAATTACTGCATAATGAATATCTTAATAAGCAAGATGTCTAGTGCATCTAATTGAATTAATAAAGAATTTGTATTTATTAAAAAATGTCTTATCTTGCTATCTTTATAGATGTTTCGAGTAAATCCTCCACTTCCACAGCAGACTGCGGTAAAGTATCTTCTTCTTCTTTTTGAAATTTTTTTTTTTTTGATGCAAAAGAGTCAAATTAAAATTTAGGGGTCTCTCTTCTAATCATTTTGTATTTTGTAATGCGTGAAGTAATAAAATGCATTGCATTTGCCACTCCAACAGAGGGAGATCACAAACATTGCGAGTAATAAAAGGCGACAGGTTTAAATCAACGTAGACCCCAGCAGTGAAAGTTTGCAGTGCACCTTCTACTGAAATGTATTTTGCAATGCATGCAGTAATTAAATGCATTGGATTTGCCACTCCAACCGATGGCGCATCCCAAACATTGGCAGTAATGAAAGGTGTTGGGGGTCTGAAGACTTTCTGAAGGCTCTGTAGATGATGCTGTCCTTTAACTAATTGAATGGCTTCCCTTTTCATGATTTTAATGTTTGTCTGGGATCTGAAAGTCGCTTTTGATTAAAAGCTTCTATTAAATTACGGTAAGAGATGAGGGTCAAAACAGGAGCTGTGAGGGGACACCGGGGCCTCAAGTGCATGTACTTCTGTTATGTTTTGTGCTTATAAACCTGTAAAACAAATTACTACATACTTGGTATCTTAATAAGTAAGATGTCTACCACATTTCAGTGAGATTCCTTTTATTGAATTGATAAAGGATTTGTGTTTCTTTAAACTTTTCTTATGTTTTTATCTTTATAGATGTTTGGCGTAAATCCTCCGATTCCACAACAGGCTGTGGTAAAGTATCTTCTTCTTCTTTTTGAAATTAATTTTTTGTGGCAAAAGAGTCTGAATTTGTGGACCCCTCTTCAAATCAGTTGTTGTGATGAGCCGTGAAGACCCTGAGTGGCAGAGCGGCTGCTGATTCTGCCTCCAAAGTGCAGGGACTCGGGTTCAAACCAGCAGCCCAGTCACCGGCGCCAGTGAGTCGGACATTCAGGATCTGCTCTGCTCTGACAGGCCAGCACATTTGTGGGCCACTTAGTCCTGCGGCCAAAAAAAAAAAATCACCCTACAAGGTGGTCCCCACAAAGTTCCAGTTCAAGTTTACTGTCAGGTGTACTCAGTGCAGGGAAATTCTTACTTTTATGTCTCCTCAGAACAAAATAAAAATAAGAATACACAGCACACAACACACACGCACACACGTCGTGAAGGAGCTCACGGATGAATGGGTGACCTGGCCAGTCGGGTTGGTGGTACCTTTTACAGATGCAGTGGACGACTGCCTGATGGTGTTGTGCAGTATGATGCCCAGTATGCCACTGGTGCTGCCTGTAGGCCTGTATGGAGTCAGGGGCCTCTGGAGCCACCGCAGGGAGCTCTTGGTGGGACAGTCCCTGCCCTCGTCTGTCCGACCCTGAACTGCTTGCATGGTATGCTGGTGACGTACCAGTAGTGCTTCAGGCTCCCACTTTTAAAGAAGGCCATTCACCTCAGAGTCGGGAGTGAGCGGAGAGAAAGACAAAAAAAAAAAAAAAAGAAATAGAAAGTAGTGGAATGTGTTGAATTCAATTATATTAGACTGTAATAAAGAAAGAAAGAAAAAAAAATAGAAGAAGAAAAGGCTCATGTGAACCCGGGGCTGCGTCTGGTGGAATTGTGCTTGTGGTTTGGGGGGAGTCTGAGTCACCCCTACCATCCACTATATATATATATATATATATATATATATATATATATATATATAAAACAGAGAGAGAGACAGACAGTGTATGTGTATGTAGAGTACACTATACGAGGGACGCTCAAAAAGGTTTTTTTTCTTTGCATTTCACAACTATTTATGTATTAACTGATTCTTCAATGGGCTGTCTTTGACAAAGATTAGCAGAAGACAAAGTGTAGGTCACAAAAATCTGAAACTATGCTAAGCCTATGAAGAAATATGATAGATAGATAGATAGATAGATAGATAGATAGATAGATAGAT
>JANRMT010062823.1:24682909-24710309 GCA_026402145.1 Polypterus bichir lapradei | reverse complement strand
AGATAGATAGATAGATAGATAGATAGATAGATAGATAGATAGATAGAGTGAAAGTCGCTATATAATAGATAGATAGATAGATGTGTGTGTTTGTGTGTCCCAGTTTAACTGATCTCTGTTTCTTCAGTTTCAGCACTACTTGTCTGGGCTCAGACCTTACGGACCAGTGAGTACCTTCAAAAATTTTGGCTGTAATGTAAAAATGGAGTCTATTAATATATGGCACCATTCCTATCCGTCAATCCATCCCTCATATCGTGCCTGTCATATCTAGCTATCATCTATCTATCTCTCTCTTATATAGTGCCCTTTCACTTTATCTATCTATGAGATAGTGCCTTTCATATCTATCTATCTATTATAGCGCCTTTCACTTTATCTATCTCTTTTATAGCGCCTTTCACTTTATCTATCTATCTCTTATATAGTGCCTTTCACATGTCTCTAGCCATCTTTGTTTCTTTTTTTAAGTACTTCCCTGATTTCCAGTCCACCGTTGGACTCAGTCAGCTTGTGTTTTACTTGCCCTGAATGATGAGAATGTTGATTTTTCTTCCTGTGATTGTATCTTCATCCATCTCTTATCTGTTATTTCTCTCTGTGTTTATTTCGCACTCTTCCTCAATAATCTCCCCCCCCCATGTTTTAGCCCATTCCAGTTTCTTTGATGTTTCTTTCGCTTCCCCTTCTGTTTTTGATGTCATCTGTGGCTTTCCCAGCTGATGCCGTTTGAGGTGAAGGTTCACAAGTGACCGTCCTTTGACAGAGGGGCTCCTCCTCCTCCTCTTCCTCTTTTTCTCTCTCTTGGCCCCTCCATCTTGTGGCACTGTTAGGTGTCCCACTGCCATCAGAGGCTTGCTTTCTGTGAGCCACTTTAAAGGGACGAGCGACACTCAGTGACAAGTGACCAGCAGCAGGTCATGTGTGGACGAGTGAGGAGCAGGGTGTTGGTCCACCGATGGGTCTGCCTGGTAATGCAAATGTAAAACGAACCAAAATGACGGCCATTATTTTCAGAACGCTTCTGCCCATACTTTGATTTTCTTTTGTGGATGACGAGTTTTCAGTAAGAGGACGTTTGGAGTGAAGAATCCTTAATGGCCTTTTTTTCCCCTTTGTCTCCTCAGGCAGTGAAGATATTTTATCCGTATCGATATCTGCTATCCCAGCAAGTGGTAATTCCGTTTTCTGTCCTGTTTATTAAAGACTACAGTAAGAAAGAGAAAGGTGGCTGAGGCACTGGGCCACTGGACGAGGACACAGTGAAGCCCAAACTTGAGTGACTCGAGTGACACAAGTGACAGTTTCTGTTGTGCGCCCAGCTAGCTCCTTTAGTGAGTGGCACGGCTCACAGCCTGTGACGTTTCTCTGCCTCTTTGTGTTTGTACAAATGTCCTCCCGTGTGCTTCTTTTGCAGGTCATCGTGTATTACCAGCTCTACGTAAGTCGGTGCTTTTTACAGTCGGCGTGCGCCGCTGCCGCAGCTTACCTTTGGCCACGCATGACAAAAACGCTCGTCAGCTACGGCTTCTCTCTGTCAGACTGCATGGCCAGCCGTTTAACGTGTCGCCCAGTCGCCTGCTCGAGCAAGCAAAGCCGTCGGACCTGCAGACTGGCAGCAATGCCCAGATATTTAGTAGAACTGGTGCAAGGCGCTATAACGGGGTGGGGGGAGGGTGATAGCAGGTGCAAGTTTCCATTTGAGCCAGAAGGTGGCAGACAAGACAGCCACTGGATTAAACCCACCGCTTCGGACCACAGCTGGAGAGCGCCGTCTATCACTACTTCCACTTCTGCAAGCTGGCACCCCATTCTCGGTGTTAAAGGTCAATGGGTGTGAATACCATCTGAAGAAAATACTAAAATTAATAACAGAGGCCATCGGAGTGAAAGTGAAACCTCTGAGAACCAACAGCCTGCGCCACCCCATGGCCTACCTGACAGAGGTAGAAGGTTCCAGTTGTCTTTGGCTGCCATGTTGACCGCATGCTCTGTGCATGAAGCTGCTGCTGCCGCTGCCGCCACCACCGTGTTTCCAGTTGCCACTCCTAACCTTTCGGCTCCTCTGCTCCTTTGGCTCTCTAACAACTTCCTTTTCTCTGCCTCCATTCCAGGTTGTAATTCTACCCAGACTGCCAACCACCACGGCACGACCTCCTGTTACCACAGTCCGACCCATAACTCCAAGACCACCACCGGTAACTCCAAGACCACCACCGGTAACTCCAAGACCACCACCGGTAACTCCAAGACCACCACCTATAACTCCAAGACCACCACCGGTAACTCCAAGACCACCACCGGTAACTCCACGACCACCACCGGTAACTCCAAGACCACCACCTGTAACTCCAAGACCACCAACCAGGCCCAGCACAACAGCCGTCCCCAGAGGAGACACATAAATGATAAGACGAAGATGGCTCCCCTTCAAAGCTTTCTTCTGCTAATCGAGATCACTTTCTTGCCAGGAGTAGTTTAGATTTCTTGTGAAGATCGATTCTTATTTTCAGCTTTTTTTTTTACTTGTTGTTGAAGTTTCTATTTTATTACTCTATAAATAGAATTCATTCATGGGGCCGTGTAGCCTTAATCAATGCTGTTAATTCAACAAAGTCCTCTTTACATTGAAAGACACAGCAGGTGAGTTGTGTTCGTGACACCAAAACATCCATAAAGGTTCAGCAGCAGAGCTCTTATTATGGGGGACCACCCTGTGGCCGCGTGTCACAAACTTCACAAAGGGCCTTCATCTCCAGTCCAGACCCCAAAACCCCAGGGAGACCAACAAACAGAGGACGTCTCGTACTGCGAAACAGCAAAAATGGGGGAGGTCTTCAGAAAAAAAAAAAAATTAAAACAGGTCAGTAGCCTTAGCAACCGACATCATGGTGGTCCTCACCCAGCCAAGACGGGTGCTAACAGCAAATGCAAGTGGTGGTCCTCCCCCTTTGGGCTCCACCCATAAAATACAAGGAGCATCGATGAGCATAATTACATACATAGAAACTAAATCTATCTTATATAATATAAAACTCAATGTGTGTGTGTGTGTGACAGCATCACTTCTGAATGGCTGGAGCGATTTTCATGAAACTTGGTCCACATGTTTCTCATTGGTTGACGAAAAATACAGTAGGATGAGATCAACCCTAACCCACCCCCTTCTGGAAAGGGTGGGGGGTGTTCTTACGGTCCTGTATACACATTATCATCCAGTTGACACTCGGAACGACCACTAGAGGGTGAACTGGAGGTGACTGCCAGCATTCTTTATGTTTGAAATTAAATAGAGTTGGCCAGCTGGGCATCCCAACTATTTTTAGGACTCATTCTCTCTTAGTGACTCGAGCCGCCATACTGTATATTGCAAAGTTTTACTGTCAAATAATGCAAAGAGTACGCGACACGTGTTTCGCCCTAATTCTGGGCTCATCAGGCGTACACACTCACCGCACCCCCACTTGGGAATCGAACCTTGGACATCAGATCTGCTTCTCGCAACTGAAAGAGGGCACCGTGGCAGATGTTTGCCAACTTGTAGACCAACCACAAGCATTACCTGATAGGTAACCACCCATACAATCAGATTGTGATTCAGACTACGAATGCCATATATATATATCACATATATACTCACGTTTAATTCACATCTTGATTTTACTGTATCATTTCTGGTATTTTATAATCTCAGTTGTATAACTTGAATGCGGAAAACTCCTGCTATTGGACCAAGAGATTCTGAGATGTCACCACGGAGCACACGGCCTTTTTCTTCTATGTGGGTGCAGTAATGCGCTGTATCAGCATGTGCCCCTAACTCCTGTCACTCTCTCGTACCCACGTGACCACACAGTAATACCCGAACTATTCCGAAGTGACGTTTGCACTGATTTGTGTTTTTTGTATCTCACACCCTCATACACCTTTATCGTGAGAGCATCCCTTATCTACGATGGAACGTTCGATCAGAAGAAAATATGAAACTGGTTTTAAATTAAACGTCGTTGAAGTGGCAAAAGAAATTGGCAACTGCGCTGCTGCAACAAAATTCAATGTGTCTGAGAAACTAATGTGAGACTGCAGGAGGAGACAAGAAGATGGAAAAAAACGTAACAATTAAGTGTCGTATTTTTGAACAGGCGTATAAGTCGGGGTCTGATTTTTTGATCAATTTTTTGGGGTTCAAGACCGGAATTATACATGAATGTATATATATATATATAGCTGACTGTAGCAGTCCTGTATGTCTGTTATCATCCACTTAAAGCTCGGAACGTTTCTGCTGTGCTCCATATGAGCAACTGACAGTTTAATCATGAGAACCCCGTAGTGTTATTTGTTTTTCGTTTAATGTTTGTTTTGTTAACTATATTTTCAACTTGCTTTATTCTTATTATAACAATGTTGTAGTGGTAGTAGAATTAAATCAACCTAATAGCTATATGAATTTAATTGACTTTTTTTCGTCCTCAAAAATTCTGTATGTAAAAACTTATGACTACACCACAAAACAAAAATTAATCTGTCAAAAATACTTAAAGAAAGCTTCACTTTTCCCATCGTTTTTACACTGCCTTGAACGTATTACGCGATTTTATTTTGATTAACATAGGTTATCTATTATATAAGATATATGATCTCTTTGCGATTTTTCATTAATGAACGAAATGTCATTTGTTTCGCAGTGTAGCTAACCTGTTGGTATTACAATTTTATCATAAAAAAGAAACATGAATTTTTCTTTAATAAGTTTATAATCAAAAAACGAATTTATCAAAATCGAAGGTAAAGTATAGACGAAATATAGCTATGATATTTAACTTATAATGTTTATTTATGGGCGGCATGGTGGCGCAGTGGTAGCGCTGCTGCCTCACAGTAAGGAGAACTGGGTTCACTTCCCGGGTCCTCCCTGCATGGAGTTTGCATGTTCTCCCCGTGTCTGCGTGGGTTTCCTCCGGTTTCCTGCCACAGTCCAAAGACATGCAGGTTAGGTGGATTGGCGTTTCTAAATTGGCCGTAGTGTGGATTGGTTCCTGCCTTGTGCCCCTTTGTTGGCTGGGATTGGCTCCAGCAGACCCCCCATGCCCCTGTAGTTAGGATATAACAGGTAGGATAATGGATGGATGTTTATTTATATATACGTAACATATTTAACCTTTCATTGATTGTAAAAGAATTTCAGTTGGATGAGACTAATTGGAGATTCGGTCTCGTATGTCTGTTATCATCCGTTTGCACAATCATTGCTGGAATCAACTTGGACACGACCGGCTACTCACTCGGTGTATATATATATATACATACATAGCATTCGAAGTCTGAATCACAATCTGATTGTATGGGTGGTTACCTGCCAGGTAACGCGTGTGGTTGGTCTGCAAGTCGGCAAACATCCGCCACGGGTGCCCTCTCAGTTGTGAGAAACAAATCACAGAATGTTACATAGTTAACTGTCAAATAATGCAAAGAGTACGTGACACGTGTTTCGCCCTATTTTGGGCTCATCAGGCGTTCACACTCCACTGCACCCCTCATTGGGGATCGAACCTCAGACGTCAGACAAACGCACTTCGATTGTGACATTGTGAGAAAAAAATCCTCTTCCAATTCCACATCCAGCCCATACCCTCCCTAAACCATTTTTTTTTAACTCTTCTTTAGTCGATATAAATTAGAAGGCTAACTAGATCACAGCCGGAGTTTTGCAGTAGCTCGCGTGTTTGATCGTGCGTGCGGGATGACCAGTGTGTTTGAAGAAAAGAGATCTCAGCCTGGCCGCCCTGTATGTCAATCAAGTGTCAAATGGCATAGGGAGGATATACGATAGACTAACGTTTAAATTTATTTTATTTTTTTTGGAATGCAACGCGATCTACCGGTCAATCGTGATCAACGCATTGGACACCCCTGCTTTAGATATTGGCTAAGGATGGAAAATCTCACATTGTATAAAACAATACAAGCACATTAGTGAGTCTTCATTGTTTGTTCGTTTATTTTTAAAGTTTTATTATTATTATTATTATTATTATTATTATATTCTTCTCAAACAATTAAAAAAAAAAAAACTTTTATTTTCCTCCGGGAAACGCCGGGTATTTCAGTTAGTAATAAATAAACAGAATCACATTAATAGAGAATACCAAATAGTACAAAGAATAAACAGATTGAATAGTGATTTTTTTAAACATTTTATTAAAATCAAATTACATTCCATACAAGCAAGTCAAGTTTAACAAAACTCGGTTCAAAACAAATCGAATCTTAATGATATCAAGAGAAACGGTTGAAACTAACGTCCTATGATGGCGTCCTGACTCGACAGGAAAGCAGGTAACTTGTTTTTTGAGTAAACCGGAAGATGCAAGTGAAAGGCAGAACAATCGAAAATAAAAATACAATAAAGTGACGGAAACTCAGACAAGAGGTAAAAAAAAAAGAAACAAATCTCAGTTAAATAACAGGAAATGAGACGAAACGCACAAAAAGTCAACACACCAGAAATCAAAGATGCAAGTAGAGTTTAACCTGCAGATCAGAGGAGGCTGACCTTTATCTAGTCTGCTGATTAAGTTAAGGTCATGACCCCAGAGACCACACCTCCTAGAAACGTGGGCCTTGACCCTGACAACGGGAAACAAAATGGCTTCCATAACAGGAAAAGGCTACAAAACATCAGTCTTCACCCTGAATGGAAAAATGAACAACAAGAATTGATAAAAAAAAAAAGAAAATTAAACATAACATTGGCTCCAAACTCGAGAAGCAGGCAAAAGAAATCACGAAAAGGGAGAGGAGAAATGCTGGAACCCCTGGCTCAAATGGCAAAACACAATTTGTTTAAATTAAATATTTCATTAACAAAATATAAAATTTCAGCAAAATCGGTTCACTGGAAGCCGACTTGTTTCAAACAGTGGGTGCTTTTCTCATTATATGCATAACACAAGTAAAGAATTCACAGAATCCAATATGCACAAAACAAGAGCTGAACAAGAGAGTGAGTGGCCAGCTCATGGCCTGTGAGTCTATTAAATAGGGTGGGGGGAGAGGGAGGAGGTCCTACAAATGTGATGTCATGGGGCCCCGCCCCCTTTGGTTCCTTCCAAATAACACAAAGAACAAATACATTCAACAACTTAATCAAGACATACATTATATTTAATAAACAAAGTAATACGCCTCAAACAATAATCAAATACAAACTGAAAGGAAATGCAAAAATAATTTATAAAGGACAACAAAAAGAGCAAACTAGAGAGGTACGTGAGAGGGAACCAGGAGATAAAGGGGTTAAACACGATTAAGAAAAAAAGGGTAAAACCAGAAGATGAAACTGCATGAGCATCAAAGCCAAACTGAGAGAGAAAGTCCAAAACCTGAAGGTCTGTCCTGGACTAGGGTTCTCAAAGAGCAGAAACACAAATGCAATTCCAAAAACGTCCACTAGTGGGGGATAAAACTCTCAAACCCCAGCTAGCAAGAAGGGCAAATGCCAAATCCTAAAGAAGGAAAACTTTTATTTCCACAAAAATGTTCCAAAACAAAAGCCAGCTCTGTAGAGCATAACAAGCAAAATGGCGCTGCCTTAAACAGGAAGCCCCCGGGCAAACGAGGGCCCAATTCAGAAATCCAGCACAAGGTCAAAATCGAAAAGTTCACAAAGCAGGCAAACTCACCGACTCTTCAAAATGAACCACCAGGAACAGTGGGAGACCCTCCAGAATTACAGGACAGGTTCTGGTGGTGACTGGCAGGTGGTCCTGCCTCTTTGAGGACCACCCACACAACACATGAAACATAACAAAGGCACTTTATATAAAGGGGTGGCGCAGTGGGTAGCGCTGCTGCCTCTCAGTTAGGAGACCCGTCTGGATTCGCTTCCCGGGTCCTTCCTGCATGGAGTTTGCATGTTCTCCCCGTGTCTGCGTGGGTTTCCTCCCACAGTCTAAAGACATGCAGGTTAGGTGCATTGGCGATCTTAAATTGTCCCCAGTGTGTGCTTGATGTGTGTGTGTGTGTATGCCCTGTGGTTGGCTGGTGCCCTTCCTGGGGTTTGTTTCCTGCCTTGTGCCCTGTGTTGGCTGGGATTGGCTCCAGGAGACCCCCAAATGGATGGATGGATCCTTTATATACATTGACAAAACCAAAAATAAAGAATGATGCATAAATTAAAGAATCAAAAATTAACAAAAACAAGACATAAAACCCTGAATGAGCTTGGATGAGGAGGTGGTTACCTGGATGACCCTTTAACCTGAAGGTCATGACCTCTGAGGACACGCCCCTGACAAGGCGGGACTAACAGAGAGGACAGCAGGACAAAGAGAGGAGTCTTCATGTACACACTCTGATAGAGGAGAAATGTCTGTGCCACCTGAAATATGGGCACGCTTATGACTTCACATGTGCCACACTTCTCTGAGGATTCTGGGATGGGATCTCCATGGAAACATATGACGCTGAAGCTCTGGAATGGAGGGAGCCAACAAAAAATTCATGAAAAGCTCAGATCATAACCCATCTGATGACCCAGACCAGTCAGGAAAAGCATGAATGCATGAATTACGTCTTTCCCTTTGCAACTGGACCATAATTGGCGTATGCGAGTGGGCCTTGTGACGGACTGACACCCCACCCAGGGTTCCCACCAGTGCTGTCACACCTGAGGATGAGGAGTGATCACTGAGAGATCACCAGACAGACCAACAAAGCTCGCCAGTCCTAGCTGTCTTCTTCTTTCAGCTGCTCCCATTAGGTGTTGCCACAGCGGATCATCTTCTTCCATTTCTTCCTGTCTTCGTCATCTTGTTCTGTTACACTCATCACCTGCATGTCCCCTCTCACCACATCCATAAACCTCCTCTTAGTTTTTCCAAAATAACATCAAGTCGAGTTTTGAAGGTCCCTAACGTGTCACACTCTGCCACACTCCTTGGTAATGTTGTCAACGTGTCTGTGTTTTTCTCCTCAAAGAAGGTTTATGCTCCATAATGTCCGTTAACAACTGGGATTCACTGGGCTAAATCCCTTCATAGCCTTCAACACTTCAATCACATCACCTCTTAATCTCCATTTGCTTCTTAATCTCCTTCAGTCTCTCCTCATAGCTTAGACCTCTCAGTCCTGGATCAGCTCTCCTCTGGACCACCTCTAGCGCTGCTATGTCTGGTTTTAGTAATATGGAGACCAAACCTGAATGCAGTCCTGGCAGGCGAGGCCTCATTAGTGTGTTAAGCATAACCTCCATTAACTTGTACTCCATGACAGACCTCTGAGGAACCCGCACAGGCGAAGTCTTCATAAGGAGTGTGGAGCTTCGAGTGCTGAGTGACACAAAAAGGGGACAGCAAAGCTGCCTGGTGGACTCCCAGCCCACCTCCACCCCTTTAAGGTGGTCTACCAAGGGAAAGACTGCATGACTGGGAACTGCACTGCTGGGACAACACCTCCTGCCTGAAGACTTTGACCACCTGTGGTGTTGTCTTCCTTGGACATACACAGGAGAATCGAGATGGTAAATTAACATCCACAGCAGGACACACAGCGACCTTTGACAATTCCTGGTGTCCCTTCTGCTCTTCTGCTTACCTTTGTGTTGTCAAAGTTTCAATGGATTCAGAAACCCCTTCACCTTCTGCACACTTTACCATCATTCTTAAAGTGATCAATTTAGAACTTTGGTCCATCAATCTCTAGTCTACAACCCATAATGACCAAATCAAGTTTTCAAAAAGGATTGGAAAATTATTAAAAACCTAAAAATGGGAATCCCTCATTCCTAGAAGTGTTCAGACCCTTTGCTGTGGAACCTCAGCATTGTGCTCAGGTGCTTCTTGTCGGCTTTAATTCTCCTTGAGATGTTTCTAGAACTTGACTGGAGTCCACCTGTGGCAAATCCAATTGAAAGGCTGACGTGTAGGTGCAAGTAGAAGGTCCCACAACTCTCAACCAGCCATGAAAATCCAAGGAACTCTCTGTAGTCCTCCACTACAATCAAACTGTGGTGAGAAGTAGACCATGACAAGGGGCACAGACCATTTGTATAGCTTGGAGTGTTCCCAGGAGCCCTTTAGCCTCAAAAACTGTAAAATAGAAGAAGTCTGGAACCACCAGGATTCATCCTAGAGTTAGCCATCCAGCCAAACTGAATAACTGGGAAAGAAGGGTCTTGGTCAGGGAGGTGACCAAGAAGTTAATGGTCACTCTAACTAACTTTAAGAGTGTCCTATGCTGAGATGGGAGACCCTGTTGGAAAGACGACCATCTCAGCCGGACTCCATCAATCAGGCGTTAGAGGGGCGAGATAGAAGCCACTCTTGATTGTCAGGCATTTAAAGTGACTCTGAGAACATGACGAGAAAGGTCTCTGGTCTAATGAGACAAAAAACTGAGCTCTTTGTGCCCACCTCCAAGCACTTTGTCTGGCAAAGACCAGTGGCTGATCGTCACCTGCCTAATATCTCTGCAGTGAAGAGTGGTGGTGGTGGTGGTAACATCATGCTATGGGGACAGGAACACTGGACAAGTTCAACCCAATACAGAGACATCCGTCAAACAAAAACCTGAAGGCACATAACCTCAGACAGGGCTGTGAGAAGAAAAAAGTTGAGATGACGCTGGAATGGCTTTGTGACTTTGTGTCCTTGAGTGGCCCAGACTCAAACCCCACAGAACATGTGAGGAATGACCTGAAGATGGCACTTTAAAGCCATGTCCCATCCAGTCTCATGGAGTTTGAGAGGATCTGCCAAGAAGAATGGGATCAGCCACCCACATCTAGGTGTGCAAAGCCTGTAGAGACCAAGTCAAGGAGACTTGGAGCAGGAACTGCTTCAGTAAGGGTCTGAATGTGTTTAGGAATGATAGAGTTCAGTTTTTCATTTGTAATAAATCTGCAAACCTTTCTGGTCACGTGATCTTCACTTCGTGATTATGGGTTATTGGGTGGAGATTGATGGTCAAAAATGGCAAATGTATCCATTTCAAATGGAAGCTGCGACACAATAAAAAGTGCAGACAGTGAAGGCGTCCAAAGAATCCTCAGTACATTCTATTAATGGCGTATGACCACCGGATGCAGTCCTCCTCTGACTCTGAGGTCCTTCTCATGAGATCTTCTCAGACCTCCCATTTTTACATGTGATACGTTACAATTACTGACATTCTTCTTCTTCTTTCGGCTGCTCCCATTAGGGGTTGCCACAAATCATCCAACGGATCATCCTAAATTGTTGTCCGCATATTGATTTGGCAAAATTTTACACCGGATGCCCTTCTTGACGTAACGTTACAAATGCTGACATTAAATTCCATAAATCAATGAGCCGTGCTTGTCCCAGTGTAAGACTCCAGCTGATTGGTCTTTATCTGCCCTTCTGCCTTCTCTCGTGTCACCAGACGCGGCCAGCTTATTGTCCATGCTCCTATCAAAACCGGTTCCATATATTACTGTAAAAAGAGCACTGCCCCCTGCTGGACACCACTGCTAACACTACCCAATTCTGATGAACTCCTTCTCACCATTATCAGCCATTGTTGTGAGGTTAAGCCAATGTTGCTCCTTCTCTTGGCACGTCAGAGGACTGGGACTTAGCGCAGTGTGGCTTGGTCTCACTTGCAGAGACACAATCTGGGGGTTTATGGCTGGGAGGGGACTGGCCACGGGTTGGAGAGAAAGCGAGCGATGCTATTTCTATTTTATCCCTTATACCCCAAGAACCGTTAGTGACAACATAACAAAATGCTTCATAGCTGCATCACTTGGCAGTAATATGAAATCTAAGTCAAAGCTATCATGCGTATGGAATGTCAAAGGTCTCAATCATGAATTAAAGAGAACGAAAGCACTCTCGCACCTAACAAGTCTAAATGCCAAGAGAGTATTTTTACTGGAGACTCGCTTATTAAGCAAACATCAGTTTCGAATGCATAGACAGGGGTCTGGTCACTCCAGCTATACAAAGAAAACCAGGGGTGTGGGAATCTTAATACACAGAACAATCCATTTGTAGTGTCAGATGTAATATCGGATTGTGAAGGGCGATATGTCGCAATGTGTGTGTGTGTGGAGACAGTCGAGGAGCAGTGGAACAGGTTTAACAATGTGTAACATGTAATGCAGGACAGATACAGACCTAGAATTGGAATTAATAGGAAATTAAAAAAAAACTTTACGGTGGATTAATAAAGATTTAAAAAAAAACAAAGGAAAAAAACAAACAAATAAGGCATATAAGACTAGTGAATCATGGAGTTTATGAGAACATGAGGGCAACCATTAATAAAAATATCAGGGAGGCTAAAAGACAGTTGGAGAGGAATAGAGCAGATAAGGCGAGAGACGACCCTAAGAGATTCTTTAAATAGTAAAAGAGGAGGTGAAGGGCATCAGGAATAGTAAAGGGGGATTTAAAAGATACAGACAGTGAAATAGCAGATGAGTTAAACTTCACAAGTGAGCAAGTGGATAACCTCAGAGTGGTAACAGGGACTACTAAGGAGGTACTGAGGGGTTTGGAAATCAAAGAGAGAGAAGAGCTGTGATGACTAAATAGGTTGAAATCAAACAAATCACCAGGAGCAGATCAGATTTGTCTTCGAGTTCTGAAGGAGGCCAGTGAGTTCAGATATAAACCCTGGACACATATTTTTAGGAAGTCACTGCGCACTGGAGAGATTCTGTAGGACTGGGAAATGGAAAATATCATCACGTTATATAAAAAGGGTGGCAGGGCAGATCAGAGCAACTATAGGCCAGTAAGCTTAATGGGCATCACAGGAAAATGAATGAAAGGAATTATGAAGTAGAAGATTGAGCAACACCTGGCAAGTACAGGACAGTCAGCATGGGGTCAGAAGAGGGAGGTCGTGTTTTACTAACAGGCTGGAATTGTATGAGGAGGAAACAAAAGGATACGACCAGAGTGGAGCAGATGAGATGATTTGTCTTGATTTTCAGAAAGCATTTGATGAGGTGCCACATGAGAGGTGGGCATCGAACTAAAAGAAGTGGCAGTTCAGGGTGATGTTTTTAGATGCAGAATTGGCTCAGACACTGGAAGCAGAGGGTGATGGTGTGAGGAACCTCATCAGAACTGGGGGACGTTAAGAGTGGTGACCAGCAGGGCGCAGTGAGAGGGCCGCTGCTATGTATAATATATATAAATGATTTAGATAGGAATATAAAGGAACAAGCTGGCAAAGTTTGCAGATGATACCAAGATAGGTGGATTAGCAGATAATTTGGAGTCCGTTATATCATCACAGATGGATTTGGACAGCAGACAGGCTTGGGCAGATTTGTGGACGATGAAATTTAATGTCAGTAAATGTAAAGAATTACACATAGGAAGTAAAAATGTGAGGTTTGAATGCAAAACTGGCGGTCTGAACATTGAGAATCCACCTTATGAGAAGGATTTAGGAGTCATAGTGGACTCTAAGCTATCGACTTCCAGACAAGCCATTCAGAAGGCTAACAGACTGTCAGGTTATATAGCGCCTTGACGTGTGCAGTACAAGTCACAGGAGGGTCTGCTCAGGCTTTATAACACACTGGTGAGGCTTCATCTGGAGTCTTGTGTGCAGTGAGGGTCTCCATAAAGACATAACAGCACAAGAGAAGGTCCAGAGAAGAGCGACAGGGCTGATTGAGGGCTACAGGCGATGAGTTATGAGGAAAGATTAAAAGAGCTGAGCCTTAAGGAGATGAAGAAGAAACCCGATTGAAGTGAATTAGTCCAGTGGATTGAGACGGTGACTTTAAAATGAGTTCATCAAGAACATGGGGACACCGTTAGAAACTTGTTAAAGGTAAATTTCACACAAATATTAGGAAGTTTTTCTTTACACAAAGAACGACAGACACTTGGAATAAGCAGCCAAGTAGTTTGGTGGACAGTAAGACTTGAGGGACTTTCAAAACTCGACTTGATGTAAATAAGTGGACAGGACTGGCGAGCTTTGTTGGGCTGAATCGCCTGTTCTTGTCTAAATTGTTCTAATGCTGATGTTCAATCTGCCAATGTTGTGCCCACCTACTCTCTGCACCCGAATACCCACCTCTGTTTGTCTGACCACTTACCAAGGTCATGCGCACCTCCTCTCTCTTCTGCTTTTGCTTCCTTCTCGTAGAACTCCACCATATTGGTGATACGCAGTCTCTCCTCTGATCCCGTTCTGATGCTCTTTAAGGCTCCTTTTCTTGCCATGTGATGCTCGATCGTCTCCTTAATAATTTCACCCATTAGTTTCTCCTATTAAGCTTATCATCCCATAGTTTCTTGGCTCACCTATTTTACACACTGGAATGGCACCAGAAGCCCACATGTCTGCACTTACAGATCCCCCCTCTGACTCTAAGAGCCACCCCAGACAAGCCGATTCTCCCTCCTGCCCAGCCACCGCACCCCATTGTGCCTACCTTTAAATCCAAATTAAGACACATCTCTTTATGCTTATTATGTCTGTTATGAACTTAAGTTGACATATTTAATTTTAATTAACTGGTTTACTTTTTCTATCAGGTCTATATTGTGACTATTGCTATTAATGTGTTTTTAAGGTGTCTGAGTGCCTTAAAAGGCGCCTATAAATAAAATAATAATAAATACATAATTATAATAATAATATTAATAACAATACGCCGAGATCTCTGAACAATGTGCCTCAACACGCGCTCTGCCACAAAAGGCGCTTTATTTTACAGACGGACCGTGACGTCACTTTGGCGCCGGCCGCTTTTCTTTTGATGCTAAAATGCAATGCGAAGGCCATTGTCGCCCCCTAGTGGCACAAACTATTTTCGGTTTAAATCTGAGGAATGGGACGAGGAATTCCCAGGCTGCTGTTCAAGTTTTGCTTTAGTTTAGTCGTGGCCGTCGTCAGATTGTCCTAGTGCAGTGAAACTGTGACTTTCATGTCCGACCGACATGCAGCACGTCTCTGCTCTCCAGGAATGCATTATATTTTTGTTTCTATCTTCTTGCTTATCAGATGCATTTATCCAAAGCGACTTACAAAACAGGACAACATAATGGAGTGGACACCACTCTGGATGACTGTTTGGGAACAAGTGTGACAGGACAAGGTGACAAAATTGATCGGCACAAGTGAAGGGCTCAGAACCAAATGGCAGCTTGTTGCACTTCCTTGGCCACAAAGACCTACAGAAGCATCATGAGATGGACAGGAATTGAGTTAACCAGAGAGTCCGCCAGCGATTCCTAAACCCACTGAGGAGATCAAATGGAGGTCTGCAGCTCGTTCCACCAGCCAGGAGCCACACATGAAGAGGGAGTCTGGATTGAGATTTGATGCCAACCCAGAGGTGACATCAGCAGACCTGACTGGTCAAGAAGGTGCAGAGGACCCCATAAGTGTCTCCATATGCTTTTGTGCTGAGCGACTGACTGAGCTGGAGATGAGCATCGAGGATTTGAAGGTAATATGTGCCACTGTATGGTGCCAGTGTGGTGATCTGAAGCGAGAAGAGGCATGTGCCCACCTCAGCTGGCTGAACACCAGATGTGCCGCTGTGTTTTGAATCATCAGCAGTGGTCCCCAGTCACACATACTTGACAACTTCCAGTCAGCCAAAGCTCCTGCCGTGCAGCCCAGGCTCACAATCTGCTTATCTTGTCGCCCATCTTCTCCATGTCTGATCATCTACTCGCCCATTCAGGGTCACATGTAACGTCCCGTAGGTGCAGGAGACCCCATGCTGAGTCCCGAGGTGACCACGTCCAACTCCGGGGCTGAGCTTCATTTGTCACGTTGGCCTCACTTCAGTCGTCTCGGAGATCGTTACAACACTCCACAGTATTCATTATGTGTGTGTGTGTGTGTGTGTGTGAAGGCTCTGAGGCCCCCACCAGCAAACCCTGTCTATTAAGATACGTAAAAGGCATAAAAAGAAACCGCGTGGCACTACGCAAATGAAATGTTGTCGATTCTCAAGACGATCTGGATGTACGATGGCGTTGATTCCCTTTATGAGGAATTCTGGGAGGAAGAGGAAGGTCCGGGTGGTCTGATCCCGAGAGGAGAAGGGACAGTGCTATGAGACGGAGCTGATGATGATGATGAGTTTCACAAATACATGCAAACTCTTCTCCCGATGGTAACCTCACCCACATACAGAATAAGAGGAGCAGTGGTGGGCAGCTTTCACTCCTCGGGGATCCTGCGCCCTCTGCTGGTGGACTGGCTGCAGCAGCATGTGCTGTGGGTGTGGAGATCAATGTGAGAATGGAGGGCACCATGTCGAGCAGAATGCTAAGGGAGTGTCGTGGGCATGGGACCACCTGTGGACGCTCTTATCAGCCTTCTGCATCATTTGGGTCTCCTACCCGAGAGACAGAGAGAGAGAGACCCCCTTCATTGACTCCTGTCTGAGGTGCTGGCGTTGATGCCAGGAGCCTTGAGGTAACGCTGGCATACATCCTTGTGGCACACTGGGGTCTTCCTGTTGGCCTCTTGCCAGATGCCAGTTCTCCATAGAGGGGGTCCTTGGGTGTGAAGCGTCACCCAGCCAGGACATGTGCTTTAGACAAGTGAAAATGGAGGAAGGTGGTGCCCGTTCTCTCCAGCACCGTGTTGTTGGTGACCTCGTCTCTCCAAGCGTTGTTGAATTTACACCTGAGGTGGCACAGGCGGAGTGAGTGGCACCACAGTTCTTGCCCTGTGAGCAGCGCGCTCAGCACAGCTGGACTTTGGTGGTCTCCATCAGCAAGCTGGTGGCCCAGACCCCCTCTGTCACTCCTGCTCTGACGACACTCTTGAGTGACAGGCTGTCTGAGATCGTGGAGTCCCAACTCCCAGCTCAAAGTCGCCGATGCTAATGGAAGGGCCAGCACCGACATCTTGGCTCATCACCCGCAACTTCTACAGGTTGACAGTGACGCGTCCTTACCTGCTCCTGTAAAGCAGATGACGAGAGGGGACTGCGACTGTCCTCGGCTAACACAAAGTCAGTGACGTGTCACGTCTGCACCTTGGTCTTTGCTTGAAGCCTTGACAGGGTGGAGAGGGTCCCGTCTGATCCCGTATGGAGGTAAATGCCCTGCGTGGCAAAGGCGTAACGTAAGCAGGACCACAAATCCAAACAAACAGTGCTGGAGGGAGAACAGACCCCCTAACCTGACGACGGACTCCGAAGGTGAGCTGTGAAATACGACGGCCCCCTTCACATCTTCATGACAGTCAACAACACTCCACGGTGGTGAATGCATCAATGCAGAGCTTCTTAAATTATTATGCCCTTCTTGGTGTCATCGAGACCCTGTGTATGATGGCTGACAGGTTGGGGGGTGGGGGTCCCCCTTTGCAGGATTGCTGCCAGCGTTCATACTTGAGTAATGTTGGCGATTGGTTACACAAATCGGTGGTAACCCATTGTTCCCGACTCCTTCCCATTAATTATAAAATGGCACCTCATGACCCAAAATGTGGCATCCCACAACCCCACCCCATAATTTAAGAAACTGTGTATTAAGGATTAATTGTGCAAACAACACATGAAGAATTTCATAAATTTACACTGTGGTGGCCGGCCGGGACGCCCCCGAGATGGAAGGATGGGGGAAGGCAGCTTTTCCAGGACCCTGCCTCCCCCAAAACGCAAGATGGCAGCTCCTCTGGAGTGCAGCGGTGCCCTGGATTCCCACAGGGCAGTCCGGTTTCTCAGCCCTGTTGGGTACCGTGGGTGCCGCCAGGGGGAGGTGTGAAAGGACCTGGGGAGTCATGCGTCCCCTGTAGCCCAGATGTGCTTGGAAGTCATGAGGACGGAAGCCCCAAAGTACTTCCGGGCTGATTAAAGATTTGGGATTCTTCAGCTGACCCGGAAGTGCTGGCAAGTCACGTGGAAGGAAGAACAGAAGCACTTCCGGGTCAGGAGTGTAGCGAGCCGGAGTTGGGTGGTAGTAGGACAGAGCTTGCTGGGAGGAGTGGAGGAGAATTGGATTGATTTAATGGTGTATGGTGGCTGTAGTGCTTAAAGGGCACTTTGAAGAATTCAAAAATAAGTGAAAGATCTTCTTTGTGCTTTTACTCTGTGTCTGCGTATCTGTCCGTTGGGTTTAATGGAGCAACAGCACAAACCCTAACCCTGACGTTAACCCCCTCAACATACGTAACAAGCACATCCCTTGGCACTCTGGCTTGGCTCTTACGGGACACGCAGGGTGGCTGCCCAGGCTGGTTGCTCAATCTTCTTTTTTTTGTATTAAAGATAATATTTGAAGTTGTGTTATGTTGGTTTTTTGCTTTGTCTTGGCTGTGGTGTTTCTGTGGCCTGCCTCCTGTATGTGGAGCCTAAGGTGGCGGGGCCCCCTCAGTATGCAGCTGAGTTTCTGGTCCAACGGCACTTCAGAGAGCCGCCCCTTCAGCAAAGCTTTTTGACTTTTTTCTGTAATTTTGCATTTATAGTTTTTGGATTTCTGGTTTTAACCGCTGCTATCATGTAAGGCACCAATTGGATTGGATTGTTTTTTTCTTTATGGGTTTGCCTTTTTAATGAAAGTATAAATGTTTCTCTTTTTATCTGGCCTCACCTTTAAATTCAGTTTTTTGGTTAATTAAATTCTTCATTATCATCTGGTGCCCCACACACTAAACAGTTTTTTAAGCACATAGGCCCAAACACTTCCAATAATGCCCACTAGAGGGGGACCTCACCATCAAACCCCAGCTAATAATAAGAGAAAGCACTGAATCTTCATCAAGTAAAGGAATCACTCTTCAGAAACAGGTTTAACAATCAAAATGAAGCTCAATGGAGCACAAATAGCTGAAACTTTACAAAGTCCCAGTAGAGAATCCAAACAGAGTGGTCAAGAAAACAGCAAGAGGGTCAAATTCCAAAATATACAAACGGCACCGGCACAGCAACACACACACACACGACTCACCAATGTCTCAGCGACATCACAATGAACCACCAGGTGGAAGTGCAAGTGGAAGACAGTTCTGGATTTATAGGACAGTGGAGGGCACTTCCTAGCAGGGATTGGCATTTGGGATGCGCCATCTGTTGGAATGAAAATGACATCGCAATCAAACAGACACACAGAAGGTATACTGGAGAGGGAGGCTGCATTTGAAGGGGAGCCCACAAAAACCAGAGCCAGCACTGGAACTACAATTCCCATGAGGCAGCAGGAGTGCACTGGGGCTAATGGGAGAACACCTTTACCGTTATATTATGGGCAGAGCGGTGGCTAAGGGGCTGTGCTGGTATCTCAAACATTGCCAGTTCAAACCCCATCACTGTCACAAGGGGTCCTTCTCTATTGGGTCTCTCGAGGGAGGCCCTTAACCTAATAATTGCTCTAGGGGCGCTGTATGATTTGTTGGGCGTGTGCTCGGACCCCCAAAGGTCATGTGATAAGACCTCAGAGATTAATAAAGCCCGTCAAATTCAAAACTTTATACCACCCGAAGCAGGGTCTCCTCTGAGGCCGCGGCTACATCATTTTTTTTTCCCTGAACTAACAATTTCATTGGCGGCACGGTGGCGCAGTGAGTAGCGCTGCAGCCTCGCAGTTAGGAGACCTGGGTTCGCTTCCCGGGTCCTCCCTGCGTGTAGTTTGCATGTTCTCCCCGTGTCTGCGTGGGTTTCCTCCCACAGTCCAAAGACATGCAGGTTAGGTGGATTGGCCATCCTTAATTTTCACGTGTGTGTGTGCTGGTGTGTGGGTGTGTGTGACCTGTGGTGGGCTGGCGCCCTGCCCGGGGTTTGTTTCCTGCCTTGCGCCCTGTGTTGGCTGGGATTGGCTCCAGCAGACCGCTGTGACCCTGTAGTTAGGATATAGCGGGTTGGATGATGGATGGATGAATAACAATTTCATTGTCTCGCTGGCTTGCAGCTTTTATCTAACAGCTCATTGGTTTGACTCATGGTGGGCCGGGACAGTTTTTCCCATTTTATTTTCATGTGGACCCTTTAATAAGAAATACACGGGCCCCTAAAGCGGTGAATGGAGTTGACAGACCCTTAAGGAGAGACGTTTCTTTCTTTCAAACCCCAGAATATCATGCCAGCCAAATGAAGTTACGCATCCAAATCCAGGGGTGCAAAGCTTGTAGAGACTCACCAAGAAGACTCGATGCTGGCCCTGCTGCCAAAGGGGCTTCTGAGTTAAGGGTCTGAATGAAAGGTTTCTGATTTGGAAGTTTTCATGATGGATTATCGGGTGCAGTCTGATCGGTTAAAATGGCAAACTCCTCCACCTGGCACACAAGGAAGTGCGGAGAAAGTGACCTGAGCCCACTCTAATTCTACAAGTGCTGCGCTTTACACCAAGAGAGCCCCCTCTGCTGGGCACAGGGCTTTGGCTTTCTTTCCGCTCCCTCGTCTTTTCGGCTCAGGCAGCAATCAGCGCCTCTGCAGCCTCCTAATTACATGCGAGGCCTGAACTGACATAAACACTCGGTGAGCTCTTCAGCCCGCAGACATTTTTTGTTTCTCTTTTGACCCCGTTGAAATGAGACTGCGAGTCGCTGACGGCAGCAGAAAACAATGAGGATGAGCAGCCCACGCACCGAGCCGGCGACTCCTGGTCATTAAGAAAGCCGCTGACTCATACGGCGCTGCCAGGCACGTCGGGGCAATCAGAGCAGCGGGCAAACACCGGAGCGCCAGCCTGAGCGAGACACAAAGGAGAGCCAGTGGGAGACGGCAAGCTGGGGCCTGACTGGAGTGCCAGGGGGCATGGCGGACCAACAGGGGGCATTTCTGTTTGGTTCAGTTTAAGGCTGGGGAGCCTTCTGTGTGGAGCCCCTCTGTCTTCTTCATGGCATTTCAGTCGTCCAAGATGCCAGCTACCAAATTACCCAAGTGTGTTAAAAAGGGTCCTGCAGAGTGTCATTCTGCCATTCAGTCTGGGATGCTCCCTTGTGAATGGTCATAGAAGAATGGGCACCCTAAAGTGGCACCCTCAAGAAGCACATTAAGCACTACAAAGTGGCACCCTAAAGCAACTTGAAAAAGCGCAATAAAACACCCTGGAAAAGTACCCTCAAGAGGAACATTAAGCAGTCTTAAGTGCCACCCTAAAATGGCACCTTAAGGTACTTCAAGTGGCACACTTTGGAGGCACAACAGGGAACCCTGAAGTAACCCTCTAAGGTACCCTCTAGAGGCACATTAAGCACACTGAAGCAGCACCCTAAGGCACCCTCCGGTAATAGAAGTGACACCCTAAGGTACACTCAAGAGGCATATTAAGCATTCTGAAGTGGTACCTTAAACTGGCACCCATAACTCTAGATGCACAATAAGGCACCCTGTAAAAGGACCCTAAGGTACCATCCAGAGGCACATTAAGAACTCTAAAGTGCCACCCTAAAAATGCACAGTAAGGCACCCTGATGTGACACAGTAAGCACCCTGAAGCAGCACCCTGAACAGGCACAATGAGGCCCCCTCAATTGCCTAAAGTGTCACCCTATGGTACCCTCTAGAGATACAGTAAGCCCCTGAAGTGTCACCCTATATAAGATGGGGGGGGGGTCGTTCCTTGCCTCGGACTCCCTTGGTGACCCCTAAATGATTCACTTCAGCTGCTGGAAGCAGGATGGCTGCAAATGTGGGGCAGTGTGAAGTGGCGGTGCCACACAGTGTGACCCAGGGGGCACTCAATCACCTTCCAGATTTTTTTATAATATGTTTGTGATATATTATGGGATGTCTTCCTAGTGAATTAGTGAGTCAAGTGTTCGGTCCATTAAGCTTCACTGGATGGCAATCACTTGTGGCAAAGGTACTACAGAAAGCAGCAAGCTCAAGCCCAAAATGTGCCAGGTCCTGTGAGCCCCGGTGAGGGGACTCCTCTTCAAACTGTAAAACGCTGGAGTGCATCTGTAAAGCATCTTCATTAACAGATTCCTGGGCCGCCTCCTCGAAGTGACCAAAAGTGACCCGCCCAGCCGAGGAACTGCACGAACACAAAAACCCGGCAGTGCCCGTAAACGACTCACGCTGCTCTTTAGCACAACGTGGCACTGTACGCTCTGCGCAGGGGACATGTGGTTGGAGTAAATCCTCATTGTGTGAACAGAACCTCAAGGGCTGGCACCCTGGCCAGTGATTGTTCCTGCCTTGTGCTCGATGCTTGTTAGGGTGGGTTTCATCTTCCCAGCCTCCCTGCTCTGGCTTGAGAGTTGTGGTTTAGAAAATGGATGGATGGCACTTCACCAACCTTCACCACTAGATGGCACCCTTTCATTCTTTTCTGGGAGGGCAGTGTGACCAACTTAAAAAGGATCCTTCTAGAAGACTGGCATGGCTCCTGAAGGCACAAAGGTGGGTTGGGTGGCAGAATGGGCAGCACCTCAAGCATTTGTGCCCAGTGGTGTTTACTGAGCTGTTGCACGCTTGAAAACATTTGTGAAGCACTTTGAGCACGAGAAAGGCACTATATAAATAATTAAGAGGCATCATTATTATTATTATTATTAAAACTGAGCAGCGATGTGAAGAAGTATTGCCCCCCCCCCACCTTGCAACAATCCTGTGGTTTTGCACGTTTTACACAATGAATGGCCGCAGACCCTTCAAACAAAACACAATATTAGAAAAGAGGAGCCTGAGGTTCACTTTTCTGTGTAAAAGTAATTGCCCCCCGTCGTTTCGATAATTGGTTGCGGGCACTAGTCGCCTCGGATAACGTGGTCTCCGTCTTTGGGCGAGCCCACCGTCCTTTATTCAGACACGGTGGCAGACTGGCGAGTGTGAGCTGCTCAACTCGGGTTGAGGGTTCAGAGGGTTCAAGTCAGGACTTTGAAGGGGCCAGCCCAACACTTCTGCGCTTTTGTGTTTCAGCTCAACATCACGGACAGGTGACATTCTCCTGCAGCTAAAGTGTACAATTCCTGGTCCCTTCAATAACAACAAGTCTTCCAATCACCTCCACGCCATCACCCTCGTGTTTAATTGTAGGCCTGACGTTCTCACCGTCCAGCACCAGACGTAGGGGGCCGCGTGGCGTCCACAGAGCTCCACTTATGACTCGTCTCTACGCAGCACTTTAGTCCCAAAGTCTCGGGATTGACCGGATGTTTCACTCTTCCCCCTTTGCTCTTCTCCCATGAATCTCGTCACTTTCTGGTACTGTGGGATCCTGCACATTGACCTTGGCTGAGGTTGGGGCGGCCTGCAGGGGTCTTCGGAGCTTGCTGGGATTCTCAGTAACCCCTCTTGAAGGAGTCGTGGAGTCATTTTGGCCTTTTCTGGTCCAGAAGTCCCTCACTCTGGTGCCACTCCGGTGACAACGTCCACCTGATTCGGAAGTTTCCATAACCTTTCGGCCCACATCACCTGAGAGTCCTTTTCACTGGGGTCTCTTGTTCTTCTTGGACGACTTCATTCTCATGGTGAGGGTCAGTTTACGTTCAACAACACAGCCAGCCGAGTCAAGTTATAAATGAACTTTGAGTAGCTAAGGGGGCAATCACTTTTACACATGGATAACTTTCCTACCAATGGCACTTGACACGCATGCATAATATAATGTAATGACCTGCCGGGCCGAGGGGGGGGCGCTCTCACCAACACTGCAGCACAGAGAGACCGCCCATTGAGGGTGCCTGACTCCGCCCCCTCCGGTCCCCTGACCACCACAATGCCGGATTCCCAGAAGGAGGCGTCATTTGCGAGACGGGGCTCCCCTTAAAGCGACCCAAGAGAATCATCTGGACTTCTGTTTGTTGTCCTGAGTATTTTACGCCAAGCCGCGTGTTACTTTCTTTATTTTCCATTTGTAGTAAACAGGACCACCCGGTTGGCGGCGGAAATTTTAAGTCTGTTGTTCCTGCCCCCCTGGCCACATGTTGTACTGTATGTTCACTCAGATTCCTTTTATCGTGTCTAAAGATCTGAAGCCATTCATTGTGACAAATATTTAGGATGTCAAGAAGAGGGGCAAATACTTTTTCACAGCACTATCACCACAGTGTTACTCGTTCACATTGTCATTTATCTCATACGGCATCGCCAGGCACCTCCAATAAAATGCCAAGTCAAATCCCTTCTCGGCCTTTGCCAGTGGGTGTTTGTGTCCCCAGGGGGCCTGAAGTGACAGTGACAGTGACAGTTAAGCCATAGCAGGCGCCTTCTGTTTAGGGGAGCTTAGCCCTGGAAGCCGACTGGGCCCGAAGCCCAACTTTCCCTCGGTGCGTCGGCAGTCAGCTATAATTAGCTCTAAACACCGGGTGCTCGGTTGGTGCAATCGAGGGAAACGCAACACCTTGTGACATCAGCCGGCGGTAATCGTCTGCCAGTCTGGAGCAGCGGAGAAGAAGGCGGAAAAAAAAAAAAAAAAAACACAGACGGGAAAGATCAGCTGGAAGAAGAGGACGCGGTGGGAAAATAACTCGTCTCACGGCCGTTCTTTTTGGAGCTACGGACCCCCAACGCTGGGGGGGGGAGAGTCGCCCGTTTTATCCAGTAAGTCAAAACGCTCGGCTAGGTGAGGAAACCAATGGGAATGAGAAGAGGCAGTGGTGGGGGGGAGGGGGGTCACCGGGGGTCTCATACTACTGACATGAAGTACACAATGGAGGAGGAGAAGGTGTGGGGGGGGGGTTAGAGAGGGGCAAGCGAAGGCACAGCCAGGTGACTCTGAGGGGCCGCGTCGCTTCAGTTCAATGGATTCTTGTATCGTATAAGCAGTGAGTGCAGCCAGCCAGCCAGCCAGCCAGCCGGGCGACCCACCTGAGGAGGACCCCACCTGATGTCCTCTCTGGTCAACCCACCGGGTGTGTTTGCCTGCCAGGACAGCGTGCTGCGTGTGCGCTCAGCTGAGTATACAGAATACGGTGAAAGGCAGGGCAGGGGCACACTTGGACGGGTCACGGTGGGCTCATTGGTGTGTGTCTGTGTGTTTATGGAGGAAGGCTGGGGTACAGATGGGCATGGAGGGTCCTTGTGTGCACAGAGAGGGTCGTGTGAGTGTGCGTACATAAGAGCGCATGATCAATCGGACAAGCGAGGCGAGGGTGCCCTTTTTTAGGGTGGCACTTTAGAGTTCTTAACGTGCCTCTAGAGCTATGGGTGCCAGTTTGGGGTGCCTTTGGGTGTGTAGATAAGAACGCATAAGCAATCAGACAAGCCAGATGATACCTTCCGGTCCTTCAGTCACTCGGGTGTTTAACTCGCCCAACGTCTCCTCAGGGGCTCACAAGGTTTCATGAATGAGAAGTGTGTGTCAGATTGTCACAGCTCTTTGTACCAACATACAGTCTGTATCTGTGTGAATATGGCACACGTGTGCGGCGTTCTGGACATCATCCGGCTCAGCTGTGTGTGTGCGCGTGTGGTCATCCATCTCTGAACGGTGCCCGTCTAACGTATGGGGCATCTGCAGGGCATCTGTACGAGGGGGCCGAGAGTCCATCTGCTGGGTAGGCAATGTGCTGTACACATATGTGTGTGTGTGACGTGCTCTACAGGGTGGTCCACGGTGTGCATTTGTGTGCCACGCCTGTGGGGTGGACATTCTGCATGTGAGCTCACCTGTGAGGGCTTTCTGAATGCATACAACGTGTAACGTATACCTGTGTGAGTGTAAGTGTGGGCATTGAGTCACAGATGCTATGGGTTAGCTGCAGTCCAGGATGGCATCAATGACTCCTTTAGAATACAAGGGCATGGGCAGCTCCGCCATCCCAGCCAGTTTGTTTGCTGCCATCTTTCCCAACCAGGAGGCCATGAGAGGGGATGGACACAGGGAGACGGCCATTTATTACTCCAGTACTCTAGGTGGCAGTACTCTCGTCATCGAGCATCCAGATGTATACCTGCAAGGCAGCATGGGAGCTGTAGTCCCAATAGGGCAGCCCTGTGGAGGGTACTTGGGTGCCACTAGGAAGTGGAGGGGGGGATCCTGCTAAGGAAGGGTCCGCCTGACCCAGAAGTGCTTCCTGGCTGTTATGTTGTCACACCAGAGGGAGTCCCGGGAGTCGCTTCAGCTCACCCAGGAGAGTCGGAGTCGAGAAAGGAGCTCACCTGGACGAAGTGGAAGGGAAAGGAGAAATTATTGGATTGCTGGGGTGAGTTCATGGAAAGGCGCTATACAGTATACATAGTATGCATTAATAACAGTAATAATAACAATATTATCATCGAGCCCATTTAAGGTTCTTGGTTTAATAAATGAACAGGGGACACAGGACGGGCCTCATTGTCATTTATGTAGCGATGACACGTCAAGTACACGCCTGACCTGACATGAAGCACAAGACACGCAGAGCGTCACATAAGTTAATGTAATATTAATAATAATACATGAATAACAATATCAATACTGTAATTCAACTGCTTATGACGCCATTTCATTTCATTTGTTGTTTTGCCGTCGTTAACATGTGACTTCGTTAGTCAGGACCCCGGCTACCAGAGTTGTGGCTGTGTCCCTCTGTCACATCCGGCCTGTGTACTCTGTGCTCGTATGCACTGGCGGTGGTCCTTCCACATGCAGCACAATACTCTGTTACTCCTTCTCAAGAGACCCCCAGCAACCCCTGGGTGTGAAACAGGACCCTTCAGGTGCCCCCTTAGCGAGTGTGCTGGACCGCGTGCCGAGGTGGACGTGTCAAAGTGACAGAGAGTGCAGGCGTGTGACGCGTTGATCGACGCCTTTCACTGGAGTCTGTGCACGTGATAATACTGCATGTGACCAGCAGGGGGCCACAAGTGCTGCTGTGCCACCTCAAAGCCACAAAGGCAGCAAAATAACAACAACGACATCAACATCAACATCCCAAATCGCTCAACACACAAATAATCATTTAATACTTAACTCAGATGAAAGAATCTGCCAGCACACAAATCCACAGCCACGTTCTGTCAGAAGACACAAAATAAAAGTCAACCGGGATGACACAGCAGCCACCGGAGGTCCTCTCTGTGCCCTGTCTGTCATGCTCATCGGGTCCTGTGGTGGGGCACAGCAGTCTGGAGTGCCAAGTTACAGTGGGGCGCCATTTCAAGTGCCAGGGCAAAGCAGATCAGCAGTTGTGGGGCCCAAGCACTAGTGGGGGTCTCAGAACACTCAGGTTGTGCCGACACTTTCTGTAACTTTAGGATGATATTGAATTGGCACAATAAAGTATGCCAATCCTTCAGACAGAGCCGTATGTAGTTATTAGTGTGTGTTGAAAAAAAAACAAATCTGCTTTAAATATCAACTCACAAATTATAGTATTGTTCTTAAATATATTGAATATGGCAGGACTCTGTATCTGTGGGTGGAGTACTGCAGATAGATAGATAGATAGATAGATAGATAGATAGATAGATAGATAGATAGATAGATAATGTGAAAGGCACTATATGATAGATAGATAGATAGATAGATAATGTGAAAGGCACTATATAATAGATAGATAGATA
>JANRMT010062823.1:24606266-24672909 GCA_026402145.1 Polypterus bichir lapradei | reverse complement strand
GATAGATAGATAGATAGATAGAGTGAAAGGCACTATATGATTGATAGATAGATAGATAGATAGAGTGAAAGGCACTATATGATTGATAGATAGATAGATAGATGTGAAAGGCACTATATAATCATTAGATAGATAGATAGATAGATAGATAGATAGATAGATAGATAGAGTGAAAGGCACCATATAACTGATAGATAGATAGATAGATAGATGTGAAAGGCACTATATAATCATTAGATAGATAGATAGATAGATAGATAGATAGATAGATAGATAGATAGATAGATAGATAGATAGAGTGAAAGGCACTATATGATAGATAGATAGATAGATATGAAAGGCACTATATAATAGATAGATAATATTGTGAAAGGCGCTATATAATAGATACATAGATAATGTTTCTGCTGTTCCCCCAGTGATCCACTGGTGGGATTGGCCCACTTTGACGTCCCTGATGCCAACACATTTTTGAACTTTTTCGACAGGTGGTCTTCACCTATGGACGTCTGTTGTACAGTAGGAGCAGGCAAAGGCCACAGGTAAGTTGAGTTCTTTTAAAATGATGACGTGGTGGACACTCCTGCCCAGTCAGATGCCCCTCTTAAATTGTGATTTTATTTTTTTAGATTCGATACAACAATCCTGCAGTGCAAGGAGATCATCAGGTAAACGACACGTCTGCAGGTTTTTCTTGTTAGCTTTGAATCAGATTGTTGCAGCAGTCATGGCTGTCCATTCATTTGTCCATCACTTCCCTCCTGTGTGTCCCCTGCCAGGCAGACAGGTAGAAGGAGGCGTCTGCACAAAGGAGATGTGAGGCGGCACAATCCTCTTCCACTTCCCTCCCCTCCCTGTTGGGGGTCCATGTGTGTGCGGCATGATGAGGGACAGCAGGAAGTGACATCACTTTGGCTGGCCCCTCGTTGGGTTGGCGTTAAGTCAATCTTAGTCAGAGCCTCACCTCTGAAATGCGCCCATGGGTGGCCCTACCATGGAGCCCACAACTCCCAACAGCATCGCTGAGGAGATCGCTGATCACACAAACCCCTCCGCCACGTGAAGGCGTTTCGCAGTATCCGCGTATTTGGAGTAGTGGGGATCAGTCCAAGGCTTCCTCATTCACTCCACAAGCCATTTCTTTGACCTAAGCACACTCTTCACATCTCGCTTTGTAATTTTTCCGGCAGATTTTTTTCTCAGTTCTAAAGTTCTCGTCCCGCCCAGCTGGCATTGAATCGGTTACTCACCACTTAGTCTCGCCGAAGGCAGACGTATGACACACACAGAGACCACCAGGAGCAAAGTGTCCTGAAAACAATGAGACGGCTCACCGAGTGTCACATTTCTAAACCAATCGCGTCTCGTGAAGGCGGCTCTGAATTTGGGGGCGGAGCTTCTTTTAAGGTGCAAAGAGCAGCGGTGGTCTCGTTAATCTGAGACCTCTGAATACGATGAACCATCACAAACTCTTCAGACACATAACAACACCTCAATGTGCGTCACGAGTACAGAGAGAAGAAAACAAAACCTGATGAAGGGGAAAACCAATCTGTAACATCAGAGTGGCATCAGTGGACGAGTGGTAAACGTGAACGACGACGTGTCACGGATTTAAAAATCGAGTCTCATGCAGTGAAAGAGTTAGGCTCAAAGGAAGTAGAAATGTCAGACGAGAGAAGGCAAGGCCTACAGTCGCAGCAAGGAGTAGCGCGGGTGCGTCAGACAAGTCAGACCTCAAGGTTGGCATCTTAGAGACCACAGAAAGTCCGCCCATACAGCGCCTGGCACACACTTCGAGAAGCACTGGGTGCGACATTACCACAATAACTCAAAAAGTGACAAACAACACGAATGATAACGACTAACACGTGTGTCCCTTCTGCTTCCCTCATAGATGACAACGAATTTGTACGGGTGGAACGAGGCCCACTACTGGCTGAGATTCTGGCACCCCACGGTAAGTGAAGAGAAGACGTCGTGCCACCGATCAGCGACTTTCACAGTTTTAGAGTTATTTTAGGGCTTACTTTACATGTTAAGCAGAGATACGATACGATCGCGTCAGAGCTAATGACACGTTTTAGGTGGGATTTTGGGTCTGTGTTGGTTCATTTTTTATTTCGTTCTTTTCTTGAACTTCCGTATTCCCAGCTGGTTTTACTTATTTATTGATTTCTTGCACTCCTGATGGCTCCATTCCACCGTTCCCAGATTTTAGGCTTACGGCTGATTTTTGCACAGCGACACTCGTTTTGAAATTCACAAGCACCGTTGCACTTTCTCGCCTCTTAAACTCTGCCGTTGTCTCCTCACTTGCCACAGTTCTTCTTCAGTTACAAACTACTAGACGTACAAACTTGAGTGGTGCCCATGGTAGTGGGTGTCAGAGCATCACTGTGAATTCTGTTCATCTTTGAGATGGTGGCTTTGATTTTCTTTAAATCAAACTGTCCAGTAATGTCTACTAAAATAAGAAACAGCTCAGAGACCCTCAGGCAGCATAACAGAATCTGAGCACCGCCATCTTAAATAGGTGGGATATAACATGTCACATGACAGGAGCCATTAATGGATATAACAAACCTTAACAACATGGCCGCGGGCATGGAAAGCTCAGAGCAGCTACTGGACAGTGGTGCTTGAAAGTTTGTGAACCCTTTCTGCATAAATATGACCTAAAACATCATCAGATTTTCACTCAAGTCCTAAAAGTAGATAAAGAGAAACCAGTCAAACCAAAATATTATACTTGGTCATTAATTTATTGAGGAAAACGATCAAATATTACATATTAGTGTGTGGCAAAAGTATGTGAACCTCACGGATGATCAGTTAGTTTGAAGGTGAAATTCGAGGCAATGGGGTGCCAATCAGGTGTGAGTGGGCACCCTGTGTTATTTAAAGACCAGGATCTATCAAAGTCTGCTCTTCACAACACACGTTTGTGGAAGTGTATCATGGCACAAACAAAGGAGATTTCTGAGGACCTCACAAAAAGAGTTGTTGATGCTCATCAGGCTGGAAAAAGTTACAAAACCATCTCTAAAGAGTTTGGACTCCACCAATCCACAGTCAGACAGATTGTGTACAAATGGAGGAAATTCACGACCATTGTTACCCTCCCCAGGAGTGGTCGACCAACAAAGATCACTCGAAGAGCAAGACACACGTGTAATAGTCGGCGAGGTCACAAAGGACCCCAACTGAAGGCCTCTCTCACATTGGCTGATGTTCATGTTCATGAGTCCACCATCAGGAGAACACTCAACAACAATGGTGTGCATGGCAGGGTTGCAAGGAGAAAGCCACTGCTCTCCAAAAAAAACATTGCTGCTCGTCTGCAGTTTGCTAAAGATCACGTGGACAAACCAGAAGGCTATTGGAAGAATGTTGTGGTCGGATAAGACCAAAATAGAACTTTTTGGTTTAAATGAAAAGCGTTACGTTTGGAGAAAGGAAAACACTGCATTCCAGCAGAAGAACCTCATCCCATCTGTGAAACATGGTGGTGGTAGTATCATGGTTAGGGCCTGTTCTGCTGCATCTGGGCCAGGACGGCTTGCCTTCATTGATGGAACAATGAATTCTGAATTATATCTGAGAATTCTAAAGGAAAATGTCAGGACATCTGTCCAAGAACTGAATCTCAAGAGAAGGTGGGTCATGCAGCAAGACAACGACCCTAAGCACACAAGTCGTTCTACCAAAGAATAGTTAAAGAAGAATAAAGTGAATGTTCTGGAATGGCCAAGTCAACGTCCTGACCTTAATCCAATCGAAATGTTGTGGAAGGACCTGAAGGGAGCAGTTCATGTGAGGAAACCCACCAACATCCCAGAGTTGACGCTGTTCTGTACGGAGGAATGGGCGAAAATTCCTCCAAGCCGGTGTGCAGGAATGAGCAAAAGTTACTGGAAACGTTTAGTAAGGGGGTCACAGCAGATACTGAAAGCAAAGGTTCACATACTTTTGCCACTCACAAATATGTAATAGTCCATCATTTTCCTCAATAAATAAATGACCACGTATAATATTTTTGTCTCATTTGTTAAACTGGTTTCTCTTTATCTACTTTTAGGACTTGAGTGAAAATCTGATGATGTTTTAGGTCAAATTTAATCAGAAATATAGAAAACTCTAAAGGGTTCACAAACTTTCAAGCACCACTGTACCTTCACAATGAGACATCATGTAACAATAAAGATCTCTCGCAAGAAGAAAAAACGGTGTTGTTGGAATAATGATGAAATATTCCAAAATACGCCGAAAAACAACAAGTACAAAACACAAAACTCATGTCCTGGAAGATTATAACAAGCCTTACCTCACGGTACCATGTGACTTTATATAGCGCCTTTTCTAAAATGAACACAAACTCTTGGGGTAGTGAACTCACTTTTAGGACCCCCGACTGCACCCTGTTAGTAGATTACTTATTTTTGGATTTTAGTGTCGTAATGTTGTCTTTTCTGTGCCGTCTTCTTTTGGGGTTTGGTTACGGGTGCCACCAGGTTTTGCCTCATTTTACGTCCTGCACTTCATCTCCCAATTTTATTAAAAATGGCAGCACAATAACAAAGGTAACCACGTGTTGGATTCCTTCGTCCAGTAGCATAGCATCGAGGGAACTAACGCTTACCGCCAAGTCGACTCACATTTTGGTTTTGACGAGAAGATCAGCAGTCCTCCTGGGTTTTCATTCTGGACAGTTTAACGACTTCTCCTGGTCCTTTCTGGTAGAAGCCTTCATAAATCAAGTCAAGGAGACTTGGTGATGATCTGCCGGAAGAAAGAAGGCAGACATGAGTGGAGGCGAAAACAAAAACAGCGACCAGAGCTCAATATGTCAATCAAAAATTATAATTGAGGTATCAATTTCTTTAAAAATAGCATTAACACCATAAAATATTTTTGAGAATCCGGAAACTTGGACAGATTTGGAGTGCAGAATGCGGTTTTCATGGTCAGATTACGAGTCTCA
This sequence comes from Polypterus bichir lapradei, assembly GCA_026402145.1. Taxonomy (NCBI): domain Eukaryota; kingdom Metazoa; phylum Chordata; class Cladistia; order Polypteriformes; family Polypteridae; genus Polypterus; species Polypterus bichir. Next base: position 24,667,925 of record JANRMT010062823.1, on the reverse strand, counting down.
CAACTGTTATGATGTCATTTTGGTTTTAATTTTTATATTCTTGAATTTGTTACAAATTAGCTTATTATTAATTTTTATGTATTCTTCATTATTCATTTTGAGCTTTCGTTTTTACAGCTTTCTGGAGCCCTGCATTCACAATCTCTTCCCAATTTTTGGATTGAAAGCCCACTTTAGTTGCTGTGAATCATTTTGCGCTGCCATTTTGGTTATCCTGTCATTAGGAGAGCTCCGTGTTGTCAGAGTCACAAACCGCCGTTAATAACGAGATCAGCTGAAACTTCCTCATCCGAGTTTACGGATTTCACAACCTGTTTTGGTTTAAGACAAACCTTCGTCTAAATTACGTTTTCTGCCCTCGACTTGTGCCTGAATGTTTTGGTTTTCTTAGCGGTGTGTCGGGCTTCTCGGCTTTGACTTCATTCGTCTTTTCTCTTGAACTCCAATTTAAACTGAACTGGCATAATAAACACACGATTCGTCTGCAAGTTTATTGTTCTGAATTCTTTGGATTTTAAATTTTGGACGTTTTTTGCTTTCAAAATATATTTAACGTTATTATAAATACTTTTGAGTTTTTGACGCCATATTTGTTTATCTTGGGCTGTTCCATTTTCACACTTTTGTCGTAACGTTACTGGAGACGTTAGCGATGCCGCGTGTTTAACGGTCAGTACCGATGACACGTCTCTATCCGAGATCACAGATAAGTCCTAGTAAACTAACTGCGTGTTTTTCTTGTTTCCGTTCTCTCTGACGAAAGACTCTTTGACTACGAGTGTTGGGGTTTGTTTTGAATTTGGTGAAAAATCGGACATCGTGTTAATCGAACGACAAGCTCTACAGAAGTTTCAACTGAGGCTCATCTCCTGTTCCATCTCATTATGTTTGCTGTCTCCTCTCCATGACAGTACGGTGACATTTGATAGTCACGGCATAGCAACCAACTTAGTAACACACAACAAATATCTACAAAATAGTGGCGCCCATAGGAAGCAAAGATGGTGGCGGGAAGGGATGTTAAAATAAAAGCACCAGTCCAAAGTGTCTTTAAATGGAGACAATGCCGAAATATTCCGATTCTCAACAGCACACAAAACCCCAAAGGACTTTAAATGGTCTGAAAATGTCACTAAGTCAATCATGACAGGTCACCTCTGCCTTTTCCTTTCAGTGTAGTAACGTTACGTTTTGTTCAACATGCAGCTAAACAGAAGGCCAACGTCAACCATGGCAGCAGCAAAGAATACAGCGAGACCCGGAGTTGTCACACACCGAGGGGACACCAGCTTTTGGGAAACACGGCCGACTGTGACAAATAAGCAAGCATCAAGCGGAAAAGAAAATGCCACGAGAACGACGACAATCCGGACAGCAACGATGACATCAGGCCTCCCAGAGAAAAGAGGAGACAACATAATGGGGGCCAACACACCGGAGCCGAACCAAAACCCGCACTGGACCGGTCAGTGGTCTGTTCTAAAGGTGGACGTGGCGACTAAAACAAGAGAGGCACAAACGCCAGGGTCGAGGTCCGAGACGGAAAATCCCGGGAAAAGTCGCACGAAAACACAAACACAGAGAACGTGGCCAGCGGAGACGAGGAACGGCATGAAGCCTGATGGGAGCCCATCGACTGCTATGGCAACACTGGGCAGGGCATACGACTTTACCCAGAATTCCACTGCCGTTATTCCCACTGAGATGTCACAGACAATGCAAACGGCAGAGCTCACGTTACTCTTCACTGCTGTGCCTTTCACCACAAAGTTCAGGTCCACTTTGGCCCTCAGAGGAGGAGGAGGAGGAGGAGGAGGTCCTCATCATGGAGGTCCCGCTAGCAGCAGGGAACCCCAAATCAGAGGAGATAACTACCTTCCCCTGAACTACAGGAGTATGGCTGGTGACCCTGGAGGAGTGACCACTAACTGGACCGATGGACTACAGTCTGCCACCGCATCTCAGCCTGGAAGGTCCCCAAAGGTATGTGCATAAGGGTTGGTGACAGTTACTGTACAGGAAATGGGGGGCGGGGGTGAGAGGAGGGATGTTGAGGGTGTCACCGGACTGTCACCAAGTCTGACTACAGTGGTGTCCACTTTAAGGTCACTTAGTGGTTGTGCTCAAGGGCAGTATGGGGAACACATGTAGGTTTGTAGAAAGATTCATGTAGGAGGATCCTTTGGGTGCCCTCATCCAGAAAAGAGGGGATTAAAAAAAAAAAAAAGAGTTTTAATTAGGATGAATAATGCAGGAGAGAAGGAAGATCTCATGGAGAAACAGAAATACCTGAGTAAAGTAGATTTACTTACAAGATCCTGGAAAACCTTTGTCATTTAAGATAGATTTACCATAAAAAGAATAACCCCAAACCATCATCATCATCATCTTGCTCCTTGGACCACCTCCCAATACTGCTGCTACTGTCCTGATCTTCCCCAGCTTCTTAAAACAAAGTTCCACACCTTCTCACGCGCCTCGTCCACTGCCTGCACATTCACGCTGCCGGCTCCACCTCACTTGGGGTCACAGGTAACACCGTGTGCTCCACTTCTGCCAATTCCAAGCCAGGAACTTTTAGGGGACTCACTGGAGGCCGTGGATCTCCTCAGTCCTTGCAGGAAACTCCTGTTTATCGAAGGCCCCCTTCCAAGCTCTGCCCCAACTCCTGTCATGGCCAACGATTCTGCAGATTCTACTCTCGTTATTATCTGTATTTTAGTTCCTAAACATTAATTATCCATGACATACGGGGCAAATTATAGTTATTACTTTATAAAAATACTAAAATAACTCGCACACACGTAAAATAACTGAAGTATCTGTGTGTAATAACAGCCTTCTACAGCACACAGGATATCAACGACAAATGATGACCATTCCGGTTGTGCCAGTCACAAATACCAAAGATGATCTGCTGGACGAGCAGCACAGGCGACTCCAACTTGTTTAGTTTGAGACGACTTGCCTGAACTGTAAAGGGAATGCGAGTCGACACGAGAGACAAGCGGTGATAACTGGTCCAGGAGTCTCACGTGCATTCAAGAAACGAGAGGGGCCGCTGCCACAACCCGGCGAGATCAACCCAGATGGAGGTCGAAACGAGCATTGCTGGCAGTCGTCAACTAGAAGGTGTGTCGTCAACAAATCCAAGATAGTAAAGAATTGAGACGGGGAACCAGAAGGACATAAAATACTAACTGAAGTTGCTCACGAGATGAATCTGTAAACCAGAGGAGCACAAAACTCTGATCAGTGCCAAAATGAGAACTAGCAGAAGGTGACAACCAGAAGGTGAGACACCACAAAAATGTAGAGTTGAAACAGGGGTCTCTAACTCCGGTCCCGGAGAGCCCAAGTGGCTGCAGGTTTTCATTCAACCCTTTTTGTAATTGGTGACCAGTTTTTCTTGCTAATTAACTCCTTTTCCTTTCATTTTAATTGACTTGCTTTTTTAAGATTTTCTCCCGAATTGTTTATTTCCTTAAATGGCACCCAAACAGAAGTGAAATGTGAAGTGAGGGAGCCAGCAGAAGACCACCTAAGTCAGGGCCTCAAACTCCAACCAGTTCCCTAATGTGGCGCCGATTCTTGTCGTTAATTAAACTCGTTGCTTGTTGTCCGAGATTGTGGATTTTCTCTTTTCTAAGAGCACTGGGGACCTGAGCAGATTGACATTCCCGAGACCCTCATCTTTCTTTATTTTCAGAAATTGTATGATGGGCACCAGCTGTTTTGGCTCATTTTGTGTCTCGTTATTGTTTGGTTGCTAATTAAGGAAAAAGAAACAATTACGAGATCCGAGTCTTCAAGAACAAGTCAATTAAAATGATTTCAAATGAAGTTAATGAGCAGCAGGAACAGGTCACTAACTAAGGAAAGGGTGAGAATGAAAACCTGCAGCCACTGCGGCCCTCAAGGACCAGAGCTGGGGATCCCTTCTGTAAAGGTGAGCGGTCATCAAAATCTTAACTCGTAATATTATGAAAATCTGAAGACAACCTGGAAACCAAACTGATGACATGAAACTGTACTGTGACCTGAAGGTGACCTGCCACCCAAATCCAGATCTGAAAACCTAAAGGCAAACTGTCACCAAAATTCGGACTTGAAGCTGAACCAAAATTTGAAGACAAGCTGTCATCAAAAGACTCGAAACCACACTGTGACCTGAAGGTGAACTCTCGCCAAGCTCTACGCTCGAAACCGCACAAAAACCTAAAGGCAGGCTGTCGTCCAAATCGAGACTCGAGAACATCCAAAGACCTGAAGGCGAGCTGTCACCGAACTCCTGACGCGAAAATGTGCCAACAAAAAACTTTCTTTATAAAGCATATAAGACTAATGAGTGCAAAGTGAATCGTAGAGCGTATGAGAACACGAGGGCAACCATTAAGAAGGATACCAGGGAGGCTAAAAGACAGTTGGAGAGGAATAGCAGATAAGGCGAGAGACGACCCCAAGAGATTTTTTAAATAGTAAAAGAGGAGGTGAAGAGCGTCAGGAATAGTAAAGAGGAATTAAAAGATACAGACTGAGAAATAGCGGATGACTAAACTTCACAAGTGAGCAAGTGGATAACCTCAGAGTGGTAACAGGGACTACTAAGGAGGTACTGAGGGATTTGGAAATGTAGAGAGAGAAGAGCTGTGACGATTAAACAGGCTGAAATCAAACAAATCACCAGGAGCAGATCAGATTTATCACAGAGTTCTTAAGGAGGCTGGCGAGTTCAGATATAAACCCTGGACACATATTTATAGGAAGTCACTGCGCACTGGAGAGATTCTGAAGGACTGGAAAATGGAAAATATCATCACGTTATATAAAAAGGGTGACTGGACAAATCAGAGCAACTACAGGCCAGTAAGCTTAATGGGCATCACAGGAAAATGAATGAAAGGAATTATTAAGGAGAAGATTGAGCAACACCTGGCAAGGACAGGACAGTCAGCATGGGGTCAGAAGAGGGAGGTCGTGTTTTCTATAAGGAAGAACAAAAGGATACGACCAGAGAGGAGCAGATGTGATGATTGATGTGGACTTTCAGAAAGCATTTGATAAGGTGCCACCTGAGAGGGTGGGCATCAAACTAAAAGAAGTGGCAGTTCAGGGTGATGTTTTTAGATGGGTGCAGAATTGGCTCAGACACAGGAAGGGTGATGGTATGAGGAACCTCATCAGAACTGGCCGATGTTAAGAGTGGTGACCAGCAGGTGGCAGTGCTGGGGCTGCTGCAATATTTAATATCTATAAATGATTTAGATAGGCTTATAAGGAAGGCTGGTTAAGTTTGCAGATGATACCAAGATAGGTGGATTGGCAGATAATCTTGACTCCATTATATCATCACAGAGGGATCGGGATAGCAGACAGGCTTGGGCAGATTTGTGGCAGATGAAATTTCATGTCAGTAAATGTAAAGAATTACACATAGAAAGTTAAATTGTGAGGTTTGAATACACAATGGGGGTCAGAAGATCGAGAGTCCACCTTATGAGAAGGACTTAGGAGTCATAGTGGACTCTAAGCTATTGACTTCCAGACAGTGTTCAGAAGCCATGAAGAAGGTTAACAGAATGGCAGGTTATATAGCGCCTTGACGTGTGGAGTACAAGTCACAGGAGGTTCTGCTCCAGGTTTATAACACACTGTGAGGCCTCATCTGGAGTCCTGTGTGCAGTGAGGGTCTCCATAAAGACATAGCAGCACAAGAGAAGGTCCAGAGAAGAGCGACTGGGCTGATTGAGGGTTGCAGGGGATGAGTTATGAGGAAAGATTAGCAGAGCTGAGCCTTTACAGGACATTAGGAGGAGACCTGACTGAAGTGTTTAAAATGATGAAGTGAATCAGTCCAGTGGATCGAGACGGTGACTTTAAAACGAGTTCATCAAGAACACGAGGACGCAGTTGGAAACTTGTAAAGGGGTCATTTCATACAAACATTAGGAAGTTTTTCTTTACACAAAGAATGACAGACACTTGGAATAAGCGACCAAGTAGTGTGGTAGACACGAGGACTTGAGGGACTTTCAAAACTGGACTTGATGTAAATAAGTGGACAGGACTGGCGAGCTTTGTTAGGGTGAATGGCCTGTCCTCGTCCAGATTGTTCTAATTTGAAGACAAGTTGTCATCAAAATCTTCGCTCAAAACAAAACGTGACCTGAAGGTGAGGGGTCTTCCAAATCCCAGACACAGGACCGTTACTGAAGGTGAAACACAAATTGCCACGTGACCCTGTGGTTAGGATATAACGGGTTGGATAATGGATGGATGTAAAATCAAAAGCCGCACAACCCCTAAAGACTCGCGCTTAAGTTGTTTGGCTGTTGGATCCGTAATCCCGGATGCTGCACTGAATGCCAAACACGGCTGTGACTCCGCACATTGCGCCTTTTGGCCATTTGGTGCAGCGCGTCCCGCCAACACAATCGCTAATTGTTGAGACTGTAAAATGGTGACACGACAACCTTAAAAATAAACAATTCAAGAATTTCCACCACTTTGTAACTAAATTATCACTGGAATGCGCTGGCACTTTAATGTACCCCTGAGGTTGAACAATACAGAAATAATTTTTTTTTTCTATCAGAACCCCAAATTTAACAAGCTGTGCCGAGTCCTCAGAATTCCGGATGGCGAGTTTGCTCAGCGCCTAGCAGGCCATTCTAAAGGCTGCTGCTGCTGCTTGACGTTGCACGTTTTATGCTAATTTCATCTTAAAGGGGTTTCTTGTCCAGAGGATTCGGTAAGCGAAGTGTTGCCGTATTTAGTCATTCTCACCTTAGAATTATTTTTGTCCGCCGGTAGCACAAACAACCACATTTATCCAAAATGATGAATTGAAAAAGAGGAAAGACCAGCGTGAACTTCACATCATCATTCATCTAAGGATGTGGCGGATTAAACAACATCAAACGTATTAAATTGCAGCTTTAGATGTAACCATTAACGAGAAACTCTTGTTTTATTGCAGCTCACGTTTGAAAAACAAGCAATTAACCGTTTCACTGGGAGCACCCGCAAGGGCACACGAAAAAAACGTAATACGAGCGGGAACAACGTCGAGAAACTGGGCGGGCTGCCCTCCCTGAAGGAGCTCTTAAAGGGGCGATCGCTTCGAGGCGACTCGGAGAGCGTGGAAGGCGGGGGAGTCCTCCAGCGAAGACGAAGAGGCCTCGCTCCGTCACTCCGACCCGAAATCCAAAGAAGGGAATTTATGAACAGAAATGGAGATCTCATCGATTTGCTGAAGACGGCCGAATCACTCGAAATTGCAAAGATTAAAGTGGTGAGCTTCTGTCGCATTAATAGATGTTTGAGATGGACGGGCCACGACGTTTATTTTCTACTCCTTCTGTTAAACAGGACCAGGACTTCAAAATGGACAGTAACCCCCCAGAGTACGACGCCGCCGGCGACTCCTGGGAACAGTATTTTAATGACAACAATGAGTATCAAGTCGACGAGTTTATAAGTAAGTAGTGCCCCCAACTTCAGAGCAATGCCGTGAAGGCCAAACGGATCAGACATGACACGATAAATACACAGGAAACGAGGGGCGGGACCCAAAAATTCTTGTTAAAATCGTTACAAACGCTTACTGACTATACAACTTTACACCAATTCCATTGTCGTCAATGCCAACCTGCTCTCCTTGAGACGCGATCCACTCGTCCCAGCGCTTCTTCCATTCCTGAGAACATTTTCCGTGCTCGTCTTTTGTTACCGTGTCCCGAGCCTCCTGGGATTTTTTTTTTTTTTCCTGGATTTCTAACATGGGAGTAAATCGTCTTCTTTTTCGTCTCAGTTTTAATTTTGGGAACAAAAGAAAGTCGCAGGGTGTAGAAATCTGACGAATACGGGAGGTGAGACGTTAACAACCAAAATGTTTCTGGTCAAAAGCGCGGCGTGTGCGGTTACTAAATGTAAGGTAGGGGGCGCCGTTGCTCAGGACGTTTATTTGTCTAATTCTTTCCCACAGACACCTCAGCCGTTCCGTGTCATTTGGTTGATAATCAGTCTGTTCATTCGGAAAAACTCCGTTAATGTCGAAAAAACGTGATCATTGTCGTCTTGATGCTCGATATGATCCGATGTACTTTTACAACTTGTAGAAAAATAAATTGTCGTTAGTCCCATGCACGATTGTATAGGGTGGTCCACATCTAATTATACAATTTTCATTATGCTATAACTTATTAAGTTTATTACATAGAAAATCACCCGAAAAATCCCGGACCATCGAGAAGTGTGCGAACTGACGACATGAAGAATTGTCTTCGCGCCAAACTGGAATCGTCCCCGCGTAAATCAAAGTCATCCAGATGATCTGGATCTGCATAATTAGATCTGGACCATCCTGTACAATAAATGCCATGCATACACGACTCGATCAACTCAGCGCAATGCCACTCAGCAGACTGTGGCCATGTGATGCCAAGTGGTATCGTCAAGAACTACACCCCCCTCCCGTGCTATTGGCCGATTTTTGTGTCCTTCCTAATACAGGGTGAGTCACAATTATGTTAAGACTAATGCAGGATTCTCTTTATCTCAACTACCCCTTTCCAGGTCGATGAGTAGGTCGTGGTGAACCATTGCCATGATTTGACACCCTGTGATTTCTGGGTATGGGGTGTGGTGAAGGAGCGCGTGGATAGCAGGAATGTTCGTGATCTCAGTGACCTGAAGGACAGAACACGGACTGCGGTATCATCCGAGAGTCCGGGCTTTAAATAGTGCGGTCGCTCGTTGGCTCTTCTGCGTTGAAAAGGATGGCGAACAGGTTGAGACGCTCCTATAAATCATCCTGCACATATGAAGCAAGTTTTGTGAATAAATAGTTTCCGCCATTCAAATGTTAACCTAATTTTGACTCGCCCTGTGTACGGGGAGAACACAAACGACAAACGAACAGAAACAAAATAAAACCCGCCAGCACGACGGGGTGACTCAAAGTTACACTCCTCACTCGTCTCCCGTCTCTGTTGACCCCCATCCTCTACCTCCCAGTAATGAGACACTCCACTCCACTCCACTCCACTCCACTCCGGTCTGGTCGTCAGCCTTTTGTTGTTGTTGTTTGTTTCTTTTCTTTTGTTTCAGACCCCTGTGAAAACTACCACTGCCCACGAGGGAAGGTGTGTGCGGTCAGCAAAGATAACAAACCGAAGTGCATCTGCCAGGACCCCTCGACGTGTCTACAGCCCGCCGCTCAAGCTGAGCTTGTGAGTTTCGGTAAAGCGCTGCTCAGTTTCAGTGTGTGCTCAGACAGAGGACCCCCCCCTCCTTTGGTGTTCAGAAGACCCCTAACTCGGCATTGCTGGTCTCCTTCTCCCTCGCAGTGAGGAGATCATTGATTTGCATCTCGAGTTATCCCTGAGTGGAGCACAAACTGCTGTGTAAATGTCACAAATTATTATTAATATTATTATTAATGACCTCAGAGTAGAGCCACTGCTCCTCAGTTGGGGAATCAAGTGAAGATCCTGGGTTATCACCTGTCGCCCTTAGTGAGTTTCTCATGAGAGTTCCAGTGCTAGGCTTGTTTCGTTGGCTTCAATTTCCAAGTTTGTTTTGCTCCTTGAACCCGTTTCTCATTCTCGATGCGTCTCTGGTACTTTGTGACCCTTCCTACTCCTTTTGACCCTAATTTCTTGCCTTCCTTTCCACCTCCTGGTGACCTCTAACTCACAGTAATCTTTGGGCACTCTGTGTGCCTGCCCCAGAGAGTTACGATCGTCCGCCATCATTACGGACCGACAGTCCAGCTGATTGCCTTTTCCTTTCAGGTGTGTGGCACAGACAACCGAACCTATGAAAGCTCCTGTCATCTCTTCACAGCCAAGTGCTTCAGTGAAGGAGCTCAGAGAAGACCAGGCCTTCATCTCGACTACCTCGGAGCTTGTCGGTGTAAGTTCTCGAAATTCCTGCACTAACCGGACGAGTGAAATAGAATTCTACAATTGAGTCATTGGGGTTTTAAAAGTCGGGGCAGGTACTGTCGGTGAAGTGCCAGGGGGTTCACGCTTTTTAATTTGGGTTCTACTTCATTCTGAGGATGGGAGAAAGGCAACTGTTATTAAAATTGAGACGGAGAAGCGTTAGGGCTTTCCTAATATTCCTCCTGAACAGTTCACGTTGGTTTCCGTTTTAGGGCATTCACAGCAGGGTGGCACGAGGCCTGACAAATCGATTGTCTCACATTTTGATTTATCCAAAGCTGGAGTCCATCCAGTGTTCCTTTTAAATGACATTCGCCAATTGTAGACATTTTCAGAAATAGTTCATCAGTCTTGGGTACAAGAAGGCCGGGACAACCCTTAAGTGCACACAGAACAATTTGGAGTCACCAGTTGTCTAACACCAGGGATGAACTGGGCATTGGGGTCTACTGGGATGATTCCTAGTGGGCTGCTCTCACTCTCTCTGTGGTCCAAACTGTTGGGTCATGATCTGCGAGAGAGAGAGAAAGAGCGTGATTGGCCCACTCTGCATCCTCTCCAGTCACATGATCAGATGAACCATGAAAACGTGAGACACAAATGACAGGAGAGGAGATGTCAGGAGGAAATCTAAGAAGAAAAAAAGGAAGAATTCCAAAAATTAACAATTTATTTGGACTTCCTTGGAGTGAGGGACAGCCATGGGGTCAACAGGGACAAGTGGTCAGTTTAACAGCCGGCTTTTGATACCACCTAAGGCAAGATGATTTCATGACAGCACTCGAAATACATTTGAAATGATTTATTTATTTTTGTTTTTAAACTAGAGACCGCAGTGGTGAGCGGGTAGGGAAGGTCAGGGCTTTCACACGGCCGCCCATCTTACTTCTCACATCTTCATCTTATTGAACAGTTTGGGAAGGTCACAGTAGGCTGCGGCTGATGTTTTCAAAAGAAAAAGAGGCTGCCGACCTGCTGGCTGTGCACTTCACTGCGTGTCTTGGTCTCTTCTCGTCCTTCCTTGCAGACATCGCCCCATGCCAGGATCACGAGCTGGCGCAGTTCTCTCTGCACATTAAGAACTGGCTGAAAGAAGTCCTGGTGCACCTCTATGAATACGACCTGAAAAACCCGGGATTCCTGACGAAGAAGCAGAGGATCATCGTGAGTGCCGATTAGGATTACGATAAAGTAGAACGATTAGGGCGCAGTGTGGCGTCACTCCAAACTCTCCATGCCTACGTAACTGGAATGGAGATGGACGTAAACGTTTGTTAACATTGTTACAGTCTGTGTAAGTCTCTATTTATGTGTGTTTTCTGTTTATCAAGTCTGAAGTTTTATTTGTTTGTAATTACCGTATATACTCACGTATACATTGTAAAAAATCGATCAGAAAATCAGATCCCGACTTATACGCCCGTTCAAAAATACGACACCTCATTTTTTTTTTTGTTACATCTTCTTGCCTCCTTCAATCTCTCATTAGTTTCTCAGACACATCAAATTTTGTTGCAGCAGCGTAGTTACCAATTTCTTTTGCCACTTCAACGACAAACCAGCTTCATATTTTCTTCTGATCGAACGCTCCATCGTAGATAAGGGATGCTCTTACGATAAAGGTGTGTGAGGGTGTGAGATACAAAAAAAAACCACAAAACTGTGCAAACGTCACACCGGAATAGTTTGGGTTTAAGGCGGTGTGCTCCGCGGTGACTCTCTGAGGTGGGCGTTAGCATATCGGAATCTCTTGGACCAATAGTGCGAGTTTCCCGCATTCGGCTTATACGACCGACATTTATACGTAAAATCAAGTCCCGACTTATCCACGAGTATGAGTTGTCTCTTTAAATGTTCTGCTGTTCGTTGTGCTTTGTGGGTGGAGCTCACAGGAGGCGGGGCCACCATGACATCACCATTCCAGATCCCGCCTTCTGGCTCTGTAAGTGAGCGGAGAAGGCTCAGGAGCAGGAGATCATTCATTTACAGTGGACTTCATGAGCAGTGCTGTTTTCCTTCCATCTCTTACTGTTTTGATGACCGTTTCAGGGTTACGACTTCTCGATTGTGTAACAGGACTTTTATTTTGGGCTCTTTTCAACATTTTCTTGCAATTGTCTCATTTCTATTTCATAAGTAGAGCTAGGCAATCTGTTAGGTGACATTGGCACCCACCTGGCGTGATGTCATCTGAGGAGTGCTATTGATGAAAGTTGAGGGGCGCGTGCTCCCGGGACACCAAGGACACAGAGGGCACCCACCCTGGTCATCGAACTTTGATGATACTAAATGGGTGCTGATTATGGAACTAAAAATGCACACACTCCTTAAAGTCTGCAGTACACACATAAAGGGGTGCGGACTCTGGATACCGAGGGTGACCCTAAAACCACCCCCTTCATAGGTTGTCAAATGCTAATGATACCAACTACCTGCGATAGTCAACTAGGGGCAACGTCCGTTCACCCAGCCTAGGGGGTCCAAATGGGCTTTGACCAGAACGGTTCATGAGTCCTAATTCGTTGTTTGCCCTTTTGTACATAAGCCAGGGGTTTATGGTGATCCCCCTCCTGAGTGAGCCTCTTTTAGGCTGGCCAGTGAAGTCTCTGGCATGTTTCCCGAGTTGTGTTTGGAGGCCTCAACCCTATTTGGCCAAATTTAAGACTCCATTTCATAACTGATCTGATTGGGAGACCCCAAAAGCAGTTCCGAGAACGCCTGTTAAAGGGGGAATCCAGTCAAAAACCCTGGATAGATACAACTTCAATCTTTAATAAAACTGAACATTAATTATCCCAAAAGTGCTCTGTAAGTACTTGAAGCGGGGCGTCACGGTAGCGCTGCTGCCTCGCAGTTAGGAGACCCGTCTGGGTTTGCTTCCCGGGTCCTCCCTGCGTGGAGTTTGCATCTTCTCCCCGTGTCTGCGTGGGTTTTGTACCACAGTTCAAAGACATGCAGGTTAGGTGCATTGACGATTCTAAATTGTGTGTGTGTGTGCCCTGTGGTGGGCTGGCGCCCTGCCCGGGATTTGTTCCTGCCTTGCATCCTGTGATGGCTGGGATTGGCTCCGGCAGACCCCCGTGACCCTGTAGTTAGGATATAACGGGTTTGATAATGGATGGATGGAAGTACTTGAAGCTCCACAGAGCATATTAGGCAAAAAAGGGGTTGCCAGTAAGGACAATCCAGTGGCAAAGTCAAAATGCTCACAAATCCAATGAATCAAAAATAGCAGAGCACAGCAAAAACACAAGTAACACACACCCACGCCCTAGAGCATTCAAAATGAACGCCAGGACCCTCTGGATTTATATGAGGGTGGGCAGTCTCTTAACAGTGATGGGAAAAAAAAAACAAAAGTACTGGGAAGCCCTGAGCCATTCGAAGTAGCATGAAGCTACAAGCAAGTCTTATAAATGGCCTTCTACACAACTCCCATTTAAGTGTCACAAAGCCACACCCACTTTCAAATAGCCATAAAGGTTAAACCCACTTATTTAAATAGGTCCACACCCCATTTTAAAGTTGACATGCATCAAAAAGCCACACCCCATTTTAAAGTAATCATAATAAAGCCACCCACCTTTATAAAATACACATGTGACTATACATATGCTTAGTGACCATTAAACCACGCCCCATTTTTTACTTCATCATCATAAAACCCCACCTCATTTAAAAATAATCATATTAAGCCACACCCCATTTTAAACTTAAATGTGGTCACCCTGTAGCATAGTGATAAAGCCACACCCCATTTTAATGTAATTATAATAAAACCACACCCCTTATAAAATACCCACACTTAGTGTCACAAACCCACACCCAGTTTAAAAATGATCATCATTAAGCCACAGCCCATTTTAAATACACTTGTAGCTTTAGTGTCACAAAGCCAAACCACTGACCATGCACATACTTAGAGTCAAAACGCCATACCATATTTTAAAACAGGAGATTTCACAAGGCCACAATCCGTTTTTAAATAATCTTAATAAGGCCACATCTTTTCATATAATGCACATGTGGCAGTGCTCATGCTTAGTGTAATGGCCCATTTTAAATTGGCATGTGCCCATACTTTAGCATATTATCAAAAGGCCACACCCCACTTTTAAATGATAATCATAAAGTTACATCCCCTATTAAAACAGACTTGTGGCCACAGCCATGCTTTCTTTCACAAAGTCTCACCCCTTTTAAAATGGACTTGTGGTCACCAACGCTTAGTGTCACAAAGCCACGCCTCCTTTGTAAAGCCACACCCCATTTTAAAATATACATGCTGTCACACCCATGCTTAGTTTCACAAAGCCACACCCCACTTTCTTGACACTACATCCCCTATTAAAATAAGCTTGATTAGTTCAGTCTCACAAAGCCACACCCCATTTTAAATATTCATCATAAAGTACTCTGCATTTCCTAAATAAAGAATGAAGCCACACCCCATTTTCTTAGCAGGTATGAAGCCACAGCCCACTTTTCAATGATCACAAAGCCCCGCCCCATTTCTTACTTTCAGACAGATGCTCCCATTTCCTCTCACAAACGTCGGACAGGTAAAGCTGCAGTCATGGAGGGTTCACTGGCTGCCCCAAACTCTCAGCACTTCTTCCACTTTAAGTGACAGAGATCTGGACCCCATTTTAGGACCACTTAGCACAAAGCAGGAGGACAGCTTGAGACGCCTCTCTCAAACACACAAACTTTCACACTGGGTGAAGTTAAGAGATAACCTGCGCATGTTTGGAGTGGACTGTAGGAACAGGAAGGCCACATTCGCATTGGAAGAACATGCAAACTACACACAGATGTTCAGATTTCAAGCCAGGACTGTGGAGCTCCAAGGAGGCTGTAGTGTCGCCCTCTAGTGTTTGAGCACTAAGATTACGGTAGTCTATCTGTGCTCTGACCAATCAGGGGCTGAGATTCATGTACAGGCGGGATTCTGTTGAATTCTGAAAGTGCCAAGTAGCCAGTGGGGGTCCACATGAGTGAGTGAGCCCACCGTACTTCCGTAGGGTTTACGTAGTTTGTGAAGCATGAAGGATGCCGAAAAAGTCAAAGATGTGAATTTCCCCTTGGGATTCATAAACTTTACTTAAACTAACAAAAAGCCGCATTTAATTCCTAGGTTAAAAAAATCTATGACCTCCAGAGGCAGCTCAAAGTGGGCGCGTACACCTCCAGCTGGCGACGGAGCACCTTTGAGACCAATTACCTGATGCACGTCTATCCAGTCCACTGGCAGTTTGGACAACTCGACCAGAAGCCTGCTGATGGGTAAGAAAGAGAAGGGGGACGTGAGAAACCATCGGGTGTGCCACTTTCACGATTAAGAGTGCAAACTGGGTACCGCGTGGCACAGTTGGGCACTGGCCTTTAGGAGATCAGAATATTCAAGTGATCATCAGCACTGGTGGGTACCATGCCAGGGCAGGTCACATTTTCTTTTACCCCAATTGGTGCTTATCAGTATTTTTAGATGTTCGTGCCCGTAACATGGAGGAAGGTGTCCTCATGCCAATGGGGACAGCAAGCAGTCCGAGTTCTGCCAAGACTCTCTGGAGGTGGTGGTGGGAATGCGAAGATGATGTGGATCTGCTCCACATTTGAACTTTGTATCAGGGGGTCCCCATTTTGGTACAATGGCCCCTATAAATCACCCTGGTTATGTCAGATGCCACGTTTGTGTTGTGTTTACAGCACAAAAACCCTAAAAATGAAAAACGAGTGAGTAGTCCAAATACACCTGACTCCACAGTCCCACCGCAAAAACCAGCCTGGCATTTGTCCAAATCGGTTTCCACCACTAAATCCCCCCCGTCCCACTGGGGCACAAGCCACATGCCAAACATAAATGTGCCCCTCCACTGATTCTGCTCAGACTGACATGCCAATGCAGTTCTGGGGTTGGAGGAACCAACAGGGATGGTTTAGTCCCCACATGGAGCAGCTCTACCTTCAGAAGGAGGATACCTGAGACCCCAAATTATAGAAAGGGAAGGACTGGAATAAGCGGGGCAGTGCCCAAGAAAGCGCCCTCCCTTCCTATCCCCAGTTTTTGATGTTCTCACTCAATTCCTGAAGTTCTGTGAGCTCCAAACTGACCAAACATCTTGAAATTGGCTCCCCTCACAGCTACCTGAGTCACTCTGAGCTGGCCCCCCTTCGCACCTCGCTGATACCCATGGACCACTGCACCTCCCGCTTCTTCAGAGAGTGTGACCTGAACCGGGACAGACGGGTGTCTCTCAAGGAGTGGTGTTCCTGTTTTGGCACAAGGAATGGTAAGTTATTTTACTCTGGCATGTTAAAATGTGGGTTCAGTCGGGAGCAGACTGGCATCTGAGCGGGTACTAAAGGACACTAGAATAGTCCTGTCACAGCCCACCAATGTTAGAAAGGACAATTTAAAATGAAGGAAGACAACTAGATTGGTGGCAGCAGTGGGATTCTCTCTTTAAAACCTGAGCAGAGGATCCACAGTCTTTGGAAATAAGTTGTTCAAAAAAGACGACTGAATTACACAGCAGGATGAAAATTTCAAACTTGACATCAATTTGTGTTTCTCAATCCCCAGAAATTGACCTTCTGTTTTAACTGCTGACCAGAGTTGCTGGTGTTGTGGAGACAATCAGCATCCAACAAAGAAGAAGAAGAAGAGCTGAGGACTACTGAGCGGGTGGGGGGTGTGGGGGGTCCTTCTTCTCTTTGTTGCTGTGACCTTTCGGCTCTAACTCACTACACACACAGTTTCACCGTCTCCTCGATGTGGAGGTCCCCCCGAAGTTTTGGCCACATTATCACCCATCATTTGCACTAACGTTCTTTTCCCATTTTCAAAATGAATTTCACGCCCGTCTGTGGTGGACTGGCGTCCCTTCCAGGGTGGTACCCCCCTGCCTTGTGTCTGCTATTACTGGGCTTCAGCACCATGAGACCCTGAACTGGACTGAGCTGGCATGGCTGCATTTCCCTGTTTGACCACAGGTGTCGCCATTTCCCAGTTCCTCCAAAATGATGTGTGTCAGAGTTGCCATAAACAAGACACGTTCCCCCGTCTTTTATAAATCCTGATATCTGCGTACATAAGCTTTATAAATGTATTAACACTGGGGGTCCCATTTTGGTATTAGACTGCAGAAGCGGGGTCTGCGATTGGAGGTCCATGTCTGACAGCATGCAGAGCCACGCCAAGAGGTGCATCTAAATGCAGCATGTCCTGGTAACCGTGAAGTAACGCGGACCCTCAGAGAAGAAGCTCGACTCCAAGTCAACACCAACGCGGCCCCTCACAGATCCTCACAGGACCAGACTGGCTTGGAGGGGTGCCAGTGCCAGTGCCAGTGCTCGTCCACTGCTCCAAAAATCCATCAATATTGATGTTCTGTAAACTGACTCTGTGCATAATGGCTGCTGCTCTGGAATCCAAACATACAGACGCCTCACCCTCACTGCAGAGTGACAAAGTGAAAGGGGACACTTCAGACCCCCTTCGCAAATTTATAACAAACAAAAAAACTGAAATATCCCACTGATGCAAGCTTTCAGACCCTCCACTTTGGCTCAGGTGCATCCCGTTCTACTGAGATGTTCCTTGAGCAATGAATGAAAGGGGTGGGGGTTAGACTTCAGAGCTCTTAACCAAAGAATGAAGGTCTCGAGTAGAAAAGCTTGAACCTTGGTCAGTTTACCAGAAGTAGTGTCTGCGCACCTGTGTGTCCATTCAGTTGCTACGTCTCCGTCATTCCAACAAACATTTGCAGTAATAAAATGCATTGCATTTGTCATTCCAACAGGTGGAACATCAAACATTTGCAGTAATGCAGTTAATCACTACAAATGTTTGTGATGCACCACCTGTTGGAATGAAAAATACAATGCATCTTCTTATGACATGCACTATAGGTGGTACACTGCAAACGTTAATGCTGAACATGTCCCACAGAGCGGGGGTCACCAACTCCAGTCCTGGAGGACCACCGTGGCTGCAGGTTTTCATTCTAACCCTTTTTAACGATTGCCCTGTTTGTGCTGCTAATTAACTTTCAATTTTAATTGAAATGCTTTTTAAAGATTTGTTCCCCTGAATTTCTTCATTTCTTTCCTTAAATGGCATCCAAACAGAGAAGAAATGTGAAGTGAGGGAGCCAACAGAAGACCACCTTAGTCAGGGCCTCAGACTCCAAACAATTTCACTCCAACCAGCTGCTTAATTAGGCGCCGATTCTTGTCGTTAATTAAACTCGTTCTTTAATTCTGTGGCTTGTTGCTGCTCTCGTGGTGCATTAGCAGACATTTCTGAAATTGTTGATTTTCTCTTTTCTAAGAGCACTGGGGACCTGAGGAGATCGACCTTCATCTTCCGTTATTTTCAGATCTTGTATGATGGACACCAGTTGTTTTGTATCCCATTGTTGTTTGGCTTCTAATTAAGGAAAAAGAGACAAAGGGTTTGAGTCTTCAGGAGCGAATCAAATACAATGAATTCAGAAGAAGTTAATTAACAGCAAAAACAGGTCGCTCATTAAGATAAGGGTTAGAATGAAAACCTGCAGCCACGGTGGTCGTCCAGGACTGGAGTCGGCGACCCCTGCCACACAGAGTAACTTGCTAGATTTTGACTCGTCTTCGACGGGTAGCACCACAAGTGTATCATCCTTTTATTAAAGGTGTATAAAATACACAAGTGTATGCGTGTCCATCTGGTTGCTGTGTTCCTGTCATTCCAGCAGATGGCACATCACACATCAAATGGCATAACACAGAGACAGATGCATTGCATTTGTCATTCCAACAGATGGCACATCACAAATATTAACCCCACTTTTATCAATTCCATACTAAATGTCACAACAGACATATACATTGCATTTGTCATTCCAACAGATGATGCATCCTAAAAATTTGTAGTAACACATTTTTTATTCCACAAATGCATGTGAGGCACCGTCTGTTGGAATGACAAATGCAATTCATTTCATTACTACATGCACTACAGGCTACATTCCCCTAGACTCGAGGGTACACTGCGAATGTTACCACTGACCTCTGCGTTGATTACTTCAATTTCAAATCAGTCTTAAATGATTAGCACAGCTAGTCTGTACATAAACACACACGGCACACAAAGAATGCTTTGAAGTCCAAATTCTACTCAGAAATGAACAGGTTTTTTTTTTAGATTTTAAAGATTAGAATTAGAACCTCCAGCTTGTCCCACAGACGCCCATTCTGTCATTGGGCCCACTTTTTCCTTTAACTGTCAACTTGGGTTTGGCAGCATCAGTTATGTGGCAGGACCCAGCTGTTGGAGAGGATGCCAGTGTACCACTGGTGATAAATGCCCATCGAGCTGCCCACTGCGGCATTAGAATAGCTAAATAGCTGGGACTGCTCTGCAGCTCCACCTCCTGCCCACTTCTCTCTTAGCAGTTCCTTCCCCAAGAAAAGCAGACCAGCAAACTTTTGGTTTGCAGCTTTGAACAAAATATACAAGAAATGCAAATAAAACATTATATAAAAATATAAATATAACCCTATAAATATAAATATATATTAATAAACACACCTGTCATAGAGAGACCAACTTGGCAAGTCCTCTAATGTCTCGACTGAATCCTGGAGTTTAACATTCTGCACCCTCTCCTGTCACCCTGCTTAATGCATTCACGGCATAATCTTCTTAAATTCTGTACAAACCTTTGTGTTTCGAAGTAAAAGAGGCTGCTGTATGCAGATCATCACTTATTGACATTATTTTGACGATTCCCTACTTGTGCACTTTATTCCACATTTAATTTATTCATGCATAATTTATAAGTACTACATGATAAATCACTTGTGTATTTGAATATATTAAGTAATATTTATAATTGACTTTTTCCAGCTTTTTAAACATCGCCAGCCTTTCCTGTACATAGCTTATCAACCTTTTTTTTTTTTGTACTGATTTTGATATAAAAATTCAAGCCTACTGCAAAGTGCCTGTTATGACAAACTGAATAAACGCATTCACTCAAAGCAGCCCTGGCGCCCGGCGATGTCTTTGGTTTTCAGTTTGTGTGATGTGGTGGCTCAGAGCATCGGGTTCAAGTCCTGGCCTGGTCTCTAAAGGTTGTGCAGCCAAACATTCGGTGAAGGGTCCCGTCATTTGTGTCTGTGTTGTCATCTGAAATATTCCGTTGAATGCAAACTCAAAAGCAAAGTTAGATTTTTGTTAAATGAAGGAATTAAACAATGATGGCTGCCAATGACGTTGGTCAGTTTTAAGTTATTTCAGAGACAATTGTGGGGTCTTTGTTTTTCATGGAGGGGGGATCAACACGTTTGTCCACATCTGTAAACTCCCACATAAAAGTCAATAGTCTCAAAATGAGCGCAACAACCAAACCATTAAAAGAATACAAACAAGTCAAAGCGGACATTCATCTGAGTGAATCCATGAGGCCAGCGTCACACACAGCGGCCGTTACTGCAGGTACGATGACGGAGATGTTCACCCAGAAGGTCACAGAATCCCAGGGAATGACGAGTGCACTGCCAGTGGTGTTTTGTGGACTGCATATCATGGGGGGTTTACTGCTGTGGCGGGTGGCCCTTCTACTTATGTTCTGGGGGAGCAACCGTGGGCACCTCAGTACCTCCCCCGGGACACTTGGTGGCAGCCTCCCTGGCTGACGATGGTGCCTCAGTTTCCCGCAGGGTTCCAGGGGAGATGGAGTTCTCCACAGCCCTGTGGGGATCTGGGGTGGCCGCCAGGGGGTGCTGCATGGGTACCCTGAGCCAACCTGGACATCTCTACAGTGCCGCCCAGAGGTGCAACTAGCAGCAGGTGATCAAGCACCAGGCAGGCTATAAAAAGGGCCAGCAACCACCACTCAGTGGCCAGAGTCGCTTCAAGGGAGGAGTGGTGGTGCCAGCAGGGCGTGTTTTGTGTTACTGGTGCTTACCAGCACTTGATTTGGGACCGTGTACTGCCTGTGGGTCACAGGGAAAAAAATTAAAACAGTTTTGTGTTATTTTATACGTGCCTCCGCGTCAGTCTGTGTTGGGTCGGCGCCAATATAGCGCCTTTGTTACACTGCGTAATAAAAACGGAATATTATCAGAAATGTTTTCTTTTGTAAGGATTAGTTTTTCACGGTCACCAGTTTCCAAAAGGTCCCGCGTATTCAGATTCCCGTCTTTGACTTCTGCGCCATTACCCCCATGAAAGCTGAGAATGGACTGCATTAATGTTGCACCTGCGACCAAAAGTGGACTCATTCATTTAAAAACTACGACATACAGGTGCGTCTGAATAAATTAGAATGTCATCGAAACGTGAATTTACTTCAGTAATTCAATTTAAAAAGCGAAACTCCTATATTATACAGATTGACTTGGGGGCTTCGATCGCCCACCTCTCCCCGGGTTTGGTTAACCGGATATACAATTTAATTATTTTATGCATTATTTTCACTTTTACTTTAAAACTTTAGTAAAAACAATATTTGAAATGAACTTTTCTTCAAGATTGCATTGAATTTTGATTCCGTGTTTGGACTTTCATCGTGACAATGCAACGTATAACTGCTCGTGAGTGAATATCGTTTCTTTCTCTCTAATAAATAAACCGACTTTGTTGAATGTTTGTCCCTGCTCTTTCTTCTTCACTTAGTCGTTGACGTGTCATCAAGAACGTAGAAAATGATTGTCCTGATAAAAGAGCTGAGAGCGCAGGAAGCGTGTCTGACAAAAGCATTCACACGACTGAGAGGTTAGATGACCGCAGTCTTGTTTGAAAATAGCTGTAAGTAGGGTGTGACGTGAAAGAATCTCGTGTTAAAAAGTCTCCATCTCACGGGACTTCATGCCACGCCAACATTTTTGGAATCTTTTAATTCTCGCTGGCAACACGAATTAGACGATCGACAAGTCTACGACTTAAAGTTTATATCTGAACAATATATTCGATCTCTTTTCACTGTTCCAGTAATAATTTCCGTTTGTTTGCACTAATGTGATCTTTCCTATCTTTTTTATGAGACTTTCAAATTTTCATACTTTCGTTCCTGTGTATCGAACCAACATTTTTGAATTCTTTACGACGTTCTACTTTGTCCTTTATTTCCAGTTAAATCTCTTTCTCACGTGACGTACAAGTGTCTTTCCGAGAAGTTCACGTCTCGACCCCAGATTTTTTTTTTATATATAAATAGAGAGATTACACACCGAGTGATATATTTTAAGCATTTATTTCTTTTCATTTTGTGGATTATGGCCTTCAGGTAATGAAAATTCAAAATTCAGTTATCTCAGAAAATTAGAATATTACATAAGACCAATAAAATAAAATGAGTACGGTAATGTTGGCCTACTGAAGAGTCTGCCCATGTAGGCACTCAATACTCGGTCGGCACTCCTTTTGCATGGATGACTGCATCAGTGCGGTGATCAGCCTGTGGCACTGCTCAGATTTTATGGAGGCCTAGGATTTTTTTTTTGTTCTTTATTTCACCTTATACAATTTCTTGTATTAGGAATTTGTTAGTTTTCGCATACCCCTTGGGGTCAGAGTGCAGGGTCAGCCATTGTACAGTGAGTGCCCCTGGAGTAATTGCAGATTAAGGGCCCAGCAGAGTAGGATGTCTTTTGGCAGTGACGGGGATTTGAACCGGCAACCTTCTGGATACCAGCGCAGATCCTTAGCCTCAGAGCCACCACTCCAAGGATGCTTGGATCGCAGCCTTCAGCTCCTCTGCATTGTTGGCTCTGGCGTCTCTCATTTTCCTCTTAGATTCTCTATGGGGTTTGAGGTCAGGCGAGTTTGCTGGCCAATCAAGCACAGTCATACACACCACGGTCATTAAACCAGGTACTGGTACTTTTGGCAATGTGGGCAGGTGCCAAGTCCTGCTGGATAATGAAATCAGCATCTCCATAAAGCGTGTCAGCAGAGGGACACATGAAGTGCTCTAAAATGTCCTGGTAGACGTCTGGCTGCGCTGACTTTGGACTTGATAAAACACAGTGGACCAACACCAGCAGGGGACATGGCTCCCCAAATCATCACTGACTGGAAACTTCACACTAGACCTCAAGCAACGTGGATTCTGTGTCTCGCCACTCTTCCTCCAGACTCTGGGACCTTCAGTTACAAATGAAATGCAAAATTGACTTTCATCTGAAAAGAGAATTTTGGACCACTGAGCTGCTCACAGTCCAGTCCATTTTCATCCTTAGCCAAGGTAAGACGCTGCGGACGTTGTCTCTGGTTGACACCACGAATGCTGTGACAGTGGCAGCCCATGTCCCCAATACACACGTCTGTTTGTGGTGGCTCTCGAAGCCCTGACTCCAGTCACAGTCCACTCCTTGGGGAATCTCCCCCAAATTCTTCACAATCCCCTCAAGGTTGCATTTATCCCTGTTGCTTTGTGCCCCTTTTCTCTTCCACTCAACTTTCCATTAATATTCTTGGATACCACACTCTGTGAACAGCCAGCGTCATTAGCAGTGACCTTTTGTGGCTTGTGGAGGGTCTCGATGACCGTCTTCTGGACAACTGTCAATGATTGTGTGGCCTACTGAAGCAGACTGCGAGGCCATTTCAAGGCTCAGGACTCCTCTGAAGGCGTTTTGAGTTTATTAGCTGAGTGATTGGGACACCAGGAGTTAACAATATTGAACTTTTTCAAAATATTCTAATTATCTGAGATACAGTTGTGCTTGAAAGTTTGTGAACCCTTTAGAATTTCCTATATTTCTGCATAAATATGACCTAAAACATCATCAGATTTTCACTCAAGTCCTAAAAGTAGATAAAGAGAAACCAGTTAAACAAATGAGACAAAAATATTATACTTGGTCATTTATTTATTAAGAAAAATGATCGAATATTACATATTTGTGAGTGGCAAAAGTATGTGAACCTCACGAATTAGCAGTTATAACAGTTATTATCCGTTATACCTGCATTGTTATCACTCTTTAATTTAATATTGTTCTTATCAGTGTGCTGCTGCTGGAGTATGGGAATTTCCCCTTGGGATTAATAAAGTATCTATCTATCTATCTATCTATCATATAGTGCCTTTCACATATATCTATCTATCTAAATACAGAATAAACAACGTTGGGTGCCGATGACTTTTGTCAGTTTGAAGTTATTTCATTGACAATTAATTGTGGGTTCTCCTTTTTCCATGGAGTGGAACCAACAAATTTGTCCACATCTGTACCAATCTATCCAGGGCCGTCTAAACAGCATTATAGAACACCGGACAAAGCAGTCCACTGGGACCCCTACCTACACAACCACTCAGCAAGTCACAATACACATAGATTAGCATGGGGCCCCCGTGCAACTGCCCAGCGTGCCCATGCGTTAAGACGGCCCCGAATCTACCTACCTATCAAGGGCGGCCTGCTGGCGCCTGGGACTCGACGGCCCAAGGTGTGCGTCCTAAAGCACTTTTTTTTGCCAAATTTCCCCCAGGGGACAAATAAAGTTCTGTCTACCTAGTGGAAGCATGTTGTATTAACAGAGACGCAGTTTTGCAATGAATTAATTGTTGTGCTAACCATCATCTCGGTAGATTTTAACAGATTGAACACAGGATGGCGCTCTGTGGCTAAGGATCTGTGCTGGTATCTGGAAGGTTGCCAGTTAAACCTTAAATTGCCGGAACTGGCTATAGTCGGTTCCCAATTCAATTTGCCAGCACGCCGAAGCAGAGTATATTTGGCGACACACACTCTGCGACGTACATTCATTGAATGCCGCAACCAGTGAATGTCCCCTTGGGATTAATAAAGTATGTATCTACCTATCTAGCTATCGTTAATATTCTGTCTATCTATCTATCTATCTCAGGAGTGCTCTCCCCTGGATGTTCTTGTATACTCAGATATGGGGATGGATGTTTGAAGAGTAAACCACAAAACAATGATTATCTATATTACTAAACGAAGATTGTATATATGCACGGATGCCAGACGCCAGAAGCAAGCCGTGCACAATACAACCGCCACCCGAACGCGAACGCGCACACCACCGCGTATACAATCTTCGTTTAGTAATGTAGATCTCCAAGCTGGGATCTGCCACCATGGTCACATGAGCACGCGAATCCGCCGTCGTCACCATCTGGGAACTACGTGGCACCAAAAGCGCACGCGCACAGTGCCGCAGCGCCTCAGAGTCAAACCCAGCGGCTTCCCAGAGTCAGTAGGTGGCGCCCAAACAACACAACACAACCTGTAGGGATTTCCCTGTCTGAGCCTGTATTTGGACAGAGTCCGGCGTTTGTGTGACGTTAAAGTGAAGGTTTTAACTGCTCCATAACAGGCAGAGCTGATTCAAGGACAGGAAACCATCTTTACCAAAAATGTTGTTTATAAGGAAATTTTTGATTACCTTTTACCATTTTATGAATTTTTTGTTTCCAATTTACTTCATTTAAACCTTTGCACTCTAATATTTTTTTTACTTATGAGTGCAGCAAGTCAAATACATTTTGGACTTAAATGATATAACAATTAAATTTCAATTTTACTTTTAATACATTGGCTAATTTTAGTACAAATATATTTATTTAATTAAATGAAAACTTTCCCAGGACGCTCCCACCCTCCATGATTTGTCATCCCTCCAAAGATCGGACGGAACAGAAAGTGATTGCCATTCTTGGATTTCCGATTCTTTACAGAATCGGGGGTTTACTGGTATTTTTATATTATGTACATTAAAAGAACCATCAACAACAAATCAAACCAAATTAATAATATACCGAACAATTATTATAAAAGCAAATTTGAAAAAATCGTGCTCTGCTGCTGCATGAATAAAAAAGTTCCACTTCTGGTTAGTAGATATAGCCCAAATGATGATAGAAATCAATATTTTCTACCTAATAGTCATATGAAAAATTTGAGTGAAATATCATGTTTACACACACACACACACACACACACACACAGACGTAATTCCAAAAATAGTATTTCCGGACTCAGGGAGGTCTAAAACGTTGAAATTCATCAAAATCTCGAGATCAAATTTTTGAACGATTACAATACTTTCCTTATGCTTCGTATATGAGAAAGTAAAAAAAGAAACACTTCATCGGATGTGCTTACTTTTTCAGATGACCGTACGTAAGGCGAGGAGCCGTCGTCCCGTGCTGAGGCACCTGTCTAAATTTAAGCTGAAGACCCCACAGCAGCCTCACCTTTAGTGTTCAGCCTCGTCAAGCCGGACGTGCCGCAGGACTTCAGCAATCCAACAAGTGATGAAGCTGCCATGTTCTCGTCTCCTGGTGTTAATCTGCAGTACAACACAAACATACAGAGAAGGGCAGCTTAGCACTGCTGCTGAGGTTCCAGGTATCCATCAACAATGGACGCCGTGATAATTCTTAATAACGCCATATACCTCTGGTGGTGGGTTGAGGGAGCTCAGGTGTTTGCCAACAGTTCTTCTTGCACAGAGACGTCAAACTTGCAAAGGTGACAATTTAACCCAACTCTGTTTTATTAATTTGAAAACACCCTTTATCAAAAATCACATCTTGGGGATAAGCATTTCTAGAAGACGTAGAGCGCAATGTGCAGTAAGATAAAATGCCACCAGTGTGCGCCTCAGCGTTTCACAAACCACCATCTGAAACGTCCCATTACCCACAAGGCAAGAAATCGCCATTTCAGACATTTGTCTAGATACAAGTGTTTCATCATTTATTCCTCTTGGCATACAAGCCATAAATTATATAATCAAACTTTTACGCTCAGTGATACAGCTGAGCCATTACAACAACTAGCAAAAAATACTGAAATCTTCTTTCATAGAATTCCAGCAAGGCGAGCCATTTTACAGTGTTAATTTCAGAATTTGGTTCATTTCCTGGTTTCGAGATATACAGCTTAAAAATGGAGAAGGCACCTTCATTTATATTTGTTTGTCACGACTGGCGGCAGCTGTCCTTTAGACCTTCACTTCCAGAAGCTCATAACAGCTACAGATAAAAACAAAAAAGCACAGGACTTTTATTTTTGTCTTAATGCAGAAATGTGACAGAACTCATCTTTTTACAAACTACACTTGGAAATTTGCCTTTCTTCAGTGTTGCATGTAAATATATTTTAATAGATGGCAACATGCTATAAGAGGACACTGCTTTACTAAGCAAAAAAAAAAAAAATAATAATGTAGGTGAGTCAGAAATTAAAAAAAAAATCTTTAAAAATAATCTAAACAAATATTTTACATGAAGAACCGACATATTTAGAACATTATGAAAAGCTGTCCTCCTTGCAATGGAGTTATCATTCCATTAAACAAATAGTCAAATTCTGTTATTAAAATATATTCTAAAACAAAATAGTGTATTGGGTAAGAAACCAAGCTGAAGGAAGCTGCTTGACGCGTCCCACAACAGCTTGGCAGTTTTCAAGTCCAAGGCCGGTCGGTCCTCTTCTGGTCTACGCGCCGCCACACACCGTTCAGGTCCAGCACGGGTTTGCTTCTTCTCCTTGTGTCTGTGCAATCAATCTACTTTGCTAGAGTACAAAATTAGGAGTCATCTTCATCCTCTTCTTCATCATCATCTTCTTCCTCATCATCATCTTCTTCTTCGTCATCATCATCATCTTGATCTTTAGAATCTAGATCATCTTCATCTTCAATCTGCACAAAATGAACATGAGCCATGTTACCAACAGCATAGAGTGGATTCAGAAATCTCCTCAGACCTGTTGTGTTAAAATCATTTCAAGGAATCTTTTCCTTAATCAAGCACTCAATAACTCACAATGACAAAGTGACAAGAGGATTTTAGGAATTTGTACAAAATGTATTAAAAAACAAAACACACTCACACAAGTGTTTAGACCCTTCAACTGAGACACTTGACATTTGGCTCGGGTGCAATCCCAGATGATTCTGCTCTTATGGGGGTGCACTGATAAGGGGGATGAGACAATGGAGAGGAATCGGGGCGAGAACTGCTTACTGACATTTGACGCAACAAAGAGCCTCTATGTCTAAGTCACTATTCAGGTAGTGGATGTTGAGGTGGTCCACACTCCTACAAGTACTTGGGGGTCCACATCAATGACAGGTTGGACTGGTCTCATAACACAGAAGAACTAGAGAAGAAAGAGCAGAACGGACTCTTTTTTTGTCCTTAGGAGACTGCGTTCCTTTAATGTCGGTAGGGACACCCTTCGACAACTCTGTGATGGGCTGGGTGACGTCGCTTCAGGACCACCAAATCAACAAGCTAATTAAACGGGCAGTCAGTTATGGGATGTACTCTGGACCCCCTGGAAATAGTGGAGTGAGAGAGAGAGGTTAGGAGCAGGTGCTGATACAGCGCATTGACGCACCCACCACCACCCAGATTAGGACCCGAGTGCAGCCATGCGACGGGGACACCTCAGCACCGTGGAACTGGAGCAGTGTGAGGTTTTTTTTTTAATGGAGGCTGAAGTGTCCCACTGTGTAGGCTGGCAGGCCTACATACAGGGCTGAATGCTGGTTAACGTCATACCCAGGACGGAGTAATTGCAAGATAAAGGCCTTGCTTAAAGGCCCGACGAAGTAGAGTCACTTTTGGCATTTACAGGATTCGAACTGGCAACCTTCCAATTGCCAATGCAGATCCCTAGCCTCACAGCCACCACTCCACCCTAGTGGAGGAGAGAATTCAAACAAAAATGAGTGTCGAAAAGAAAAATGCTGGACGTCCTCTCTCTGACACACCAACATTGAGGGCTTTCAGCCAACGTATTATTCAGCAGAAGCGTGTCAAGAAATGAGACTGGCAGTCCCTTACAGTGACAGCAATACGCCTTTATAGCGCCTGGTTGTGAGTGCCAAGTCAAAACTGTTCTTTGCTTACTTTTTAATTTTCTTGCTTTACAGTCATTCTGTGGTGTGTTCAGACCAAAGTGTGTGTGTGTATTTATTTACCTACCTATCTATTATTTATTTAAATGGCTTCTGTAGAAAGCCAAATTTCCTTCCCGGGACAAATAAAGTTCTTTCTATCTATCTATTATATAGCACCTTTCCTATCTATCTATCTATTATAAAAGAAATTCAAAAGGTAATTTTACAAAGACATGAAGCCTAAGGTGGCACAGCACTACCTAACATTTTAATAACAGTGTTATTACTGGATGACAAGTAAAGTTCCATCTACGGGGGTCCTCAGGTTACAACATCTCGACATACAACGTATCAAGTTTACAACGCTCATTTCCCATAAAAACTTTAAAAAAATCAAGACACGAGTGCTTCGGCTTACGCCGTTAGCGTAGTACTTGCAGACTAAGTGGGTGAACTAGTTTGGTTGCGCGCAGCAGAAGAATACGCAGTAACACGGCGTATGAGGGAGGGAGTTGGCGAACTCGTTTGGTTGCGCGCGGAGGAAGTGTTCCGTTTGTGTTGCTTTGTTTGGCGACTTTTTGTCCCTTATCATGGCTCCTAAATGAAAGTCAGTCTTCAGACGGCAGTTCTTCAAAGAAGAGGAAAGCCATCACGATGGAAGTGAAATTAGACATTGGAAAGAGATCAGAAGGAAAAAAGGTAAGGAATTTTTTTACACTCATTTTTTCTGTTACTACAGTACAGTATATTTATGTCCTTTTCCGTTTTCTGTGGCTTAGTTGTGTTTTTATGTTCTAGATTATGATTTTGCAAATGTGTTAGGATAGGTAAGTGACTTAGGTTAGGGTGTGTTGCGACTTACACCAAAATTCAGGTTACATCACTCTTGTAGGAATGGAACTGTGTCGTAACCCGATGACCCCCTGTATCTATCTATCTATTTATCTATCTATCTATCCATACTCAGAAGTAACTTTACCAGCATATCACGTGCTATACTGCACAGACATGAATAATCCACTTACCGATGCCTCATAACCATAAATAAGACTAAAAGAAGCCTTTGTTAAGGTCTTGTTACCTAAGAGTAAATGAAGAATAGATGCATAAACCTAAAGTGTTACCAATAAGTTTATAGGAGAATTGTCCGACAGCCACAAACTGCCAGTTTCAGTTGTTCACAACACCACAGCCAGGAGCTCCACTCCATCTTGTTAATGAATAAAGCTGAAGTGTGTTAAAGAACGCAAACCAGACTTAACACACACACACACACACACACACGATATACACAGGAAACGCATCCTACCGGTTCTCCTAAATCCTTTAACTTGTTCTTCAGTGAGGAGATTTTCTGGTCTTGGTCAGCAAGAAGCATCAAGAGGTCATCCTGCTCCTTTTTAGACTCCGCCACTTCTTTCTGAAGTTTACTTTTTTCATTCTGCAGAATGGCAGCGCTGGAATTTGCTGTATTTAGCTGCTGCTCCAGTTCTGCTTTTGCATTTGATAAGCTCTGCACTTCATTCTGAAAAGAAAAAAACAGAGAAAGTGGAAATTTGAGACAAATCACACAGTAATGCTGAAATGGACACTACGGAAACCAGAACATTTATATAGAAATATAGAAATTGCATAATGTAATTTATCGACATTTTCTTTGTGTTTTATTAACACAAATTCACAAATTTTCCCTAACCTTATTTGTTACCGTTTCACACTCTATATTTTTCACCTGCATTGTCAGTCATTATAGGTGTCATTCTAGTCACATGTACACTGAAATATGCATCTGCAGACCACCATTTCAAGTTCTGTCGCTCGAGTCAAAATTGTGGCTGTTTAATGTCAACACCAGGAGATGGGCTGAAATCAAAAACTCATCTTGCCAACATTCTGAATTTTGTAGCAGGTCAGTCATTTCTCACTCCAATTTAAGGACGTTCGTGCATTAGTGGGGGACTTGTGGATCCGTAATCTCATTTGGAAGCATAAATTTGAAGCAACCAGTGTTCACATCTGTCAGAGCACATGTGCATATGAAATAATCCCATTTAAAGCAACCAGCTGATCACCACACTCCCATGTGAATGGAAAGTAATTACACGTTTATAGGGTCACTAGCTGTGACACCCATCTAAGGTCCGGTCAGGTTGGGGAGCACCCACTACACAATGAAACAGCCTGGGATCCTGGTTGGCATCCCCCCAGGCAGACACATGGACCCTCTATCTGCCGCAGCCAGGTGTTATGTGGGTGATCCCTTGGCCTGGTCCAGCCACTCAGGTCCTCAACAATGAGCCGGATCACTTTCAGGTAATCGTGCCACATGGCCACACTGCTGTAACCGACGCTCCCTCACAATGCACGTAATGTGCCTCATTTAGGACTCTGTGAGCAACACAAAGTCAAACCAACGGTACCCAAGGATTCTCCATAGAGACACACATGAAGGAGTCCAGTCTTCGTCTCAGGTCACTGGATAGCATCCATGTCTCGCAACCATATAGCAAGACAGGAAGCACCAGGACTCTAATGACTTGGACCTTCGCCCTTTTGTACAGATATCTGGAGCACCATACACCCCTTTACAGGGACCTCATGACCTCCCATGCTCTCCTAATCCGTCTACTGACTTCACAGGAAGAATCACCAGAGACACGAATGTCACCGTCGAGGTAAGTAAACCTCTCGATGACGAGGTCGACACTCTCTCTCTGCAGACAGACTCATTGCTGATGGCTGTGCCCAAGATGTCATTAAAGGCCTGGATGTTGGTTTTTATCAGGACCCTCGCAAGCCCAGACACTCCGACTCCTCGCTCAGTCTCTCGACAGCCCCGATCAGAGCCTCCATTAAAGATCACAGCATCGTCAAAAAAGTCAAGATCAGTGAATCTCTCTTCACCAACAAATGCCCAACTGTCGCTGGACCCCACAACCTTGTCCAGCACCCAGTCCATGCAACCATCTAAGACAGGTTGAAATTTAAGTAATCAACGTAGAGCTCAGCATTAAAGTTTTTTGTGCCTCGTGCAATGCATATGTCTCTGTTATATGCCATTGGGTATGTGTGATTTGTTAAAGCAGTGTTAATGTTTGTGATGCGCCGTCTACTGGAATGACAAATGTAATGCATTTTATTACAAAAATGTTTGTGATGCGACATCTTTTGGAATGACTGAGACACAGCAGCCGGAAAGACGCACAAACAGACACTTACCCTTTTATCGATTATACTCATGTGTGCAGAGTACAGTGACATTTTTAATTATAAGTGCTAATTAACACTCTCCAGCGCAAACATTAGTGAATATAAAGATGATTAACCAGCCACATGAAGAGAAGCTAAAAGGTGGCTAAATATAAACACATAGAGAACCCATGGACAAGTCAGACAGATAAACATCTTGTGACGTCATACTCCACTAAATTTATAAGATTTAGATGATGTTATAATTAGTCATGCCTCCTGTCAAAGACCAGAAACAGAATAATTTAAAAATATTGGCTATCTGCTGCCCAAATTGCACCTTCAACACCATTCCTCGGTATCGGAGTCTCTCTGGACAGGCGCTCTTCCTCTTGAGTGCGTCCTCTTAAATCCTTCTTCTCAGACTCTGTCATTACTTTCGAGGTGTTTTACTCACCTCAACTCTGCTTTTATACATTCAATCTTTGCAGGCAACTCTCTCAGTGGGCCTCCTATGCCTTTTCTCCTCTTTGTGTGTCTCACACACCTGCACTTCCTCTTTCAATTGTGTTACCAAAGTGAAACTGACCAATCACACAAAAGCCAAACCGACCAATCAGATTGTTCTGAGGGACAAGACACACGCAGACCTTAGTATTTTATTAAACAGTAGATCAATAATCAGTCATTTTAATTGTGTCACTATTTATATATTAACACAGCAGGGTTTGATGCTTGTGATGAATGTACGTTAGGGGCACCCGCCAACCACTTCCATGTCACATTCACAGATACCTTTAAAATTGCCCATTTCATTGTGAATTGCACCCACACAACCTATTTGTATCTGCCTATGTTTAAAGCAGCTTTATCTGATCTCATAGTTTAGTCACCCAATCGAGCAGTTATGTGTGAAAACCCGGCCCCTCACAATATATTGACATAATGAACTCAAGGAATAAGTTGCTTCTGCCTCCAAGTAGTTGACAAGAAACAATGACTCCAGTTACAATCACATTCTGAATGGGCACAAGAAAGAAAAACGTGTGAGACGTGCACCGTCAACTGCTGACCGATACCATAATAAGGGGTCAAATGTAACATATGTGGAATGTGCTTTACTTTTCATTAGAGCGACTCTGGCACATGCGCCATGATGTCATAAATTTCCAGTTATGTCAAGAAAGAAGGTAAAATACTCACAATTACATTTTGTACACAATATAAAAAGAGCATACACTAAGTTAAAATACTGAAAACTCCCCACTTTAAGAGCAGAAATCTATGTACACCAACCTTTAACTTTTCAGTCTCGCCTTGCATGGATGACAGTCTTTTCTCTAGCTCTGCAATTCGAGATGCTGTTGCATCTTCTGCACTTCCTACTGCTGCTACCTGTTAAGAAAAGTGAAAATAATTTTAAAAAACTGGAGTGCTCTCCCCGTGGAATTTCTTGTATACTCAGATACAGGGATGGATATTTGATGAGTAAACCGCAAGACAATGATTTTTATATTATGTACATTAAAGAACCATCAACAACAAATCAAATCAATAATAAATTGATTAATTATTATAAAAGTTGAATAAATCGGACTCTGCAGCTGCATGAATAAAAGGTACAGTACCACTTCTTGTTAGTGGAAATAGCCCAAAGGTTAATAGAAATCTACATTTTGTGCCTAATACTTGTAAGCAAAATTTGGTTGACTGAAGTAAAAGTGTACTCAAGTTATTCTGTTTACACACACGCGCACACACACAGACATAATTCCAAAAATGGTACTTTCGGGCTCGGGGAGGTCTAGAATATCGAGAATCATCAAAATCTCGAGGTTGAATTTTTGGACGATTACAATACTTCATATATGAGAAAGTAAAAGGCAAAAAAAAAGTCCAGAATCTCAGTCAGACTACTGTCTTCTCACTATTGGAACAAAGAATGCATTTAGAGTTACAATAGATTTTTCATGAAAATGATCTTATTTTCATTAGTGGTCAAAAGCTTTCTGGATCTTTTTTTATAATGCCACAGGAAAGCATACATTGTATGTTAATGCACTTGTGTCAAACTTTATTTAGAATTCGAAAACAGCCTGAAAAACCTACATATGAAAATATATTAATAATAAATACAAATTGGGAATAAAGTAAATTTTGTCACAAGAGGGGGCACTGACACTAAATGTTTGGTCTTTATCTTCCTCCAAAGGGCAGAAAAGAAAGAAGAAAAAAAAAAAAAACACCCAATGAAGGCAACTGACTCCGCCCCTTCTGGTCCCTCAGCCATAAAAACACGACCACCCAGAAGGAGGCGTCACTTCTTACTTAAGCCACCAGAGTGCAAAGGAGCTCCTTAAGCTTTTGATGGCAGACAAAATGGCCATTATTATACTGGCCATGTTATTCTGGTGGCCACATTTTTGTTTCCTTATTTTAACAGAGAGTAGTTGTTGTTGTTCATAACTGTCAACAGCTGCCTTCATGTAGAAGGCCACTCCATCCAAATGGGCAAAGTCAGACCACAGACCAATCAACACACTAAGACAGAGACACACCTGGTATTCTATACAAGATGAACTGATTTTTAGCCATGTTGTATTAAATTGTCAACACTCACATCTGTAGCCTGGTTATATTCTGGTCATATTATCTATAATACATGAATAAAAGTGCAACTTTCTCTTTTGCCTGTTCCAGTGCTCTGTCCATTTGCCTGGGGTTATAGATGTAAAAGGAAGAGGGAAGTGCTGATCTTCACTTCAGCAGTCGTCAAGCCTAACACTGACCATGATGGTAAGAATGAACGCACAAGGGTAGAGATGAAATGTGGGGTATTCTGTTCAAGTCTACAGGGGTGGTCTTAACTACATGTAGCTGGTGATGCACACCCTTTTAATTATTAGATCAATGCTGTCACAAAGTCCAAGGAGCTATGGAGGACTAGCTGAAATCTCTTGACTATGAAGTGGAAATACAGCTTTTACATTAACATTCATTCACTTATCAAAAATAAGTTACAAAAGAGGTCAATATGATGGAGTCTGGGGACTGCTTTGAAACAAGCTTTGCAACAACTTAAGAGAACATGAAAAGTTACTGTTTTCTTGGCTACAAAGAACCTCTCATCAGAAGCATTATCAGTTTCACAGAAATTCACAGAACAAGAGTCTTCAACTTCTTAAACACATTGTGGGAGTCAGCAGTTCAGATGGAGGTGGGCTACTCGTTCTACAGCTACACATGAAGTATCTAGATTGAGACTTGAGGTGGCATCACCAGACATTGTTTGTTAGCAGGTGAGAAGGAGCACAGGACATCAAGAGGGTCTCCATATATGCAGGTGCTGATTATTGATTACTGTGTAGGCAAACATCAAGGATTTGAACTTAATGGGTGCTACAGAATCACAGCCGGTGTAGTGATCAGAAAAAGGAAGTGACATGTGCCCAACTCAGAGGGTTGAACACCAGATGTGCCACTACATTTTAAATCATCTGCAGTGACATTGCAGTGCATGCAGGTACCCCTGCCAGTAAAGAGTTGAAAATGTACAGACAGGATAATACCAATGCCCAAATGAGGAGTTGGGCTGCATACACCGTCAGATCTTGCAGATGTTCTACAGAGTGGACCTGCAGGAACGAGAGACAGTTGCAACATGCAATCTGTCAGAAATGAATGTGGATGTCTTCGTTTCTCACACAATACACACAGAATTCTAAATATGATATCTGTAATGTGAAAATTAGGCCAGAAGAGTGACTGTTGGCAGCAGCTGGTCTGTTTTCTTCCACCAAGTGGCATCATAGGGGGACCACTAGTCTAAGTGATTAATCAAAGGCTGAATGTACTGCATGAGGCACCACCAAAACTGAAAATGACAGGCATGGAAACAAATCTTAATTTAAACCTCTGAACACTAAGAATATTAAAAACATTAATAACAAAAGGGGTAAAGGCAATCTTTATATACAGTAAAAAACATACTTATATGAACATACTCAACAGAATGTAGGGAAAGACATCCTGATTTTTTACAAATGAAGCCACCCACTACATCACAACAGGCTACTCTGCAATCAGATTAGTACTAGTGACCTTCCTCTGAAAACAGCTGAAAATAGAAACTTTTCTTACGGAAGATTCTGTTTTCTTCAGCAGCTCCTCGCGTTCCATTTGAAGCTGGTGTATCTGTGACATCTGTGATTGTACCTGAGCTTTTAAGGTCTCCAGCACCTTCAAAAATCACAGCAGCAAATAAGACAATTTACAAACAGGTATTTAAGGAAACTGGCATTTAAAGCAAACACACTGACAGCAGACCCCCTTGCAAGTGCAACAGCATAGTTAAATATATTGATTAGGGTAGAAGTCAATTATTATCTGCACTTTTGTAAAGGCTGGCTTGTCCAGCTTTCTCCAGGCACATGTGGAAACAAGGCATGTCTGTGGTCACAGAGGTCACTCTTAAACATGGTAGCTCCACTCTCCATCTGCACCAAAGAAAAGCAGCGAGAAGTGACCTACTGTTTATGGGCTGAAGGTGTACAGGGGGCCGAAATCCACAGAAGGCTTTCTGCACAATGTGGGGAGTGTTTTATCACGGCGGACAATTTACAAACAGACTGAGAACAGGATGCCATGTCCACTACCAACGACAACGCTGAGCAAGTCTGTACTACGATTCTGATGAACCACAGGATTTCAGTTCCTGGTACTCTTTCAGCCCATAAAAAAATTGATCACAAAGTGCGGATAATTATTCACTCACCCACTGAATGTAACTAAAAAGGCAAAAATATGTTGGTTCCATACAGAATACCTTATGCTGGTCAGAATTAGGTTCCACATTCTCAGCTGTGCTGCCTGTGGGTTGAGCTCCTTCCAGTTTCTAAATAAAAACAAAAGTAAAGCTTTAGTAACACTTGACAAAGTGTAAAACAAAATAAACACACCATTAGATACAAATAACTGCTACTGATTGAAACTACAAAAGAAAACAAGTCATTGTCAAAATGGAGGTTTAAAGGGAAGTGTTTATAGAAATTTTATATATTTTCATTTTGTTTTCACGTTTTATGTATTTTCAGTTATGCTCATGATTGTGTATTGTCTCCTTTAACTGCACTTCCATTCCCTGTGTTTTGTGGGTGGAACCTTAGGAGCCGGGGCCACCCTGACATCACTCCTTCCGAGCCCTCCTACTGGCCAATTAATGCCAGAGCTGTGTAGCCTCAGATCAGGAAATCGCTGCACGCTTGTCTGAGGAGTTTGTTGGGTTTTTTGTGACTTTCTTGCTTCTGCTTAAGAATTTTGTATTTCTGGATTGTGATTTGGACTTTGTTGCACTTGAACTGCCTTTTAGGCAACTCCTTTGGTCCATTTTTGCTCCTTCCTTTTGTTTTTTTATGAATTTTGTTAATACATCTTTTATTTATAATGATTCTTTATTTGCCCTTTTGTACACAATCCGAGGGTTTATGGTCATCCTTCCTCTTGTGGGATTTTTGATATGTTTTGGGAGTTTTGTAGTTATTTGCCAATTTTGAGTCCTGTTAGATAATAAGCAGCTGGAGTAACCTGACTGGGGTGGGCCTTTTCAAGGCACGCTGGTGAACCCGAGAGCTAAAATCTAGTTTGTCAAGATAAGCACCGAGTCAATCTGAAGGCAGACAAGCATCACTTCAGGAAGGCAACTTCAGCACCTAAACCCTTGTGCCAGAAAGACTGATACTTTTTGCTATAATGTTGCAGATGACACAGCAAAGGGCCCAACGGCAGAAAGTGAACACCACAAGCAGAGGATCGTGCAGCAAGGAGAAAGACAGCACTCCTCCAATGCAAGTAGAATCCTCTGCTAGGACCTAAAGCAACAATTTCACACAACATCAGCCATCATCCATAAAGACTTGCTATTGTAAAACTAATTATCGTGCCAAGATAAAATAAAACTCTAAAGAGCAACTAAGCAGCCAGTCTTTCTATGTCATAAGCTTGTCTGTCTATGCCGCGTTTTATATGTAAAAACACTGGATATATGCAGTTATAGTTATATAATCCTTGTGTTTATCAATAAATTGTATTATTCTGTTCCTTAAAATGAGTGGGCTTCAGTTACCGAGATACAAGTCTAAAGGCTGGTGACCCTTCTTACAGCAGAAAAAGATGAGGCAAATAAAGTCACTGCCTTGCCAGATTATTCGATTAGTGACTGGTATTGCTGAAGGCAAAAGTGATAATTACCCAAGTTAAAATTTCTTTTTCAAGTCCTACAATGTCTTTACTTGGTCCATGCCTGAACAAAGATGAAGCTTAGTGGAGTGTTGTGGATGGACGATTCATGAAATTCCCACCCGAGGAAAAACAAAACAAACATCTGAGAAGGTTCCGGGGATTTTTTTCTAGCATATGTTTAATGTTGCAGAATTCTCATTTAAATTAATCTTACAACACGTTCATCACAAAATAGTAAACCTCAGCTATCCATGGAAAATAAACAGCATTTATATTGTCATTTGTAACTAACTCTTTTGTCAGAATAGACCTTTTTTTTTGCATATTTAATGTTACCGCATTCTTAGTTACATTGTCATTTAAATTAAGCTGATATAAGCTGCAAAGTGGTAAAACATTAAAAGCTACAATTCCTTACTGAAAAATGACAAGAATTAGTAATATTCTCCATTGCTCTTTCTAGTCAGTGAGAGACAAAAGGAAAAGGTATAGTAAAAAAAAAAAAATTGATTAAAAATGTAAAATTAAAATCGTCAGTTATAAAAAGTGTCAATTCTGAGCCAGGAAACCCATCCATCCATTATCCAACCCACTATATCATAACTACAGGGTCACGGGGGTCTGCTGGAGCCCATCCCAGCCAACACAGGGCTCAAGGCAGGAAACAAACACCGGGCAGGGCGCTAGCCCACCACAGAAGCCAGTAAACCTCTAACACTAAAGTAATGCAAAGACATTCATAGCAATATGTCAGAGAGAGGTGAGGTGGGGTGATATCAAGCATATTCTGTGGTCTGAATGTGGATCCCAATGCCTCAGTGCAATGGCCGGGACACCGTGATGTAAAAATGGTGCCGTCCTTGGGATGAGACATAAAACCGAGATCTTGACTCTCTGTGGTCATAAAAGATCCCTGGGTACCCTTCGTAAAGAAAGTGAAGTATCCCAAAATCCCAGATAAATTGCCCACCCCAGCCTAGTCATTCTGGACCCCTGATCACCCCCTGTCTCTAATTGGCTCTCTTTCACTCCACTTCACCACCTAACAACTAATGTGTGGTGAGCGTACTGGCACAAAAATGGCTGCCATTGCATCATTCATATGGATGCTAAACACTGGTGGTGGCTGAAGAGGCTCCTCACTCACTAAATCACGTTGAGTAGTGAGAAAAGCGCTAGATAAATGTAAGTAATTATTATTTATTATTACAAGTTGATGGTTTTATTTGTAAGCTAGACAAAGCAAATGTAATATCAGATAGTGTTTTAGGAGGCCTGTTTTACTTTATTGAGGAGAAATTTGGTGCTTTGATGTTTACCTAACCCTGCATCTCCTCAAATGTCCCACACATTTATGACATTGAGGGATGGCACGTGAATCAAACCAGCTTGGCAATGGTACATGAGCCTTAAGTCACCCCCAGCTAGAAGGCCATAAACTGTCTAAACAAAGCAACTGGGGGATGAGTTATACCGGAGTGCTTTCATTGGTTTGACAACCCAGGAAGGAACAGGTAAATTAATTCTATTGGTCTGAAGTACGGCTGTTCACGATTGGTTTTGAAATTGGAGGATATTCTGTATCACGCTGCCCCTTTGTTATGCGATTTGTGGTAAGGATGGTTTAAAGTTGGGTCACCTTGCCTTTACCTCCCTCTCTCTCACCTCATCTGGCCAAGAAGAGAAGACCACGACTAAGACAACTCCATCTCGGCAACCATAGTGAGATGGGCATGTAGCCTGTTTCAAGACTCCAGTCAAAGGCCATGTGGTAGCAAATCAAGCAGAAGCAAAATCAAACAGAAGCCGAGAGCTGCCGATGGACGCAAGTCATTGTGTGGTTTACTAACATTCTGCTTCCTTCAAATTTTCAGTAATATTATCAACAGAGAATTAAATGTGTCACTTAACTCCTGCCAGTTCCTTTACTCAGTCTAATTGCCTGAGGTTACAGATGTAGAAGGGATGAGGAGAGCAGGATAAAGTACATAAGGCCTGGAGTATATAGAGTGCCAAGTGTATGGAATTTAAAAACAATTTATTAAGGTCTACATAATAAAGAGTATAAAGGGAAAAACAGTGTGACCATGGGACCCTACACGACAAAACATAAGCAAAATGTGAATAAAAAAATAAATAAATTCAGTGTTAATGCAGGACATACCATTGTTTCAATGAGAGACTCTTTTTCCGCCAATTTTGCTTGCAGCGCTTCATGTTGTTTCCGGAGTTCACTCATCTCCTCGTGCAGCCGGCTAACCTCTTCACACTGAATGCCATTGATTTGAGCTCCATCACTGGAGATGTGCTGTTGCTGGTTTTCCTTCCCTGCACCGTATAATACGGACAAACAGAAATTAATATTTTGCTATGATTTACTTGCAGGCCAATTAAGCCAGGTCAGGTCAGGTCTGGACTCCATTGCTACTGTGTCTCTCTGAGGAATCCTTGGGTACCACTGGTTTGACTTTGCGCTGCTCATGGAGTCCCAAATGAGGCACATGACCTGCACTGTGAGGAAACGTCTGCT
Source organism: Polypterus bichir lapradei (assembly GCA_026402145.1). Taxonomy (NCBI): domain Eukaryota; kingdom Metazoa; phylum Chordata; class Cladistia; order Polypteriformes; family Polypteridae; genus Polypterus; species Polypterus bichir. Next base: position 24,627,139 of record JANRMT010062823.1, on the reverse strand, counting down.
ATGGCACTACGGCCATGTGGCGCAATTCCCCGAGGGTGATCCAGCTTGTAGGATTCTCATTGTTGGGGAACTGAGTGACTGGACCAGGCCAAGGGGATGCCCACGTAACACCTGGCTGCGACAGATAGAGGGTCATTTCCGGAGCGTGGGACTGGACTGTACGTGTGTCTGGGGGGTGGCTAGCCAGGATCCTAAGCTGTTTCGTCGTGTAGTGAGGGCAACAACTCCCTGTACCAGTGCATGCACCCTAACCCGACCTGACAAGCAATTCTGAATGTGTCACTTTTCAAAACAAATAAATAATGCTGCCAAAACTCTCAACGTCTCCACATTCTCTCCACTCATTTCTTAAAAAAGTATGACTGGGTCAAGGGCTGCTTATTTCATTGCTTTATCGGTTGCTTTACCTTATGTTGTTTACAGTAATGACAAAGACAACAAACTAAATTTCATGTTTTAATGGATAACCGAAGTTTCTTATATAATGTGCTTCAATGGGGGCCAATGCTGAAGAATCGCAAAAGTTGTTAAGGCATCGAAAAAAAAAGTCAAATTACCCATCTTCATATATAATAGGCTACCGTGGCTGTCCGTGTGTCTGTCCAGTATTTTAAATCACCTGTAGCTCATAAACCGTTTGACCTGAAATTTGGTACACATATACTATGTGATGTCTACTGTCCGCGGTGATGATTGACCTCCAAGGTTTTATTTATTTTTACTTTATTGTAGAATCAACTCTCTGCAGTGGCCAGCACCATCCTATGCTGCTTAACTACACTTTCCCCTGCCACCACTTTGCAGTCTTCAAACTCCTTCAGATCATCTCTTCTGCATAGGATGTCATCTACCTCTGTGCATCTTCCTCCACTCTTGTACGTAACCCTATGTTCCTCCCTCTTCTTAAAATACGTATTCACCACAGCCATGTCCATCCTTTTGGCAAAATCCACTATCCACTGACCTCCTTCATTCCTCTCCTTGACACCACACCTACCCATCACCTCCTCGTCTCCTCTGTTCCCTTCACCAACATGCCCATTGTAATCTGCTCCAATCACCACTTTCTGTTCATCACTTCCTCCAACTCACTCCAGAAATCTTCTCTCTCACCCACTGCACACCCAACTTGCAGTGCATATGCACTAACAACATTCATCATCACACCTCCAATGTCCAGCTTCATAATCATTACTCTGTCTGACACTCTTTTCACCTCCAAACACTCTTGACATGCTGTTCCTTCAGAATAACTCCTACCCCATTTCTCCTCCCATCCACACCATGATAGAACAATTTGAATCCCCCTCTGATCTACCTGGCCTTACTACCCTTCCATTTAGTCTCACAATATATCAACCTTCTTGCTCTCCATCATATCTGCTAACTCTCTTCCCTTGCCAGTCATAGTGCCAACATTCAAAGTTCCTACCCTCAGTTCCACTCTCTTTACCATCCTCCTCCGGACACGTCTCTCCCCTCTTCTTCTTCTCCTTCGGCCAACAGTAGCCCAATTTCCGCCAGCACCCTGTTGGCTAACAGTACTGGTGGTGGTCGTTGTTACCCCGGGGCTCGACCGATCCGGTGTGGAAATTTGTATTGTTGTCGGCATATTGATTTGGCAAAATTTTAAACCGGATGCCCTTCCTGACATAACCCTCCCCATTTATCCGGGCTTGGGACACCCACGAAGAAACACACTGGTCTGTGCATCCCCTGTGGCTGTATAAAAGTGTATTTGAAATTAGGGAAAGTGGGAAAGGGAGAGTGTGACAGCTAAACTCATGTTCAAGTTGTTGATTTAGGGGTGCGGGGGCTCCATTGAAGTGATGTGACTGTGAATTGCAGAAAAATTCAATGGGTAACTTTGACAAACTCCTGTTTAAAAAGAAAAAAAATGATTCAGCCCAATGAAGGAAGTCCATGACACACCCTGGTGTGCTGATTGATCATGTTTATTTTTGATTTAAAAGTTTAGTTTTAAACACACAACCAAACTAATATGAAATTAAAAACAAAGTAACAAATCACCCAGTAAGCAAACTGACAATGAGTGTGAAAACGCCTTGACAGGTTGGGCTTCTCTTACCTCACACCAAGACTATACTGAAAAAGCAAATTCTGCACCACAAGGTTGTGTAGTTTATTAATAGTCTTCTAATGAACAATTTATTGAACAGTAATTAATAAGACATGCAGGGAAAGGTCAAACCTGGAACGATTTCCTAATAAAAACAAAGACGTATCCTTCAAGTGTCACAAGTTGAGTCTTAAGAGTCCTGACTTTACTCTTCAAAGCCCTGGGAATGCTGGTGTGGTTATTGCGATCAGTACGTCTGACACATTAATAAATCCATACTATTTGGGTCTCTTATTGTTTTCAGGAAAGGCTTTTGTACTATCAATGAGCTATCCATCCAAACCAACTTTCACAGGCAGCTTTTCAAAAAATTTCAAGACCCTTATCAGTTGTACATCATTGCATAATGCGCAAAATCCGTTGGGCCCGAATTTTCAAAGACTTTGGAGGTTGACTTCACACAAATTTACATTACCAGGCAACCCTTCACCTCATGAGTATGTGGTGGATTTAAAATTTGTTCTTCTTTTGGGATCTGTTATTAAACGTACGGTACCCCTGTGCAATATGATTGGCCATTTAGACAACATCCTATTATTTGCAATATTTGCACAGTCACTTTAAAAATGAAATTCAGGTGTTATACGTAATATGTTTATCTGCAAAGCTCCTGCACATAATGTCCTGTTAAAGCAGCACAAAGAAATCCTTACCCAGCTTCAGCTTCAGGACGTTGTACTGGTCTTTGTGTTGCTGTATCTGAGAGAGCTGCTGGGCCAGCGTAGACTGCAACTGTTCATTGTCTCCCCTCAAGGAGGTGACCTGCTTCTTCAGCTCATTTATCTGAGAATCCTGCACAAGAACACAAGCATTCAGCTAAAAATGCAATGACACCTAACGGAGAAAAGCACACAGGATTATTTCAGTGCCTTCAGAAATTCCTTTTTTTTTGTTATTGTCACAATGCCAATTTCAACTCCTCTGCTTATCTAGCTAGCTCAACATTTGGAGACATCCTTGGGGAGAAAGCTTACGATTTATTTAAAAAATGTTTGAAGTAGATTAGTTGTTATCTTTGAAAAGATCATCTCCCTACCAGAAAGTTGTAGTTGTGCAACCTAATAGGACTTCAATTCCCAGCAAACCTGGGAGTACTACGCCAACGGGCACCTTCTGATTATTACGAGGGGTTCTGGGAAGAAACAAAAAGAGGAACCGGACTGTTTGGGGAGTGTGTCGCAAGCCCTTACCGTATTGTTTTGTCACATTTCATTTGTTCAGTAATAATAATTATTGTCATTGGGGAAATTGGATGGGCTTTTCCATGTGTGTTTGCTCATTTATGGTTTTTAACCTTCATTACCAGAATGTTGTTAATTTCATCTTTTCATGTAGAACAGAGATAACAATTTTCTTGGCCATCGCTACAAACAAGGCAGGGTAAGCATCACATAAAAAACTAGCTGTACCCCATGGCTACGCCCGCATATTAGTGAAAAAGGACTGTGAGGACGTCCCTACCCCGCACCCTACTCCTGACGTCACGCTTCCTCCTCCCCTCGGCCCGCAGCCTCTGTCTCAGATTAGTGCAAATATATAACCCCTGCAAGCGAACTACGATTCCTAGCATGATGAGAGAAGTCGCAAAATCAGCTGGAATGTTCAAGCAAATTATAAAAAAAAACCCGATCTAAACCTGTTAAGTAATTCTCTTGTTCGCTAACTAAGCGAAGGTAAGCACCACGCCCTGAGGCTGACGCATGCATGAGGAGGACCCTGCACCCCTCCCCTCAGCCCACTGCGTGTCTCTCGGATTCACACAAAAAAAATTGGTACCGCAAGCAAACTATGATACTTAGTGCAATGACAGAAGTCACAAAATCTACTGGAATGTTCAAGCAAATTAAGCAAAAATATACACATATATATGTACTAGGGGGCTCTGCTCCCTACTCGCTTCGCTCACCCACCCCCAGGTTTGGTTAACCGAATATACAATTTAAAGAAATTGTTATTTTACTGAATGAGTTAGTCCAACCCGGGGGCTGCTTGTGCTGTGCTGCATGATCTGCATGTCACGGTGGACGTCGATCATTTAAAAGCTTGCACAGCAGCTGCTGCTACTTGTGTCGTGCTGCGTGATCTGCACATTGTGTTGTGTCCTTTAAGCCAGCTGCTGCTTTAAAGCCTTACATTATCTACATACTTCTGACATATCACCTATCTTCATATATTTGATCTCGTTTTGCTGTTCCGTTATTTCACCAAATAATAATTTCCGTTTATGTGTGCCAATGCGATCTTTATTATCTTTTTTTTGATACTTTCAAATTTTCCTACTTTCATATTTTTTAACTTGCTCTGCATGTGTATCGTGCCAACGTTTTTGAACGTCATTATGAAATCTTTTATTTCTGACTCAGATTTGACCTATGAGCTTTTCAATTCCTCTTGGTTTGGGTCGATTATTACTTTCCTTCTTTTCTGAATTTGCACATAGATTATTATTGTTCTCTTGTGCATTCTTTTTTGCCTTCTTTACTCTCCAACACTTTCGTGTTTCTTTTCGACGCACTACTAATTCTTCTTCGCTTAGTCGTTCACGTGCCATCTAGAACATATAACATTTTTAAGAGCTGGGAGCACATGAAGTGCTGCCAAAAGCATTCTAACAACTAAGAGGTCAGATGTCCGTGAACTTGTTTTAAATTGTTTGTAAGTTGGGAGTGACGTGCAAAAGTCACTATCTCACGGGTCTGGCTTCCTAAGATTGTAATATCTAGTCTCGCATGATGTCAAAGTATATATATATATATATATAAATAATAATAGATTATTATATATATATAATATTATTATATATATATAATATATATATATACACACACACACAATTATCTGTCAGACTTTATGAATAACATGCCAATAAAAAGAATGAGACTCAACATTTTAATCTACAAAAACAAAGAGTAATTAAATTGTGTAGCACACCCAGTTGTTATTTCAAGCATTTGAAGTAGAACTGAATTATCAGCAGAGCCAAATGCAGCACTGAGATCAAACAAAAAAAATAATAATAATAATAATAATTGAGCACAGCTTTGCTTCTCCAAACACTCACTTGTTCCCGAATAAGCTCCTTGTACCGAGTCACAATACTGTCATGTTGCTCCAAAGTCTTTTTTACTTCTTCTTCCTTCTTATCTTCTTCACTGGACTTGTGCACTGCTTTCGTTATCACCACTGAAAAAGTAGGCAGAAATTACATGTGAGTGATCACCAAAACACAAACACAGGAGCAGAGGGAAAAAATGAGTTTCATTAAAAGGTTAAAGCTCATTCCAAAGAATCTCACATGGCCAATAAGGACCAACGCGAGACTAGGAATAGAAATCTATGCAAAAACTACTTGGTGGGAAAACTATTCAGTCAAGGACTAATTAGCCTTACATTGGGCCAAACTTACTTATCGCCATCATGATACTTGCCAATTATGAATCCAACTAAAAATAACAAAGGGGACCATATTTATTTATTTTTTTCTTAAAAGATTTTTTATTTTCGCTGTGATTTTCATTCACGTTTTCCCAGTCATTATTAACTAATAACTAAAAGTCTAACACGGGCGTAGCTGCAGCCTTGTAGCATTCCGCATAACCTTCCCGGGTGTGCTGAAGGAGGCTGCTACACACCAACAGGCACAACTGCAAGACTTTTCAGGACGTTGGATTCAGAAAGTATTTGGACCCCTACATTTTTATTTATGTTACAGTCTTCTGCTAATATCATTTCAACTAATTTTTTTCCCCCCCTCGTTAGGCAGCACTTGATACCTCAGAATGACAGAAGTGAAAATTTTAGAGTTTTGAGCGGATTTATTAACACTTTCGAGGCGGATGTCGACATATTTAACAAAATGTAGGAGTGTCTTCACAGGCACAATTGTAGCTGCCGGCCACTACACAAACATGATCAGCACTTCAGTCAGCTGGGGACCAATCAGCTGATGCTAGTACATCACTTTTGTTTTCGATCTCCATATCACTTGCATCAAAATCAGAATCCAATTAAGCAATAATATGCTAAACATTGTCTAAGGAGTATACTGCTTTGTGCCTTTGCTTCACTCTGTTACCAAATTTGCCTTTAGCTCTGGTTTCCGGCATCTACATAAAGACAGCTCGGTCGGTTGGCAGCTGCTGTGCTGGGCATTCCTGCTGGCAGCCGAAAAAAATATTCAGCCCTGAAAGAGTGAAAAAATAAACTGAACTATCACATTGATACAAGTAATCAGCCCCTTTGCTATGACACATGGAATTTGGCTCCGCGCATTCGATCACCGAGATGTTTCTACAGTTGGTTTGGAGCCCACCTGTGGTGAATTCAGCTGATCAGACACGTTTAGGAAGGGCACACACACCCACCTATAGAAGGTCTCACGGCTGATCTGCCGTTTTTTGTCTTGCCGTCGTTGGGTTAATTAACTGCACACTGCCTTGCCTGTTTGCACTGTATGTTGTATTTGCACCAAATGGTGTCCACTGTCGTGTTGCACTATATGCTGTATATCTGCACCAGGGTCCTGAAGATGGGATGACAATAAAGAAACTTGAACTTGAAATTGATGATGTGCATCAAAGCAAAAAGCCAGCCAAGTGATCAAAGGACTTGCCTGCAGAGTCTAGACATGCAATTGTGTCGAGGATGGCCAGACAGAAGCCTCTGGTCAGCAGGACACACACAAAAGCCCACTTGGATTTGTAAAAGGCACCCAATGAATGCTGTGACTGCAAGAAACAGATTCTGTGGTCTGATAAAACCAAGATTGGTGTCACGTCTGTAGGACACGACTCACTGCTCATCAAATGCATAACACCACTCCAGGGGTGACGCATGGTGGTTGCAGCATCATGCTGTAGGATGGATTTTCAGCAGCAGGTACTGTGAGACTAGACAGGGTTGAGGGAAAGGTGAATACAGCAAAAGGACCGAGATATCCTTAGAGCGCTCTGGACCTCAAACTGAGGCAAAGGTTTACCTTCCAACAGGACAGGAGTGGCTTAAGGTCAATTCTGGGAATGTTTGAGAGTGGCCTGATTTGAACCCAGTCAATCATCTCTGGAGAGACCTGAACAGAGCCGTCCACCGACGAGAACTTGAGGGGCTCTAAAGAGAAGAATGGCAACAAAATCCACAAATCTATGTGTGTGAAGCCTGTGATGAACCCAAGAAGACTTCAGGTTGCAATCAATACTAAAGAGACTTCAACTACGTTCTGAATAGAGGGCCTGAGCTACTTGTGTCAATTTGATGTTTCATTTTTTTTATTTTAAATTTGCAAAAATTTCTAAGACCCTGTTTTCACTTTGTCATTTTTGAGTTCTGAGTGTTGATGAGGAAAAAATAAATTGTGATGATCTTAGTATAATGCTATAACAAATCAAAAAGTGTAAATAGTGAAGGGGTCCAAATACTTGATGAATCAGCTCCAGTATATAATTCAAATGTCTGAGGACTGGTCATCAATTGGTGAAACTGTCCAAGAAAACAAAGAAATATGCTGAAAATGACGAGTGGAAACGGTTGGATACACGGCTTGCAAAACAATGCTTGAACATACTGATCAAGAGCTTCATTTTAGGGGGACCAAGATGCAGGTTTTAAAGAGGACCACTGCTCCAGAAGTTCCATGAAAGACAAGCTGAACATGGCTTATCCAGTTCTGAGGGAAGTTTTAATTTGAAAGCTTGAAGTTAGATATTGCTGAGCAAGCAAGCCTAAGTCAATATTAACATTGGAATTTCGTGTCTTTGTGGATACCTCACCCACTAAAACTAATCCTTTCTTATTTACTCCCATCTACAACATGAAGAAGCAGCATATGCTGCTGGGTCAAATAAACACCTTGACTGCCACTCACCACCTCAATATATAGGATGGTCCAGATCTAATTATGCAACTTTTAATGCAATGCAGGAAAACAATGCAAGACAAAAGAATTGTTTGAAAAATCTTGTAATAAACGAAAATGGACTTACATTGAATTAATCGTTCCTCCCCCCACACTATGTGACTCTTCAATTCCACCCGTGGGGGGTAAACGTTAACATTATACAAAGTTATTGTCTGTGTTTACCTGCATTGTTATCACTCTTTAATTTAATATTGTTTTTTTATCAGTATGCTGCAGCTGGAGTATGTGAATTTCCTCTTGGGATTAATAAAGTATCTATCTATCCAATTCACTGATTTTCCATGTAATGTCCCACTTGTCCTCCATTCAGTTGTGAATTCTTTATGTAATAAACTTAATGAGTTACAGCCTAATGAAAATTGCATAATTAGATCTGGACCACCCTGCACACAAAACACATGTGGCACAAAGGCTTTGCACTTCTAGGATTCTCGAAATGTGATCAAACATACGGATGCCCTATAATAAGAAGACGTTTCTTTTTAGATATTGTGGAAGAATAATTTTTAGGGTAACATAGCATTCTTCCTAAAGAAATATTATTAAAGGTTAATAAATGTCAGAAACCTCTGCAGGTATATCAGGAAAGAAGATAAAGGTCACGTGAACAACAAAATGTACTGAAAGATGACTAAGGAATCAGCAGATGTCCTATAAAACAACCAGAATGGACACTTGTTATATGCACAGAAATTTCAAGGCTGGAGGCTGAATTCAAAGGTATAAGAAGAACCAGAATATAACGGACTTGAACCAATGAACCAACCAGAGTAAAATGTATGCACTACTTGACACTGTATGTAAATTCAATCCCTATATATAGATATATATGAATCCAACGTCTGTCTGCTTTTCACGAGGGAACTACTTAAAGGGTTTAGATCTTTTTTTTTTCCTTCTATAATTTGCTTGAACATTCCGGTTGATTGTGCAACTTCTGTATCAAATTTTGCTTGCAGGAGTGATTTATTTGTGCTAACAAGCCAAGGGGAGGAGGGAAGCGTGACATCAGTAGTGGGGAGTCAGGCAGGGCCCTCCTCACTCATGTGCCAGCTTCCATTCAAATCGATCTACCTCTGGCCACGCTTTGGAATGTACCTTGGCTCCACTTAGCTAGCGATACCGGTTTGTTTATTGGTTTTTAAAGTTTGTCTTGTTTCACAACTGTGCAGGCGGAGCCATGGGGAGCAGCTAGTAATTTACAAAATTAACATCTTTTCTTTGTTTCTCTGCTCATTCAGAATGCTCCCGCTAAGCATATTTGCCAAATAGTAATAATTAAAAGACACCATGAGCAGCTTTTCTCCTGCCCGATATCTGATTTGTCCCATTAGAGGATGTTTCTTTCTTTAGTAAGACTGCTCACTTTACTCACCAACCCCCAGACCTGCACTTTGTGTTAGCCTCTTTGCGGTTCTGCCCCTTGCGTATGGGGATTCGGATGTACAATTTAAACAGTTATTTTCATGGGAATTGCTACATATGCATACTAGAACTATTTTACATTACAGCGAGTAATTAATCATATTAAAAAACAGTAAAACGTAATAATTTGAAAGCAAATTATTTTACATGTTGCGTCAGAGTTATTTGTTGCATAATACGATTTCATTCTGTTTGGCTTTGAAATTTATACACAAATACTTTTTAAACTTACACTTTTATTTTAAAACTTCAGTAAAAGCAATTTTTTTTAATTAAATTTCAGCCAATATTCTATTGAATTTTGATTCTGTGTTTGGACTTTCATTGTGACAATGCAACGTATAACTGCCCGTGATTGAATTTCGTTCCTCTCTCTCTCTTAAATAAAACAACTTTTGTGAATGTTTGGCTCCGAGATTTGTTAATTGTCTTTGCAAAAGCTATTCTAACAGGAAACTGTTAATGTTTTAATTTGAATGGTATATCAAGATCTCCTTTGTCTGTTATCTCCTGAAGATTTACTACATTACACTTCTTGGATACATCCTTCTTTCTACAGTAATTCGTACGGAAGAAGACGGGACGGTGTTAACGGCTGTAGCTATTCTACAGGATATTGTAAGTTGATGTTTTCATCTTCCGCACCAACTGTTTCAGCAGAGTCTATTGACCAATTTGCTGTGTAACCGACTGACATTTTTGGCGTCAATTCGTTTGATCGTTTCTATGTGCTAGGATTGCCCATGTACAGTAGACCCCCGTGAAGTCGCGGTGCAGAGTTCACGGCCTTAGTCATTCGCGGATTTTTCCTTAGAACCTAATAATTGTTAGAGGAAACTGCAAATACCCTCCGCAATTTTTATGGCTTTTTTTTGTGGCAATACTGTACAGTAGAGAGAGCAGGAATCAACTGTAGAGGAAAACGCGGCTTGGGATTGTGAAAGTAGCCAATAGAATTTGAAACTGCAACTCCCAGCAGTGGCTCTGATTGGTTTTCTGCTGAGGGTGCAGGGGTTGTTGGGGTCAAAGGATGTCAGTGTGGCTTTTAAAAAGGAGGCCGGTGACCAAAAGCAAAAAAAAAAAAAGTTTTTGTAATTTGTTTTTCGAGTTCCTGTCTGTCTGCCTTCTGTTGGGTTACCTGTACTTATTCGTTTTGTCCTTGATCGGTTCGCGGTCTGGACTGTCTGCCGTCTTCCTTTGTACATGAGGACTGTAAGTGGATTCATGGCCATACTGCAAAGAAAGGAGAGCTCCTGAACCCGCACGCTCGTTTTGACCATTTCAGGAACAAGCGGCAGGACTATCTTTACATTCCCATTCAATGTGCGGATCTATCTATTTTCATCATTACATTTCATTCGTTGTCGTTTTTCATGATTTACTGTGTTTGTTTTGTTTGTGCTTTGTTGTATTTAATGTGTAATCGCCATAAGGGGAACAGGGGTGGTATTGTTTTCATTTATTTCATTTGTTTTCATTACATTCTTTATTTGCTGTTTGATTACTGGTTTGCTTTGTTTTTGTCTCTGTTTGTGGTTGTGGCTGGGTGCGTCCCTGGATTCTCCACCATAAAAATAAATAAATCACCATCTTCTTGACGGTGTGAATCTTAGTGGCACCAGACCGCTACAGCATTATTCATTTCTCCTTGCTGCTGATTGACTGTAATGCATATCCAGCTGAGTGTTCTTGTGTTTTTTACGTTTTGTTCCTCTTAACCCTTAAACTGCCACAACCGGCTATAGTCGTTTCCCAGTACCACTTGCGAGCACGCAGGAGCTGATCAGTCAGTGCCGTACATTCGTTGAGCAGCCAGCTCATGACTACTGCCAGCCCCTTGTGAGCAGTGGGGCTGAACGCATCCCTAGAAGACACGGACACTCCTCAAAAAACGCCGATAGACTACTTTCACATTGCTCCCTTACTTGCGGATGCTCTGTCGCGTGATTACGCTTACTTAAAAGCCTGAACAGCACCTGTCCTTTTTGTCCGATTGCTTTGTTTCTCTCTCCTCCCCTAGATATCCTCTGCTCCTGTTGGGGGTCCCGCTCCCATTGTGCTCCCCTATGATGTCTGTCTATTCTTTAATCGAGAACTAACTGCATACTGAGCTCGTTTTACTTTTGAAAGAGGTATGTTTGTTTGAAGTGTCTGAATAAAGTTTCTGTCTCTACAATCTTCTGTGTTTCTGTGCAATTCTGTAACACACGTGTGACACCCTGCAGCCTCACTGTCCCTGGGATTGAGCCCGTTGCACTAGACTAACCTGCAAGAGTCAGCACTTACCTCTGTGTGCTTGAGTGCAGCAAGTTCAAGTGCAGTTGGCTCATTGATTTACTGAATTTCATCCATGGCGTCACTTGTACATATTGTTCCAGTAGTTTTTTTTTTTTTAATAGTTTTTACAATTCATTAGCAGTGTGTAAAATGATCAGTGTTGCAGTAATTGTGATGCTCTTTGCATGAAAAAATGTGTTCCATTAAAATTTCACTTTTTCTTTGTGAATTGTGACGTTTACTTAAAAAGTGCAGCAAAAAAACTATTTGGCGTCCAATTTGGAAATAATATGTCTTCTTTAATTGGGAACTTAAGGTGAGGAAAAATCTTGTTAAAATTTATAAGAGCTGAGGGAGCAAGAACTGTGTCTGTCAAAAGCATTCACATGAATGAGAGGTGAGAATACTGTGTGTGTGGCTAAATACGGTTGAGAGGAGGGCGTGACTTCAAAAAATCTCTTGGCCAAAGTTTCTTCTGGCGGGACTAGAAACAAAATCTCTTCAAAAAAGTCTTGTTTCGTCACAGGATTTTTTTATATAATAGAGAGATGTTAGATTTCTACCACAATATAGCTATAACATAACAACCTAGAGAAGAACAGGCCAGCCAGCCCAACAAAGCCCGCCAGTCCTTTCCACTTAATTCTTCCAAAATAACATCAAGTCAATCTTTGAAGGTCACTAGAGTCCTGCTGCCCACCACACTACTTGGTCACTTATTCCAAGGGTCTGTGGTTCTTTGTGTAAAGAAAAACGTCCTAATGTTTCGGTGAAATTTCCCCTTAAGTTTCCAACTGTGTCCCCGTGTTCTTGATGAACTCATTTTAAAGTCACCGTCTCGATCCATTGGACTAACTCCTTTCATAATCTGAAACACTTCAGTCAGGTCACCTCTTAAATCTTCTTTTCCTTAAACTGTAAAGGCTCAACTCTTTTAAATCTTTCTATAAATAGTACAATGACAAAGTATCCCTAAATCAGTGGTTCCCAAACTGTGGGGCGGGCCCCCCTAGGGGGGACGCGAAGTAACAAAAAGGGGGGACACGAAGATGTGAAAAAAAGAAAACAAGAATCAAAAATATGAAAAATACATCTATTGGAACCAAAACAAATTAACAACTACATTCACATACTAGAAAAATAAAAATAGAGTTAGATAAATGTCGATAAAAGTTAAGTAGATGTAATAAAATATGCATCTATGATATATCATTAATTAAAAAAGAACGAATTGGTATTAGTGGGCTCCTTTCAAAAAAACATTGGGGGACGCGATTAAAACTGTTATAAAAACCCGGGTCGCAAATACGTAAAGGTTGAGAAACGCTGCCCTAAATACAGAATTACACCTTACCAACACATACTTAAAAAAACTGCAGATTTTGTGTTAGTAATCCATGTGACGTTTGAAGATGGATCATGCCCCAAAATCAACAACCACGTCTAACTGAAATGATAGGATAGTCTTAAAATGCTGCTCATAATCCATAAATATTTAGATATTATTACTTGAACATCTCTTATGTGCAAGTATGGTACCAACAGACAACCTTTTTAAAGAAGTTTCTAGATTTGGTTGGCTCACCTTCGAGTTCCTTCACCAATTTCGTAAACTCGTGATCAAACAGCATTTGCTCTGGGCTAGAAAATATGGGCTGTGGTTTCTGAGCTGCTCGAGAGTACAGTTCATGCTTGTTGATGAATCCCAATTTCTCAATAAAGATCTCCTTACCGATTCTTTTCTCAATTAGCTGTTTAAGTTTTTCTCTGTTTTGGAGGGGACAAGGACAAAGAAAACAAAGTTAGAAAGACATGTCAGTTTATTCAGGATCAGCTAATACATGCGGACAATCTACCAATGTCAATCTGTGGAAAGCAAAAATAAACACGCAGCTCACATTTATTATTCTAAATTATTACTCTTATTCTTTTTCTGTTTTCGATTCATCCTTGCAATATCTTACAGATGACAATCTTTACTGTGACTATAAATAATTTTTTATCCATGTTAGCAGTAACACACCAAATTTCACTCTTGGGACAATAAAACCGAATTAAATTGATATTCTGCCCTGAATGGAAAGGCATTTGCCATTATTACATCAGCAAATGTATTAAAAACAATACATATCTGAAGAATTTTTGCCAAAAATATCTACAACCCACAACAGGATTTTCAGCACTCGTGTGTTATAACCCAGACAGCACTTCTCCACATCGATGACCCTTTCGATGTTATACTCAACGACATTAGAAACTTTGCGGCAGAATTAATGTTTCACAAATAATTAAAATCAAATTTTATGTATTCTTGCTTTTGTTTTTCTCTCGCCTCTGGTAGGGTTATAACACACAAGTACCTAATTTTCTAATATTTTACATTAGCAATTTATGCATTTCTGGATTCTTTTAAGCCTTTATAAGTGGTGCAACCTCCACTTTGACAAATGCCTTTTCCTCCTTACAATGTTATAAAGACTATTTGTACTGCACTCCATTTTAGCCACACAAATCAACCCGTATTCAGAGAGTGGTGGTCTTGCTCCCCAGTCGCAGGGTACCACTATGGCAGCAGACAAAAGAACAGCCGGAAGAGCTGACTGGCTGCATATGACTTACAATGCGTAGAACGTCAGAAGGTGACTTGTCAAGTCCAAATGAATTGTTGTATTAAGTTAATGGGGAGATAAGCTAAGAAAAGAGAAATGAGGACATTGTGATCTGTAGTGAGAGTAGACAGCAGGTTGAGGTGAACCTTTGGAGCTGGAGGTACCCACTGGATTTAGAAGGGGAATGAGAGTCAGTCTTAGTAAGATGGAGTCCATGTGTGTGAACAAAAAGGAAGGTGGTGGAAGGGTGTGACTGCAAGGAGGAGATGTGGTGAAGGGGGATTAATTTAAATACTTGGGTTCGACAGGAAAAGGAGAGTGAAGCAAAGGTGAAGAAGAGAGTGCAGGCAGAGTGGACTGTGTGGAGAACAGTGATTTGTGATTGAAGAGTACTTGCAAGAGTGTTAGGGCTCGTTGATACTTCACGCTCAGAACGCATACGCGCCCGCATCAAGGCTGCCACGCGCTCTCAGCGTTCAGTTGATGCGTCCTCTGAAAAGGTCCTCAGAAATTAACGCGACGCATGCGCGAGTTGCAGTACCAGCAAAAAGTCGGGGGGCGCAGTGTGCTAAAAACTGGAATGTGACTTCAGAGTCTCTGTTTACTATCTACGTGTGACAGAAAGCTTTGCGGATCCTACAAGATCGATGTGCGCGCTTCGATGTTTGATAAACGGTTCGATGCGGTGAAGCAAAATGCCAACATACAGATGTATTCGTGGTGCTTTTATATTCAAGCGTCACATATTCCCGATCGTAATGACACAAAACATTTTAAAAGTCTTACATACCGTCTTCTGTGCCGTCTTTTTTTCTAGGGCTTCCATCCTGTCCTGACAGCAGCGGTCGCCACATCGAGCACATTAAATGTCTGATATTCTAACTCTCTGCACATGTAGAATCCTTAGATTTATACTTGATATCACTTTCATTATGAAATGCATTAAAGTATGTATGTTACATGTTACAGAAAAATCAGTAATTTAATTTAAATAATGAATACTGTTAATAATTACACACATGGGGGTGAGACGGTGGTGGAGCGTTAGCGCTGCTGTCTCACAGGAGTCACGTCACTGGTATTCCCAGCCTGCAGTTTGCATGTTTTCCTGCTGGGTTTCCACAGCTCCTTCCAAAGATGTGCAGATTTGGTGACACTAAAATGACGCTAGTGTATTTGTGTGCTTGTATTCACCTTGCGATGAGCTGATGCCCCGTCTAGGGATTGTTTCAGCCTCATGCCCAATGCTTGCTGGAATGGACACATCCCTGGATTGATGGATTTAATCATTAAACATCCTTTTCAGAGATACTGTATTGCGGTAAGGTGTCATTGGAATTTAATGGCTGTTCAAGGCAATTCACAACACAGCTAAGCCGAACCTGTTCTCACCGTGATGATATCTTGCACTGCCATCTGCTGGATTCCTCCAGATTTACGTAAAATGCGTGCACAAGTATAAACAGTACAACTCTTGCGTATCAGGAGCATGCATCGCGTGAAGTATAACCCCGGCCTAAGGGAAGGTCTATAAAACGGTTGTGAGACTAGTAATGTTGTATGGTTTGGAGACGGTGGTACTGACAAAAAGACAGGGGGAAGAGATGCAAGTGGCGTTTAAAGATGCTATGATCTTCATGAAGGCAGACAGGATTAGGAATGAGTATATTAGAGGGACAACCCAGGTATGACAGTTGTGACAAAGTGAGAGAAGCTAGACTGAGATGGTTTGGGCAAGTTCAGAGGAGATTTGAGTTGTACATTGGGAAAAGAATGTTGAGGATGGAACTGCCAGGCAAGAGGAAAAGAGGAAGGCCACAGAGGAGGTTTATCGATGAGGTGAGGGAGGACATGAAGGCAATCGGTGTGGCAGAAAATGATGTAAAAGATAGAGAAGGATGGAGACGGATGATCTGCTGTGGCAACCCTAAATGGTAGCAACCAAAAGGAAATAACATTCAATGTACAGAGACAGGAGTTTTAAAAGCATAGCATTACTTGGTATAATTTTCCAGCGAGTTGTCGTTGTAGAAGATACAGATGCCCAACAGAAGAGCACATAAGCCCTGGACCAACTGCTCATCTTCACCCAGATTTTCTGCTATCTGGCCTGTGAGCTAACATTAAAAAGCTAAGGAAATCAATGTCAAATTACGAATAAAAACACAGCAGTTTTAAAATCCCTGAAATCAGATTTTAAAATGGCTGAACCAAACAAAAAATTTTTAATATGAAAGATTTTGCTTCATGTACAAATTTATCACGTTTATTCTCTCCCACTCAAGACAGATAAATAAACACACAGTGCATATAAAGAGTGTTCACCTCTGTGGAAGTTGAACCATTGAGTTCACAGTGGATTCAAATAATTTGGATATTTTGATTATCGATCAACAGAAAAAGTCAAAAATGTCAACATGAAAATAAATCTCTGCAAAATACAATTGAACTTTTTTAGTGCAAGTCACCAGTCATTTATAAATTTCTCTCTTTAGTGTGGTATTTAATTGCAAATTTTAGTAGTTTCTGAGATATACAGGATCAAATGTATGAGCTTTAAATATTTTGTAATTTTGTTTAATTTGTTGGTCATACTATAAAGCACAGATTTGGAACAAATAAAAACTTTAAAATACATCAATCTATCACTCTTTTCTCTTGTTGTATGTACAGTGTTAGCCATTCCACAAGAAAACCCAAATGCTTGGCAGAATACAGGCCAGATTTATTACTCGTACTTTTTATAACACAGTATGTCTATCTACTCAGTAACGTTCAATACTCTAATATTCCCACATGACCAGATTTAAGACAAGAAATGAGAGCGAGTTTCAACCCAAAGGCCCATTTTCATCTAATATTTACCCACGGTGTTCTCCTACATGACCGTTCAGAACAGCAAGCAGAAACCCTAGGCCAGTGTTTCCCAACTTTTTTTTCTGTGGTGGCAAAATTTTTGTAACCAAAAACACCCCAAGGCACAGAGAGAGAGAGACAGAGAGTGGTTAGGAGCTGGCGCTGATTCAGCACATTGCCACAGCCACCACATGACAAACCAACTCAGGATCCAGATTAGGACCCAAGTACAGCCATGCAACGGGAGACACCTCAGCACCACACTAGTTCAGAGAAACCGGTAAAAAAGCAGCTTCAAGATCAGCATATGCAGAAACGGCACTAAGTGAGCACTTTGGTGGCATCTCCCAGCTGCTTCATCCCTTTGCCAGCCTCTCCTTCCCTCACAGGCAACTCATATGCCCACTATCCACCAGCCCCGTGAGGCTCACTGGTGACCTCACACCCCACCCTGGCAGATGGACTCTAGCAGCAGGGAAATGCATCAGATGTGTTCCAAGTGCTGCGTCGTGCAACAGAGCGATCACAGGGTAGCTTTAACGCAAGCTTCTCCAGGCAGACCAGTTCTCCACCACCTGCGGAGCTTGTTCAGATTCAGACACAGGTGTAGCTACTCTATCATATACACTACACACCTGGGCGGCTGTCACGTGTACACCACTGGGCCGTGGCACACTGGTTTCAAAATACTGTCTTAGGTGACTGACTATTCACATTTACAGCTAGTAGCCACACCATCTGCACTTCAAGACAGGTCATCCCCCTAAAGCAAAGCATGTTTGGGTCCAGCCAGTACTTGGATGGGAGACCATATAGAAAAAGCTTGGGTTGCTGCTGGAAGAGGTGTTGGTGAAGCCAGCAGGGAGCACTCACACGGTTGTCTGTGTACGAATTCCAATGCCACGACGGGGACACACTGCAATAAAAATTGGCGCCATCCTTCAGATGAGATGTAAAAGTGTGGTCCTGACCCACTGTTGTCATAAAATATCCCTGGGCATCTTTTGAAAGACGTAGGTTGTACCCGATGTCCTGGCTAAAATGTCCAGCTCTGCCTCAACAGTTCCAGCCCCTAAGCACCTCCTGTCTTTCTGTCTCTCAGTAGCTAATGTGCGGTGAGTGTTAAGGTGTAAAATAGGCTGCCACTGCATCATCCAGGTGGATGCTGCACGATGGTGGTGGTTGAAGTGGCTCCTGTCTGTCTAAGTAAAGCACTCGCAGTAGTTAGAAAAGTGCAATATAAATGACATTCATTATTATTAAAAGCTAAAGCATCTGAAAAAAGTGGCTGAAAACATTCTTAAAAATAACAGTTATTGCCCAGATTGTGCCATAGGTGACAGGAAAGGTATTAGCTCTTCCATTATGATTAGTTATTGATTCAATTAGTATATTTTTCTTTGCCCAAACTAAAATTGTAATTCAATTATTTGAATGTTTTCCAGGATCCTCCAAAAAACATAATAAAAATTAATAAAAGTATTATGGCAGTAGATACCCACAAACATACATACACATATGATGAGTATGTTAACACCTAGGACTGCTTGAAAGCTTTACATATTGATAATTAAAGTGCCAACAACATCTGAATAATTATATTCATGCATTTGAAATGTTACATAATTTATGTTAAATTTAGTACAGAAATATCTACTCATCCAATCACAATATTGTCCTTCTTAACTGAACTCAGTCACAGACCTGACACAATGTCACTTCTTTCACAAAGGATACAAAAGGGACGTTGGGCTGATTGTGCAGAAAGTGGGTGACGGCGATGGGGCAGTTAGTCATCCAGGTGCACAGCAGCATAAGCAAGCCCACCCTTGTCTGGATTTTGCTGCCCTAAAAGAAATTAAAAATAAAAACAACATGGAAACTACTGCATTGTGCACATTTCATCTCATGCTTGTCAGAGCATTTTCTAGAAATACATTATCTCAAAAAAAATTTTAAATCATTGGAATATCCAAGCTAAGGATACATAAAGCCATTTGAAATGTCTTTAAAAAAAGTTAACTTTAGTGTCACACGCAGATGGGGGTACCAGAACAACAAGTTAGTAAGGATGCCAAAGGAAATAAAAGGAAGAGCGCCAAGAACAACCACCTGAATTTGAAGAACATACCAGAATTGAAATAAACAAGATGGCATATGACCTTTGCACTGGAAAGATTGTAGCTACACACGTTTCAATTAAAGGAGACATTTGGTAGTTTAAGTCAAAGTTGCTTTTTCACGAACATGGTACGGTCATTGGCCACTTTATTAGGTACACCTGTTCAACTGCTTGTTAACGCAAATATCTAATCAGCCAATCATATGGCAGCAACTCTGTGCTTTTCGGCCTGTAGGCATGCTCAAGACAAACTGTGGAAGTTCAAACCGACCATCAGATTGGAGAAGAAAGGGGACTGACGTGACCTTGAATGTGGCATGGTTGTTGGTGCCAGACAGGCTGGTCGGAGTATTTCAGAAACTGCTAATCTACTGGGGTTTTCACACACAACCATATCTAGGCATTACAGAGAATGGTCAGAAAAGGGAAAATATCCTATGAGCAGCAGTTGTCTGGGTGAAAATGCCTTGTTGCTGTCAGAGGTCAGAGGAGAATGACGAGACAGGTTCAAGCTGATAAAAAGGCAACAGTAACTCAAATAAGCACTCGGTACAACTGAGAAGAGCAGCTCTGAACACACAACATGTCAAACCTTGAAGCAGATGTGCTACAGCAGCAGGAGACCACAGCGGGTGCCACTCCTGTCAGGTAAGAACAGACAATTGAGGCAACAATTCACACAGGCTCAGCAAAATTTGACAATGGAAGATTGGAAAAATGTTGCCTGGTCTGATGAGTCTCAATTTCTTCTGTGACATTTGGATGGCAGGGTCAGAATTTGGTGTCAACAACATGAAAGCATGGATCCATCCTGCCTTGTATTAACAGTTCTTGCTGGTGGTGATACTGTAACGGTTATGTTGATATTTTCTTGGCACACTTTGGGCCCCTTAGTACCAATTAGCATCGTTTTAATGCCACAGCCTAAATGAGGAATGTTACTGATCATGTCCATTCCTTAATGACCACAGTGTCCCCATCCTCTGATGGCTCCTTCCAGCAGGATAACGCGTCATGTCACAAAGTTTAAACAATCTCAAACTGGTTTCTTGAACATGACAATGAGTTCACTGCACTCAAAGGGCCTCCACAGTCACCAGATCTCAATTTCAACAGAGCACCTTGAGGATGTGGTGGAACGGGAGATTTGCACCCGACAAATCTGCAGCAACTGTGTGATGCTATCATGTCAATATGGACTAAAATCCCTGAGGAATGTTTCCGGCACCTTGCTGATTGTATGCCATGAAGAATTACGGTAGTTTTGAAGGGAAAAGGGGGTCCAACCTGATACTAGCAAGGTGTGCCTAATAAAGTGGCCAGTGAGTGTATACAGGTAAAATTCTGTTACAACGAACTCCCAGGGCCCTAAAAAAATATGTTGTTGTAACAAGATTCTGTATTTGTTACTTTAGTGCTTTCTTTAACTTGCGTCCAGGCGTTTGCAATCATTTCAATAGCTTCTTTCGCATTCATTTTAATCTCCTCATGCCTACAAATTATGCTGACGAGAATTTTTCTCAGCATTTC